>OW626787.1:4822518-4972518 GCA_939628115.1 Tribolium freemani | reverse complement strand
AATTTTTGATTTTATTTATTTTCTCCACTTACGGCTATACTATTCGAAACAGTGGAACTGTTTCGACCCTTGCCGATGCAAAATGATCCAGGCAATCGATTGAAGTCAAAAAAATCTCAGTATTCCTAATAGTTTTTGAATTATGAACTATTTTTTACTTTTTATAAATTTTTGATTTTATTTATTTTCTCCACTTACGGCTATACTATTCGAAACAGTGGAACTGTTTCGACCCTTGCCGATGCAAAATAGTTTTTGAATTATGAACTATTTTTTACTCTTTATAAATTTTTGATTTTATTTATTTTTTCCACTTACGGCTATACTATATTCGAAACAGTGGAACTATTTGGACCTTTGCCGATGCAAAATGATCCAGCAATCGATTGAAGTCAGAAAAATAGCAGTATTCCTAATAGTTTTTGAATTATGAACTATTTTTTACTTTTTATAAATTTTTGATTTTATTTATTTTTTCCACTTTCGGCTATACAATATTCGAAACAGTGGAACTATTTGGACCTTTGCCGATGCAAAATGATCCAGGCAATCGATTGAAGTTCAAAAAAATCGCAGTATTCCTAATAGTTTTTGAATTATGAACAATTTTTTACTTTTTATAAATTTTTGTTTTTATTTATTTTTTCCACTTACGGCTATACTATTCGAAACAGTGAAACTATTTGGACCTTTGCCGATGCAAAATGATCCAGGTAATCGATTGAAGTCACAAAAATCGCAGTATTCCTAATAGTTTTTGAATTATGAAGTATTTTTTACTTTTTATAAATTTTTGATTTTATTTATTTTTTCCACTTACGGCTATACTATATTCTAAAGAGTGGAACTATTTGGACCTTTGCCGATGCAAAATGATCCAGGTAATCGATTGAAGTCACAAAAATCGCAGTATTCCTAATAGTTTTTGAATTATGAACTATTTTTTACTTTTTATAAATTTTTGATTTTATTTATTTTCTCCACTTACGGCTATACTATTCGAAACAGTGGAACTGTTTCGACCCTTGCCGATGCAAAATGATCCAGGCAATCGATTGAAGTCAAAAAAATCTCAGTATTCCTAATAGTTTTTGAATTATGAACAATTTTTTACTTTTTATAAATTTTTGATTTTATTTATTTTTTCCACTTACGGCTATACTATTCGAAACAGTGAAACTATTTGGACCTTTGCCGATGCAAAATGATCCAGGTAATCGATTGAAGTCACAAAAATCGCAGTATTCCTAATAGTTCTTGAATTATCAAATATTTTTTACTTTTTATAAATTTTTGATTTTATTTATTTTTTCCACTTACGGCTATACTATATTCGAAAGAGTGGAACTATTTGGACGTTTGCCGATGCAAAATGATCCGGGCAATCGATTGATGTCAAAAAAATCGCAGTATTCCTAATAGTCTTTAAATTATGAACTATTATTTACTTTTTATAAATTTTTGATTTTATTTATTTTCTCCACTTACGGCTATACTATTCGAAACAGTGGAACTGTTTCGACCCTTGCCGATGCAAAATGATCCAGGCAATCGATTGAAGTCAAAAAAATTTCAGTATTCCTAATAGTTTTTGAATTATGAACTATATTTTACTTTTTATAAATTTTTGATTTTATTTATTTTCTCCACTTACGGCTATACTATTCGAAACAGCGGAACTGTTTCGACCCTTGCCGATGCAAAATAGTTTTTGAATTATGAACTATTTTTTACTTTTTATAAATTTTTGATTTTATTTATTTTTTCCACTTACGGCTATACTATATTCGAAAGAGTGGAACTGTTTAGAACTTTGCCGATGCAAAATGATCCGGGCAATCGATTGAAGTCAAAAAAATCGCAGTATTCCTAATAGTTTTTGAATTATGAACTATTTTTTACTTTTTATAAATTTTTGATTTTATTTATTTTTTCCACTTACGGCTATACTATATTAGAAAGAGTGGAACTATTTGGACGTTTGCCGATGCAAAATGATCCGGGCAATCGATTGATGTCAAAAAAATCGCAGTATTCCTAATAGTTTTTGAATTATGAACTATTTTTTACTTTTTATAAATTTTTTAATTTATTTATTTTTTCCACTTACGGCTATACAATATTCGAAACAGTGGAACTATTTGGACCTTTGCCGATGCAAAATGATCCAGGCAATCGATTGAAGTTCAAAAAAATCGCAGTATTCCTAATAGTTTTTGAATTATGAACAATTTTTTACTTTTTATAAATTTTTGATTTTATTTTTTTTTCCACTTACGGCTATACTATTCGAAACAGTGGAACTATTTGGACCTTTGCCGATGCAAAATGATCCAGGTAATCGATTGAAGTCACAAAAATCGCAGTATTCCTAATAGTTTTTGAATTATGAAGTATTTTTTACTTTTTATAAATTTTTGATTTTATTTATTTTTTCCACTTACGGCTATACTATATTCGAAAGAGTGGAACTATTTGGACGTTTGCCGATGCAAAATGATCCGGGCAATCGATTGATGTCAAAAAAATCGCAGAATTCCTAATAGTTTTTGAATTATGAACTATTTTTTACTTTTTATAAATTTCTGATTTTATATATTTTCTCCACTTACGGCTATACTATTCGAAACAGTGGGACTGTTTCGACCTTTGCCGATGCAAAATGATCCAGGCAATCGATTGAAGTTCAAAAAAATTGCAGTATTCCTAATAGTTTTTGAATTATGAACTATTTTTTACTTTTTATAAATTTTTGATTCTGTTTATTTTCTCCACTTATGGCTATACTATTCGAAACAGTAGAACTGTTTCAACCCTTGCCGATGCAAAATGATCCAGGCAATCGATTGCAGTCAAAAAAATCTCAGTATTCCTAATAGTTTTTGAATTATGAACTATTTTTTACTTTTTATAAATTTTCAATTTTATTTATTTTCTCCACTTACGGCTATACTATTCGAAACAGTGGAACTGTTTGGACCTTTGCCGATGCAAAATGATCCAGGCAATCGATTGAAGTTCAAAAAAATTGCAGTATTCCTAATAGTTTTTGAATTATGAACTATTTTTTACTTTTTATAAATTTTTGATTCTGTTTATTTTCTCCACTTATGGCTATACTATTCGAAACAGTAGAACTGTTTCAACCCTTGCCGATGCAAAATGATCCAGGCAATCGATTGCAGTCAAAAAAATCTCAGTATTCCTAATAGTTTTTGAATTATGAACTATTTTTTACTTTTTATAAATTTTCAATTTTATTTATTTTTTCCACTTACGGCTCTACTATTCGAAACAGTGGGACTGTTTCGACCTTTGCCGATGCAAAATGATCCAGGCAATCGATTGAAGTTCAAAAAAATTGCAGTATTCCTAATAGTTTTTGAATTATGAACTATTTTTTACTTTTTATAAATTTTTGATTTTATTTATTTTTTCCACTTACGGCTATACTATATTCGAAAGAGTGGAACTATTTGGACGTTTGCCGATGCAAAATGATCCGGGCAATCGATTGATGTCAAAAAAATCGCAGTATTCCTAATAGTTTTTGAATTATGAACTATTTTTTACTTTTTATAAATTTTTTAATTTATTTATTTTTTCCACTTACGGCTATACAATATTCGAAACAGTGGAACTATTTGGACCTTTGCCGATGCAAAATGATCCAGGCAATCGATTGAAGTTCAAAAAAATCGCAGTATTCCTAATAGTTTTTGAATTATGAACAATTTTTTACTTTTTATAAATTTTTGATTTTATTTTTTTTCCACTTACGGCTATACTATTCGAAACAGTGGAACTATTTGGACCTTTGCCGATGCAAAATGATCCAGGTAATCGATTGAAGTCACAAAAAT
Organism: Tribolium freemani; assembly: GCA_939628115.1. NCBI lineage: Eukaryota > Metazoa > Arthropoda > Insecta > Coleoptera > Tenebrionidae > Tribolium > Tribolium freemani. The sequence continues at coordinate 4,968,655 of OW626787.1, read as the reverse complement.
CGCAGTATTCCTAATAGTTTTTGAATTATGAAGTATTTTTTACTTTTTATAAATTTTTGATTTTATTTATTTTTTCCACTTACGGCTATACTATATTCGAAAGAGTGGAACTATTTGGACGTTTGCCGATGCAAAATGATCCGGGCAATCGATTGATGTCAAAAAAATCGCAGAATTCCTAATAGTTTTTGAATTATGAACTATTTTTTACTTTTTATAAATTTTTGATTTTATATATTTTCTCCACTTACGGCTATACTATTCGAAACAGTGGGACTGTTTCGACCTTTGCCGATGCAAAATGATCCAGGCAATCGATTGAAGTTCAAAAAAATTGCAGTATTCCTAATAGTTTTTGAATTATGAACTATTTTTTACTTTTTATAAATTTTTGATTCTGTTTATTTTCTCCACTTATGGCTATACTATTCGAAACAGTAGAACTGTTTCAACCCTTGCCGATGCAAAATGATCCAGGCAATCGATTGCAGTCAAAAAAATCTCAGTATTCCTAATAGTTTTTGAATTATGAACTATTTTTTACTTTTTATAAATTTTCAATTTTATTTATTTTCTCCACTTACGGCTATACTATTCGAAACAGTGGAACTGTTTGGACCTTTGCCGATGCAAAATGATCCAGGCAATCGATTGAAGTCAAAAAATCTCAGTATTCCTAATAGTTTTTAAATTATGAAGTATTTTTTACTTTTTATAAATTTTTGATTTTATTTATTTTTTCCACTTACGGCTATACTATTCGAAACAGTGGAACTGTTTCGACCCTTGCCGATGCAAAATGATCCAGGCAATCGATTGAAGTCAAAAAAATCTCAGTATTCCTAATAGTTTTTGAATTATGAACTATTTTTTACTTTCTATAATTTTTTGATTTTGTTTATTTTCTCCACTTATGGCTATACTATTCGAAACAGTGGAACTGTTTCAACCCCTGCCGATGCAAAATGATCCAGGCAATCGATTGAAGTCAAAAAAATCTCAGTATTCCTAATAGTTTTTGAATTATGAACTATTTTTTACTTTTTATAAATTTTTGATTTTATTTATTTTTTCCACTTACGGCTACACTATATTCGAAAGAGTGGAACTATTTGGACCTTTGCCGATGCAAAATGATCCGGGCAATCGATTGATGACAAAAAAATCGCAGTATTCCTAATAGTTTTTGAATTATGAACTATTTTTTACTTTTTACAAATTTTTGATTTTATTTATTTTCTCGACTTATTCTTCATCAAGAACATGACTAATGTCTCAGTTTGGATAAAAACGCTTTACTTGGAGCCATTTTTTGCTTAACGAACCGAATATAATTTAGTAAATCAGACTGAGAATGCTTTAGTCTAGATCAAAAAACGATTTTTATTAAAATTTAAAAGAAAACGACTAATTTCGAAATATTATTTACACAGAAACGAGTCAAACACGAGTTAAACTTAAACAAAACAGACTGTAAACGTTTTATGTCGCTTTAAAAGAACGATTCATATTATAATTTGGAAGAAACCTGCTTATTTCGGCAGCTTTTTTGCTTAGAAACGAGTAAAACCTTACCAAACCAAACTAAAAAACACCTTATTTGGGTCTGCTTTTGCATAAAGAAACGAGTATGATTTAATAAAACAGACTGAGAACTTTCTAGATTAGTTTGAAGGAACGATTAAATTTATAATTTTGAAGAAAAGAACTCAATTCGAAGGATTCGTCTTCTTCTTCTTTTTCTTCTTCTTCATCTTCTTCTTCTTATTAGTATTATTATTATTATTATTATTATTATTATTATTACTATTATTATTATTATTATTATTATTATTATTGTTATTATAATAATAATTATTATTATTATTATTATTATTATTATTATTATTATTATTATTATTATTACTATCATTATTATTATTATTATTAAATATATTTTTTTATTATTATTTTAATAATAATTTAAAACCAACTATAACTTTCGAATAGTGAACGGTTTATGCACCAGTTGGTAAGAACATTGTTAATTTTTGACAAATATTTGCTTAAAAACCTGAAGACTTACACAAATCAAATTGAAAACATCTTATTCAAGTTCAAAATAACAAATAATGTTATAGTTTTGATAAAAACAGATTATTTTGGACGTTTATTAGTTTGAAACGAGCAAACGTTTACAAGACATACTGAAAACGCTTTAATCAGGCTCAAAAGTACGAATTATGCTATAGTTTGAACAAAAAGGGCTTGTTCCGTACGATTGATTGCCTAAATAAACGAGTATATTTAATAAAACAGAGTGAAAACGCTTTATTCTGGCTCAATAGAACGATTGATGCATGAATTTGGAAGCAAATGGCTTATTTCGAAACATTTTTTGCTTAGAATCCAGTAAAACTTACACAAATGGAGCCGAAAACGTCTTAGTTCGCTTCAGAAAAGCGATATATATTATAATTCGAAAGAAAACGGCTTATTTCGAACGATTCTTATCTTTAAAACCAGCAAACATTTAAAAAGCATACTAATAACGCTCTATTCAGGCTCAGAAGAACGAATTATGTTATAGATTAAACAAAAACGGCAAATTTCAGTCTATTTTTTGCTTAACGAAACGAGAATATTTAATAAAACACACTGAAAACGCTATATCCTTGCTCAAAAAAACGATTAATGCAATAATTTAGAAGCAAAGGGAAAACTTCGAAGGTTTTTTTGCTTAGAATCCAGTAAAACTCATGCAAATCCCACCGAAAACGTCTAAGTTCGCTTCAAAAAAGCGATATATATTATAATTCGAAAGAAAACGGCTTATTTAGAACGACTCTTATCTTCGAAACCAGCAAACGTTTACAAAACATACTGCAGACGCTTTATTCTGGCTCAAAAGAACGAATTATATTATAGTTTGAACAAAAACAGTGAATTTCATACAATTTTTTGCTTAAAGAAACGAGTATATTTAATAAAACAGACCAAAAACGCTTTATTCTTGCTCAAAAGAACGATTGATGCAATAATTTGAAAGCAATTGGCTAATTTCGAAAGATTATTTACTTAGAATCCAGTAAAACTTTTGTAAATCGAGCCGAAAACGTCTTAGTTCGCTTCAAATAAGCGATACATATTATAATTCGAAAGAAAACGGCTTATTTCGAACGATTCTTAGCTTCGAAACCAGGAAACGTTTACAAAACATACTAAAAACGCTCAATTCAGGCTCAAAAGAACGAATTATGTTATAGTTTAAACTAAAACGGCAAATTTCAGACTATTTTTTGCTTAAAGAAACGAGTATATTTAATGAAACAGACTCAAAACTCTTTATTCTTGCTCAAAAGAACGAATTATGTTATAGATTAAAAGAAAACGGTTTATTTCGAACTACTCTTGGCTTCAAATTAAGCAAACTTTAATAAAGCAGAGTGAAAACGTTATATTGTCACAAGATAACAGTTCAAGCACTAATTAAAGCCAATCCTGGGAGATTTCTCGATTTTAAGAAAAGAAATTGTCTAAAATAAAGGTTTTTCTTTAAAATTAGTGCATTTTCTCGTTTCTAAGCAAAGAATCTACCGAGAGAAACCTTTTTTTTATTCAAACTATTGAATAATTTGTACTTTTGTGCTTAAATAAGTCGCTTTTCTACAAACTGTAACATAGAACGTCTTTTTGAGGCGTTTGCTGGTTTTGGAGCTAAGAATCTTTTGAAATAAGCCGTTTTCTTTCGAATTATAATATATATCGCTTTTTTGAAGCGAAATAAAACGTTTTCGGCCCGATTTGTATAAGTTTTGCTGGATTCTAAGCAAAAAAACCTTCGAAATATTCCATTTGCTTCCAAATTATTGCATCAATCGTTCATTTGAGCAAGAATAAAGCGTTTTCAGTCTGTTTTATTAAATATACTCGCTTCTATAAGCAAAAAATAGTCTGAAATTTGCCGTTTTTGTTTAAACTATAACATAATTCGTTCTTCTGATCCTGAATCGAGCGTTTTCAGTATGCTTTGTAAACGTTTGCTGGTTTCAAAGATAAGAATCGTTCGAAATAAGCAGTTTTCTTTCGAATTATAATATATATCGATTTTTGAAGCGAACTACGACGTTTTCGGCTCCATTTGTGTTAGTTTTCCTGGATTCTAAGCAAATAATCTTTCGAAATAAGCCATTTGTTTCCAAATTATTGCGTCAATCGTTCTTTTGAGCCAGAATAAAGCGTTTTCAGTCAGTTTTATTAAATATACTCGTTTCTTTAAAAAAAAATTGTCTGAAATTCACTGTTTTTGTACAAACTATAACATAATTCGATTTTTTGGGCCAGAATAAAGCCTTTTCAGTATGCTTTGTAAACGTTTGATGGTTTCAAAGCTAAGAATCGTTCGAAATAAACCGTTTTCTTTCGAATTATAATATATATCGCTTTTTTTAAGCTAACTAAGACGTTTTCGGCTCGATTTATGTAAGTTTTACTGGATTCTTAGCAAAAAATCTTTCGAAATAAGCCATTTGCTTCCAAATTATTGCATCAATCGTTCTTTTGAGCCAGAGTAAAACGTTTTCAGTCTGTTTTATTAAATATACTCTTTTATTTAGGTAATCATTCGTACGGAATAAGCCCTTCTTGTTCAAACTATATCATAATTCGTTCTTTTGAGCCTGACTAAAGCGTTTTCAGTATGTCTTGTAAACGTTTGCTCGTTTCAAAGCTAATAAACGTCCAAAATAAGCTGTTTTTATCGAAACTATAACATAATTTGTTATTTTGAACTAGAATAAGATGTTTTCAATTTGCTTTGTGTAAGTCTTCAGGTTTTTAAGCAAATATTTGTCAAAAATTTACCATGTTCTTACAAACTGGTGCATAAACCGTTCACTATTCGAAGTTATAGTTGGTTTTAAATTATTAAAATAATAATAAAAAAAATATATATAATAATAATAATAATAATGAAATTGTAGTAATAATAATAATAATAATAATAATATTAATAATAATAATAATAATAATATTAATAATAATAATAATAATAATAATAATAATAATAATAATAATAGTAATAATGATAATAATAATAATAAGAAGAAGAAGAAGAAGAAGACGAATCCTTCGAATTGAGTTTTTTTCTACAAAATTATAAATTTAATCGTTCCTTCAAACTAATCTAGAAAGTTCTCAGTCTGTTTTATTAAATTATACTCGTTTCTTTATGCAAAAGCAGACCCAAATAAGGTGTTTTTTTTAAACTGTAACATTAATGGTGTTTTTGAGGCGAAATAAGATGTTTTTAGTTTGGTTTGGTAAGGTTTTACTCGTTTCTAAGTAAAAAAGCTGCCGAAATAAGCAGGTTTCTTCCAAATTATAATATGATTCGTTCTTTTGAAGCGACATAAAACGTTTACAGTCTGTTTTGTTTAAGTTTAACTCGTGTTTGACTCGTTTCTGTGTAAATAATATTTCGAAATTAGTCGTTTTATTTTAAATTTTAATAAAAATCGTTCTTTTGATCCAGACTAAAGCAATCTCAGTCTGATTTACTAAATTGGATTCGGTTCGTTAAGCAAAAAATGGCTCCAAGTAAAGCGTTTTTATCCAAACTGAGACATTAGTCGTGTTTTTGATGAAGAATAAGTCGAGAAAATAAATAAAATCAAAAATTTGTAAAAAGTAAAAAATAGTTCATAATTCAAAAACTATTAGGAATACTGAGATTTTTTTGACTTCAATCGATTGCCTGGATCATTTTGCATCGGCAAGGGTCGAAACAGTTCAACTGTTTCGAATAGTATAGCCGTAAGTGGAGAAAATAAATAAAATCAAAAATTTATAAAAAGTAAAGAATATTTCATAATTCAAAAACTATTAGGAATACTGCGATTTTTTTGACATCAATCGATTGCCCGGATCATTTTGCATCAGCAATGGTCCAAATAGTTCCACTGTTTCGAATATTGTATAGCCGTAAGTGGAAAAAATAAATAAAATCAAAAATTTATAAAAAGTAAAAAATAGTTCATAATTCAAAAACTATTAGGAATACTGAGATTTTTTTGACTTCAATCGATTGCCTGGATCATTTTGCATCGGCAAAGGTCCAAATCGTTCTACTGTCTCGAATATAGTATAGCCGTAAGTGGAAAAAATAAATAAAATCAAAAATTTATAAAAAGTAAAAAATAGTTCATAATTCAAAAACTATTAGGAATACTGCGATTTTTTTGACTTCAATCGATTGCTTGGATCATTTTGCATCGGCAAAGGTCTAAACAGTTCCACTGTTTCGAATAGTATAGCCGTAAGTGGAGAAAATAAATAAAATCAAAAATTTATAAAAAGTAAAGAATATTTCATAATTCAAAAACTATTAGGAATACTGCGATTTTTTTGACATCAATCGATTGCCTGGATCATTTTGCATCGGCAAAGGTCCAAATAGTTCCACTCTTTCAAATATAGTATAGCCGTAAGTGGAAAAAATAAATAAAATCAAAAATTTATAAAAAGTAAAAAATAGTTCATAATTCAAAAACTATTAGGAATACTGAGATTTTTTTGACTTCAATCGATTGCCTGGATCATTTTGCATCGGCAAAGGTCCAAATCGTTCTACTGTCTCGAATATAGTATAGCCGTAAGTGGAAAAAATAAATAAAATCAAAAATTTATAAAAAGTAAAAAATAGTTCATAATTCAAAAACTATTAGGAATACTGAGATTTTTTTGACTTCAATCGATTGCCTAGATCATTTTGCATCGGCAAGGGTCGAAACAGTTCCACTGTTTCGAATAGTATAGCCGTAAGTGGAGAAAATAAATAAAATCAAAAATTTATAAAAAGTAAAAAATAGTTCATAATTCAAAAACTATTAGGAATACTGCGATTTTTTTGACTTCAATCGATTGCTTGGATCATTTTGCATCGGCAAAGGTCCAAATAGTTCCACTGTTTCGAATATAGTATAGCCGTAAGTGGAGAAAATAAATAAAATCAAAAATTTATAAAAAGTAAAAAATAGTTCATAATTCAAAAACTATTAGGATGACTGCGATTTTTTTGACTCCAATCGATTACCTGGATCATTTTGCATCGGCAAAGGTTTAAACAGTTCCACTGTTTCGAATAGTATAGCCGTAAGTGGAGAAAATAAATAAAATCAAAAATTTATAAAAAGTAAAAAATATTTCATAATTCAAAAACTATTAGGAATACTGCGATTTTTTTGACATCAATCGATTGCCTGGATCATTTTGCATCGGCAAAGGTCCAAATAGTTCCAGTCTTTCGAATATAGTATAGCCGTAAGTGGAATAAATAAATAAAATCAAAAATTTATAAAAAGTAAAAAATAGTTCATAATTCAAAAACTATTAGGAATACTGATATTTTTTTGACTTCAATCGATTGCCTGGATCATTTTGCATCGGCAAGGGTCCAAATAGTTCCACTGTCTCAAATATAGTATAGCCGTAAGTGGAAAAAATAAATAAAATCAAAAATTTATAAAAAGTAAAAAATAGTTCATAATTCAAAAACTATTAGGAATACTGAGATTTTTTTGACTTCAATCGATTGCCTAGATCATTTTGCATCGGCAAGGGTCGAAACAGTTCCACTGTTTCGAATAGTATAGCCGTAAGTGGAGAAAATAAATAAAATCAAAAATTTATAAAAAGTAAAAAATAGTTCATAATTCAAAAACTATTAGGAATACTGCGATTTTTTTAACTTCAATCGATTGCTTGGATCATTTTGCATCGGCAAAGGTCCAAATAGTTCCACTGTTTCGAATATAGTATAGCCGTAAGTGGAAAAAATAAATAAAATCAAAAATTTATAAAAAGTAAAAAATAGTTCATAATTCAAAAACTATTAGGAATTCTGAGATTTTTTTGACTTCAATCGATTGCCTGGATCATTTTGCATCGGCAAGGATGGAAACAGTTCTACTGTTTCGAATAGTATAGCCGTAAGTGGAGAAAATATATAAAATCAAAAATTTATAAAAAGTAAAAAATAGTTCATAATTCAAAAACTATTAGGAATACTGCGATTTTTTTGACTTCAATCGATTGCCTGGATCATTTTGCATCGGCAAGGATCGAAACAGTTCCACTGTTTCGAATAGTAAGCCGTAAGTGGAGAAAATAAATAAAATCAAAAATTTATAAAAAGTAAAAAATAGTTCATAATTCAAAAACTCTTAGAAATACTGCGATTTTTTTGAACTTCAATCGATTGCCTGGATCATTTTGCATCGGCAAGGGTTGAAACAGTTCCACTGTTTCGAATAGTATAGCCATAAGTGGAGAAAATAAACAAAATCAAAAATTTATAATAAGTAAAAAATAGTTCATAATTCAAAAACTATTAGGAATACTGCGATTTTTTTGTCATCAATCGATTGCCTGGATCATTTTGCATCGGCAAAGGTCCAAATAGTTCCACTCTTTCGAATATAGTATAGCCGTAAGTGGAAAAAATAAATAAAATCAAAAATTTATAAAAAGTAAAAAATAGTTCATAATTCAAAAACTATTAGGAATACTGAGATTTTTTTGGCTTCAATCGATTGCCTGGATCATCTTGCATCGGAAAAGGTCCAAACAGTTCCACTGTTTCGAATAGTATAGCCGTAAGTGGAGAAAATAAATAAAATCAAAGTTTTATAAAAAGTAAAAAATAGTCTATAATTCAAATACTATTAGGAATACTGAGATTTTTTTGACTGCAATCGATTGCCTGGATCATTTTGCATCGGCAAGGGTTAAAACAGTTCCACTGTTTCGAATAGTATAGCCATAAGTGGAGAAAATAAACAAAATCAAAAATTTATAAAAAGTAAAAAATAGTTCATAATTCAAAAATTATTAGGAATACTGCACTTTTTTTGAACTTCAGTCGATTGCCTGGATCATTTTGCATCGGCAAAGGTCCAAATAGTTCCACTGTTTCTAATATTGTATAGCCGTAAGTGGAAAAAATAAATAAATTCAAAAATTTACAAAAAGTAAAAAATAGTTCATAATTCAAAAACTATTAGGAATACTGAGATTTTTTTGACTTTAATCGATTGCCTGGATCATTTTGCATCGGCAAGGGTCGAAACAGTTCTACTGTTTCGAATAGTATAGCCGTAAGTGGAAAAAATAAATAAAATCAAAAATTTATAAAAAGTAAAAAATAGTCTATAATTCAAATACTATTAGGAATACTGCATTTTTTTTGAGATCAATCGATTGCCCGGCTCATTTTGCATCAGCAAACGTCCAAATAGTTCCACTTTTTCGAATATAGTATAGCCGTAAGTGGAAAAAATAAATAAAATCAAAAATTTATAAAAAGGAAAAATACTTCATAATTCAAAAACTATTAGGAATACTGCGATTTTTGTGACTTCAATCGATTACCTGGATCATTTTGCATCGGCAAAGGTCCAAATAGTTCCACTGTTTCGAATAGTATAGCCGTAAGTGGAAAAAATAAATAAAATCGAAAATTTATAAAAAGTAAAAAATAGTTCATAATTCAAAACCTATTTTGCATCGGCAAGGGTCGAAACAGTTCCACTGTTTCGAATAGTATAGCCGTAACTGGAGAAAATAAATAAAATCAAAAATTTATAAAAAGTAAAAAATAGTTCATAATTCAAAAACTATTAGGAATACTGAGATTTTTTTGACTTCAATCGATTGCCTGGATCATTTTGCATCGGCAAGTGTCGAAACAGTTCCACTGTTTCGAATAGTATAGCCGCAAGTGGAGAAAATAAATAAAATCAAAAATTTATAAAAAGTAAAAAATAGTTCATAATTCAAAAACTATTAGGAATACTGCTATTTTTTTGACATCAATCGATTGCCCGGATCATTTTGCATCGGCAAACGTCCAAATAGTTCCACTCTTTCGAATATAGTATAGCCGTAAGTGGAAAAAATAAATAAAACCAAAAATTTATAAAAAGTAATAAATACTTCATAATTCAAAAACTATTAGGAATACTGCGATTTTTGTGACTTCAATCGATTACCTGGGTCATTTTGCATCGGCAAAGGTCCAAAAAGTTCCACTGTTTCAAATAGTATAGCCGTAAGTGGAAAAAATAAATAAAATCAAAAATTTATAAAAAGTAAAAAATAGTTCATAATTCAAAAACTATTAGGAATACTGCGATTTTTTTGAACTTCAATCGATTGCCTGGATCATTTTGCAGCAGCAATGGTCCAAATAGTTCCACTGTTTCGAATATTGTATAGCCGTAAGTGGAAAAAATAAATAAAATCAAAAATTTATAAAAAGTAAAAAATAGTTCATAATTCAATAACTATTAGGAATACTGCGATTTTTTTGACATCAATCGATTGCCCGGATCATTTTGCATCGGCAAACGTCCAAATAGTTCCACTCTTTCGAATATAGTATAGCCGTAAGTGGCAAAAATAAATAAAATCAAAAATTTATAAAAAGTAAAAAATAGTTCATAATTCAATAACTATTAGGAATACTGCGATTTTTTTGACATCAATCGATTGCCCGGATCATTTTGCATCGGCAAACGTCCAAATAGTTCCACTCTTTCGAATATAGTATAGCCGTAAGTGGAAAAAATAAATAAAATCAAAAATTTATAAAAAGTAAAAAATAGTTCATAATTCAAAAACTATTAGGAATACTGCGATTTTTGTGACTTCAATCGATTACCTGGATCATTTTGCATCGGCAAGGGTCGAAACAGTTCCACTGTTTCGAATAGTATAGCCGTAAGTGGAGAAAATAAATAAAATCAAAAATTTATAAAAAGTAAAAAATAGTTCATAATTCAAAAACTATTAGGAATACTGAGATTTTTTTGACTTCAATCGATTGCCTGGATCATTTTGCATCGGCAAGTGTCGAAACAGTTCCACTGTTTCGAATAGTATAGCCGCAAGTGGAGAAAATAAATAAAATCAAAAATTTATAAAAAGTAAAAAATAGTTCATAATTCAAAAACTATTAGGAATACTGCTATTTTTTTGACATCAATCGATTGCCCGGATCATTTTGCATCGGCAAACGTCCAAATAGTTCCACTCTTTCGAATATAGTATAGCCGTAAGTGGAAAAAATAAATAAAACCAAAAATTTATAAAAAGTAATAAATACTTCATAATTCAAAAACTATTAGGAATACTGCGATTTTTGTGACTTCAATCGATTACCTGGGTCATTTTGCATCGGCAAAGGTCCAAAAAGTTCCACTGTTTCGAATAGTATAGCCGTAAGTGGAGAAAATAAATAAAATCAAAAATTTATAAAAAGTAAAAAATTGTTCATAATTCAAAAACTATTAGGAATACTGCGATTTTTTTGAACTTCAATCGATTGCCTGGATCATTTTGCAGCAGCAATGGTCCAAATAGTTCCACTGTTTCGAATATTGTATAGCCGTAAGTGGAAAAAATTAATAAAATCAAAAATTTATAAAAAGTAAAAAATAGTTCATAATTCAATAACTATTAGGAATACTGCGATTTTTTTGACATCAATCGATTGCCCAGATCATTTTGCATCGGCAAACGTCCAAATAGTTCCACTCTTTCGAATATAGTATAGCCGTAAGTGGAAAAAATAAATAAAATCAAAAATTTATAAAAAGTAAAAAATAGTTCATAATTCAAAAACTATTAGGAATACTGCGATTTTTGTGACTTCAATCGATTACCTGGATCATTTTGCATCGGCAAGGGTCGAAACAGTTCCACTGTTTCGAATAGTATAGCCGTAAGTGGAGAAAATAAATAAAATCAAAAATTTATAAAAAGTAAAAAATAGTTCATAATTCAAAAACTATTAGGAATACTGCGATTTTTTTGACATCAATCGATTGCCCGGATCATTTTGCATCAGCAATGGTCCAAATATTTCCACTCTTTCGAATATTGTATAGCCGTAAGTGGAAAAAATAAATAAAATCAAAAATTTATAAAAAGTAAAAAATAGTTCATAATTCAAAAACTATTAGGAATACTGCGATTTTTTTGACATCAATCGATTGCCCGGATCATTTTCCATGGGCATACGTCCAAATAGTTCCACTCTTTCGAATATAGTATAGCCGTAAGTGGAAAAAATAAATAAAATCAAAAATTTATAAAAAGTAAAAAATAGTTCATAATTCAAAAACTATTAGGAATACTGCGATTTTTGTGACTTCAATCGATTACCTGGATCATTTTGCATCGGCAAGGGTCGAAACAGTTTCACTGTTTCGAATAGTATAGCCGTAAGTGGAGAAAATAAATAAAATCAAAAATTTATAAAAAGTAAAAAATAGTTCATAATTCAAAAACTATTAGGAATACTGAGATTTTTTTGACTTCAATCGATTGCTTGGATCATTTTGCATCGGCAAGGGTGGAAACAGTTCTACTGTTTCGAATAGTATAGCCGTAAGTGGAGAAAATAAATAAAATCAAAAATTTATAAAAAGTAAAAAATAGTTCATAATTCAAAAACTATTAGGAATACTGCGATTTTTTTGACTTCAATCGATTGCCTGGATCATTTTGCATCGGCAAGGATCGAAACAGTTCCACTGTTTCGAATAGTATAGCCGTAAGTGGAGAAAATAAATAAAATCAAAAATTTATAAAAAGTAAAAAATAGTCTATAATTCAAATACTATTAGGAATACTGAGATTTTTTTGACTGCAATCGATTGCCTGGATCATTTTGCATCGGCAAGGGTTAAAACAGTTCCACTGTTTCGAATAGTATAGCCATAAGTGGAGAAAATATACAAAATCAAAAATTTATAAAAAGTAAAAAATAGTTCATAATTCAAAAACTATTAGGAATACTGCGATTTTTTTGACATCAATCGATTGCCCGGATCATTTTGCATCAGCAATGGTCCAAATAGTTCCACTGTTTCGAATATTGTATAGCCGTAAGTGGAAAAAATTAATAAAATCAAAAATTTATAAAAAGTAAAAAATAGTTCATAATTCAAAAACTATTAGGAATACTGAGATTTTTTTGACTTCAATTGATTGCCTGGATCATTTTGCATCGGCAAGGGTCGAAACAGTTCCACTGTTTCGAATAGTAATAGCCGTAAGTGGAGAAAATAAATAAAATCAAAAATTTATAAAATGTAAAAAATAGTTCATAATTCAAAAACTATTAGGAATACTGCGATTTTTTTGACATCAATCGATTGCCCGGATCATTTTGCATCGGTAAACGTCCAAATGGTTCCACTCTTTCGAATATAGTATAGCCGTAAGTGGAAAAAATAAATAAAATCAAAAATTTATAAAAAGTAAAAAATAGTTCATAATTCAAAAACTATTAGGAATACTGCGATTTTTGTGACTTCAATCGATTACCTGGATCATTTTGCATCGGCAAAGGTCCAAATAGTTCCACTGTTTCGAATAGTATAGCCGTAAGTGGAAAAAATAAATAAAATCAAAAATTTATAAAAAGTAAAAAATAGTTCATAATTCAAAAACTATTAGGAATACTGCGATTTTTTTGACTTCAATCGATTGCCTGGATTATTTTGCATCGGCGAGGGTCGAAACAGTTCCACTGTTTCGAATAGTATAGCCGTAAGTGGAGAAAATAAATAAAATCAAAAATTTATAAAAAGTAAAAAATAGTTCATAATTCAAAAACTATTAGGAATACTGCGATTTTTTTGACATCAATCGATTTCCCGGATCATTTTGCATCGGCAAAGGTCCAAATAGTTCCACTGTTTCGAATAGTATAGCCGTAAGTGGAAAAAATATATAAAATCAAAAATTTATAAAAAGTAAAATATAGTTCATAATTCAAAAACTATTAAGAATACTGCGATTTTTTTGAACTTCAATCGATCGCCTGGATCATTTTGCATCGGCAAGGGTCGAAACAGTTCCACTGTTTCGAATAGTATAGCCGTAAGTGGAGAAAATAAATAAAATCAAAAATTTATAAAAAGTAAAAAATAGTTCATAATTCAAAAACTATTAGGAATACTGCGATTTTTTTGACATCAATCGATTGCCCGGATCATTTTGCATCGGCAAACGTCCAAATAGTTCCACTCTTTCGAATATAGTATAGCCGTAAGTGGAAAAGATAAATAAAATCAAAAATTTATAAAAAGTAAAAAATAGTACATAATTCAAAAACTATTAGGAATACTGCGATTTTTTTGACTCAATCGATTGCCTGGATCATTTTGTATCGGCAAAGGTCCAAACAGTTCCACTGTTTCGAATAGTATAGCCGTAAGTGGAGAAAATAAATAAAATCAAAAATTTATAAAAAGTAAAAAATAGTACATAATTCAAAAACTATTAGGAATACTGCGATTTTTTTGACTTCAATCGATTGCCTGGATCATTTTGCATCGGGAAAAGTCCAAACAGTTTCACTGTTTCGAATAGTATAGCCGTAAGTGGAAAAAATAAATAAAATCAAAAATTTATAAAAAGTAAAAAATAGTTCATAATTCAAAAAGTATTAGGAATACTGAGATTTTTTTGACTTCAATCGATTGCCTGGATCATTTTGCATCGGCAAGCGTCGAAACAGTTCCACTGTTTCGAATAGTATAGCCGTAAGTGGAGAAAATAAATAAAATCAAAAATTTATAAAAAGTAAAAAATAGTTCATAATTCAAAAACTATTAGGTATACTGCGATTTTTTTGAACTTCAATCGATTGCCTGGATCATTTTGCATCGGCAAAGGTCCAAACAGTTCTACTGTTTCGAATAGTATAGCCGTAAGTGGAGAAAATAAATAAAATCAAAAATTTATAAAAAGTAAAAAATAGTACATAATTCAAAAACTATTAGGAATACTGCGATTTTTTTGACTTCAATCGATTGCTTGGATCATTTTGCATCGGGAAAAGTCCAAACAGTTCCACTGCTTCGAATAGTATAGCCGTAAGTGGAGAAAATAATTAAAATCAAAAATTTATAAAAAGTAAAAAATAGTTCTTAATTCAAAAACTATTAGGAGTACTGCCATTTTTTTGACATCAATCGATTGCCTGGATCATTTTGCATCGGCAAAGGTCCAAATAGTTCCACTCTTTCGAATATAGTATAGCCGTAAGTGGAAGAAATAATTAAAATCAAAAATTTATAAAAAGTAAAAAATAGTACATAATTCAAAAACTATTAGGAATACTGCGATTTTTTTGACTTCAATCGATTGCCTGGATCATTTTGCATCGGGAAAAGTCCAAACAGTTTCACTGTTTCGAATAGTATAGCCGTAAGTGGAAAAAATAAATAAAATCAAAAATTTATAAAAAGTAAAAAATAGTTCATAATTCAAAAAGTATTAGGAATACTGAGATTTTTTTGACTTCAATCGATTGCCTGGATCATTTTGCATCGGCAAAGGTCCAAATAGTTCCACTCTTTCGAATATAGTATAGCCGTAAGTGGAAGAAATAAATAAAATCAAAAATTTATAAAAAGTAAAAAATAGTACATAATTCAAAAACTATTAGGAATACTGCGATTTTTTTGACTTCAATCGATTGCCTGGATCATTTTGCATCGGGAAAAGTCCAAACAGTTTCACTGTTTCGAATAGTATAGCCGTAAGTGGAAAAAATAAATAAAATCAAAAATTTATAAAAAGTAAAAAATAGTTCATAATTCAAAAAGTATTAGGAATACTGAGATTTTTTTGACTTCAATCGATTGCCTGGATCATATTGCATCGGCAAGCGTCGAAACAGTTCCACTGTTTCGAATAGTATAGCCGTAAGTGGAAAAGATAAATAAAATCAAAAATTTATAAAAAGTAAAAAATAGTACATAATTCAAAAACTATTAGGAATACTGCGATTTTTTTGACTCAATCGATTGCCTGGATCATTTTGCATCGGGAAAAGTCCAAACAGTTTCACTGTTTCGAATAGTATAGCCGTAAGTGGAAAAAATAAATAAAATCAAAAATTTATAAAAAGTAAAAAATAGTTCATAATTCAAAAAGTATTAGGAATACTGAGATTTTTTTGACTTCAATCGATTGCCTGGATCATTTTGCATCGGCAAGCGTCAAAACAGTTCCACTGTTTCGAATAGTATAGCCGTAAGTGGAGAAAATAAATAAAATCAAAAATTTATAAAAAGTAAAAAATAGTTCATAATTCAAAAACTATTAGGTATACTGCGATTTTTTTGAACTTCAATCGATTGCCTGGATCATTTTGCATCGGCAAAGGTCCAAACAGTTCTACTGTTTCGAATAGTATAGCCGTAAGTGGAGAAAATAAATAAAATCAAAAATTTATAAAAAGTAAAAAATAGTTCATAATTCAAAAACTATTAGGAATACTGCGATTTTTTTGACTCAATCGATTGCCTGGATCATTTTGTATCGGCAAAGGTCCAAACAGTTCCACTGTTTCGAATAGTATAGCCGTAAGTGGAGAAAATAAATAAAATCAAAAATTTATAAAAAGTAAAAAATAGTACATAATTCAAAAACTATTAGGAATACTGCGATTTTTTTGACTTCAATCGATTGCCTGGATCATTTTGCATCGGGAAAAGTCCAAACAGTTTCACTGTTTCGAATAGTATAGCCGTAAGTGGAAAAAATAAATAAAATCAAAAATTTATAAAAAGTAAAAAATAGTTCATAATTCAAAAAGTATTAGGAATACTGAGATTTTTTTGACTTCAATCGATTGCCTGGATCATTTTGCATCGGCAAACGTCCAAATAGTTCCACTCTTTCGAATATAGTATAGCCGTAAGTGGAAAAGATAAATAAAATCAAAAATTTATAAAAAGTAAGAAATAGTACATAATTCAAAAACTATTAGGAATACTGCGATTTTTTTGACTCAATCGATTGCCTGGATCATTTTGTATCGGCAAAGGTCCAAACAGTTCCACTGTTTCGAATAGTATAGCCGTAAGTGGAGAAAATAAATAAAATCAAAAATTTATAAAAAGTAAAAAATAGTACATAATTCAAAAACTATTAGGAATACTGCGATTTTTTTGACTTCAATCGATTGCCTGGATCATTTTGCATCGGGAAAAGTCCAAACAGTTTCACTGTTTCGAATAGTATAGCCGTAAGTGGAAAAAATAAATAAAATCAAAAATTTATAAAAAGTAAAAAATAGTTCATAATTCAAAAAGTATTAGGAATACTGAGATTTTTTTGACTTCAATCGATTGCCTGGATCATTTTGCATCGGCAAGCGTCGAAACAGTTCCACTGTTTCGAATAGTATAGCCGTAAGTGGAGAAAATAAATAAAATCAAAAATTTATAAAAAGTAAAAAATAGTTCATAATTCAAAAACTATTAGGTATACTGCGATTTTTTTGAACTTCAATCGATTGCCTGGATCATTTTGCATCGGCAAAGGTCCAAACAGTTCTACTGTTTCGAATAGTATAGCCGTAAGTGGAGAAAATAAATAAAATCAAAAATTTATAAAAAGTAAAAAATAGTACATAATTCAAAAACTATTAGGAATACTGCGATTTTTTTGACTTCAATCGATTGCCTGGATCATTTTGCATCGGGAAAAGTCCAAACAGTTCCACTGCTTCGAATAGTATAGCCGTAAGTGGAGAAAATAATTAAAATCAAAAATTTATAAAAAGTAAAAAATAGTTCATAATTCAAAAACTATTAGGAATACTGCCATTTTTTTGACATCAATCGATTGCCTGGATCATTTTGCATCGGCAAAGGTCCAAATAGTTCCACTCTTTCGAATATAGTATAGCCGTAAGTGGAAGAAATAAATAAAATCAAAAATTTATTAAAAGTATAGAATAGTTCATAATTCAAAAACTATTCGGAATACTGAGATTTTTTTGACTTCAATCGATTACCTGAATCATTTTACATCGGCAAGTGTCCAAACAGTTCCACTGTTTCGAATAGTATAGCCGTAAGTGGAAAAAATAAATAAAATCAAAAATTTATAAAAAGTAAAAAATAGTTCATAATTCAAAAACTATTAGGAATTCTGAGATTTTTTTGACTTCAATCGATTGCCTGGATCATTTTGCATCGGCAAGGGTGGAAACAGTTCTACTGTTTCGAATAGTATAGCCATAAGTGGAGAAAATAAACAAAATCAAAAATTTATAAAAAGTAAAAAATAGTTCATAATTCAAAAACTATTAGGAATACTGCACTTTTTTTGAACTTCAATCGATTGCCTGGATCATTTTGCATCGGCAAAGGTCCAAAAAGTTCCACTGTTTCTAATATTGTATAGCCGTAAGTGGAAAAAATAAATAAAATCAAAAATTTATAAAAAGTAAAAAATATTTCATAATTCAAAAACTATTAGGAATACTGAGATTTTTTTGACTTTAATCGATTGCCTGGATCATTTTGCATCGGCAAGGGTCGAAACAGTTCTACTGTTTCGAATAGTATAGCCGTAAGTGGAGAAAATAAATAAAATCAAAAATTTATAAAAAGTAAAAAATAGTACATAATTGAAAAACTATTAGGAATACTGCGATTTTTTTGACTTCAATCGATTGCCTGGATCATTTTGCATCGGGAAAAGTCCAAACAGTTTCACTGTTTCGAATAGTATAGCCGTAAGTGGAAAAAATAAATAAAATCAAAAATTTATAAAAAGTAAAAAATAGTTCATAATTCAAAAAGTATTAGGAATACTGAGATTTTTTTGACTTCAATCGATTGCCTGGATCATTTTGCATCGGCAAGCGTCGAAACAGTTCCACTGTTTCGAATAGTATAGCCGTAAGTGGAGAAAATAAATAAAATCAAAAATTTATAAAAAGTAAAAAATAGTTCATAATTCAAAAACTATTAGGTATACTGCGATTTTTTTGAACTTCAATCGATTGCCTGGATCATTTTGCATCGGCAAAGGTCCAAACAGTTCTACTGTTTCGAATAGTATAGCCGTAAGTGGAGAAAATAAATAAAATCAAAAATTTATAAAAAGTAAAAAATAGTACATAATTCAAAAACTATTAGGAATACTGCGATTTTTTTGACTTCAATCGATTGCCTGGATCATTTTGCATCGGGAAAAGTCCAAACAGTTCCACTGCTTCGAATAGTATAGCCGTAAGTGGAGAAAATAATTAAAATCAAAAATTTATAAAAAGTAAAAAATAGTTCATAATTCAAAAACTATTAGGAATACTGCCATTTTTTTGACATCAATCGATTGCCTGGATCATTTTGCATCGGCAAAGGTCCAAATAGTTCCACTCTTTCGAATATAGTATAGCCGTAAGTGGAAGAAATAAATAAAATCAAAAATTTATTAAAAGTATAGAATAGTTCATAATTCAAAAACTATTCGGAATACTGAGATTTTTTTGACTTCAATCGATTACCTGAATCATTTTACATCGGCAAGTGTCCAAACAGTTCCACTGTTTCGAATAGTATAGCCGTAAGTGGAAAAAATAAATAAAATCAAAAATTTATAAAAAGTAAAAAATAGTTCATAATTCAAAAACTATTAGGAATACTGCACTTTTTTTGAACTTCAATCGATTGCCTGGATCATTTTGCATCGGCAAAGGTCCAAAAAGTTCCACTGTTTCTAATATTGTATAGCCGTAAGTGGAAAAAATAAATAAAATCAAAAATTTATAAAAAGTAAAAAATATTTCATAATTCAAAAACTATTAGGAATACTGAGATTTTTTTGACTTTAATCGATTGCCTGGATCATTTTGCATCGGCAAGGGTCGAAACAGTTCTACTGTTTCGAATAGTATAGCCGTAAGTGGAGAAAATAAATAAAATCAAAAATTTATAAAAAGTAAAAAATAGTACATAATTCAAAAACTATTAGGAATACTGCGATTTTTTTGACTTCAATCGATTGCCTGGATCATTTTGCATCGGGAAAAGTCCAAACAGTTTCACTGTTTCGAATAGTATAGCCGTAAGTGGAAAAAATAAATAAAATCAAAAATTTATAAAAAGTAAAAAATAGTTCATAATTCAAAAAGTATTAGGAATACTGAGATTTTTTTGACTTCAATCGATTACCTGAATCATTTTACATCGGCAAGTGTCCAAACAGTTCCACTGTTTCGAATAGTATAGCCGTAAGTGGAAAAAATAAATAAAATCAAAAATTTATAAAAAGTAAAAAATAGTTCATAATTCAAAAACTATTAGGAATTCTGAGATTTTTTTGACTTCAATCGATTGCCTGGATCATTTTGCATCGGCAAGGGTGGAAACAGTTCTACTGTTTCGAATAGTATAGCCATAAGTGGAGAAAATAAACAAAATCAAAAATTTATAAAAAGTAAAAAATAGTTCATAATTCAAAAACTATTAGGAATACTGCACTTTTTTTGAACTTCAATCGATTGCCTGGATCATTTTGCATCGGCAAAGGTCCAAAAAGTTCCACTGTTTCTAATATTGTATAGCCGTAAGTGGAAAAAATAAATAAAATCAAAAATTTATAAAAAGTAAAAAATATTTCATAATTCAAAAACTATTAGGAATACTGAGATTTTTTTGACTTTAATCGATTGCCTGGATCATTTTGCATCGGCAAGGGTCGAAACAGTTCTACTGTTTCGAATAGTATAGCCGTAAGTGGAGAAAATAAATAAAATCAAAAATTTATAAAAAGTAAAAAATAGTACATAATTCAAAAACTATTAGGAATACTGCAATTTTTTTGACTTCAATCGATTGCCTGGATCATTTTGCATCGGGAAAAGTCCAAACAGTTTCACTGTTTCGAATAGTATAGCCGTAAGTGGAAAAAATAAATAAAATCAAAAATTTATAAAAAGTAAAAAATAGTTCATAATTCAAAAAGTATTAGGAATACTGAGATTTTTTTGACTTCAATCGATTGCCTGGATCATTTTGCATCGGCAAGGGTGGAAACAGTTCTACTGTTTCGAATAGTATAGCCATAAGTGGAGAAAATAAACAAAATCAAAAATTTATAAAAAGTAAAAAATAGTTCATAATTCAAAAACTATTAGGAATACTGCACTTTTTTTGAACTTCAATCGATTGCCTGGATCATTTTGCATCGGCAAAGGTCCAAAAAGTTCCACTGTTTCTAATATTGTATAGCCGTAAGTGGAAAAAATAAATAAAATCAAAAATTTATAAAAAGTAAAAAATAGTCTATAATTCAAATACTATTAGGAATACTGCATTTTTTTTGACATCAATCGATTGCCCGGCTCATTCTGCATCAGTAAACGTCCAAATAGTTCCACTTTTTCGAATATAGTGTAGCCGTAAGTGGAAAAAATAAATAAAATCAAAAATTTATAAAAAGTAAAAAATACTTCATAATTCAAAAACTATTAGGAATACTGCTATTTTTTTGACATCAATCGATTGCCCGGATCATTTTGCATCGGCAAACGTCCAAATAGTTCCACTCTTTCGAATATAGTATAGCCGTAAGTGGAAAAAATAAATAAAACCAAAAATTTATAAAAAGTAAAAAATACTTCATAATTCAAAAACTATTAGGAATACTGAGATTTTTTTGACTTCAATCGATTGCCTGGATCATTTTGCATCGGCAAGGGTCGAAACAGCTCCACTGTTTCGAATAGTATAGCCGTAAGTGGAGAAAATAAATAAAATCAAAAATTTATAAAAAGTAAAAAATAGTTCATAATTCAAAAACTATTAGGAATACTGAGATTTTTTTGACTTCAATCGATTGCCTGGATCATTTTGCATCGGCAAGTGTCGAAACAGTTCCACTGTTTCGAATAGTATAGCCGTAAGTGGAGAAAATAAATAAAATCAAAAATTTATAAAAAGTAAAAAATAGTTCATAATTCAAAAACTATTAGGAATACTGCTATTTTTCTGACATCAATCGATTGCCCGGATCATTTTGCATCGGCAAACGTCCAAATAGTTCCACTCTTTCGAATATAGTATAGCCGTAAGTGGAAAAAATAAATAAAACCAAAAATTTATAAAAAGTAAAAAATACTTCATAATTCAAAAACTATTAGGAATACTGCGATTTTTGTGACTTCAATCGATTACCTGGGTCATTTTGCATCGGCAAAGGTCCAAATAGTTCCACTGTTTCGAATAGTATAGCCGTAAGTGGAAAAAATAAATAAAATCAAAAATTTATAAAAAGTAAAAAATAGTTCATAATTCAAAATCTATTAGGAATACTGCGATTTTTTTGAACTTCAATCGATTGCCTGGATCATTTTGCATCAGCAATGGTCCAAATAGTTCCACTGTTTCGAATATTGTATAGCCGTAAGTGGAAAAAATAAATAAAATCATAAAATTATAAAAAGTAAAAAATAGTTCATAATTCAAAAATTATTAGGAATACTGAGATTTTTTTGACTTCAATCGATTGCCTGGATCATTTTGCATCGGCAAGGGTCGAAACAGCTCCACTGTTTCGAATAGTATAGCCGTAAGTGGAAAAAATATATAAAATCAATAATTTATAAAAAGTAAAAAATAGTTCATAATTCAAAAACTATTAGGAATACTGCGATTTTGTTGACTCCAATCGATTAGCTGGATTAGTTTGCATCGGCAAAGGTCCAAACAGTTCCACTGTTTCGAATATTATAGCCATAAGTGGAGAAAATAAACAAAATCAAAAATTTATAAAAAGTAAAAATAGTTCATAATTCAAAAACTATTAGGAATACTGCGATTTTTTTGTCATCAATCGATTGCCCGGATCATTTTGCATCGGCAAAGGTCCAAATAGTTCCACTCTTTCGAATACAGTATAGCCGTAAGTGGAAAAAATAAATAAAATCAAAAATTTAAAAAAAGTAAAAAATAGTTCATAATTCAAAAACTATTAGGAATACTGAGATTTTTTTGAACTTCAATCGATTGCCCGGATCATTTTGCATCGGCAAGGGTCGAAACAGTTCCACTGTTTCGAATAGTATAGCCGTAAGTGGAGAAAATAAATAAAATCAAAAATTTATAAAAAGTAAAAAATAGTTCATAATTCAAAAACTATTAGGAATACTGCTATTTTTCTGACATCAATCGATTGCCCGGATCATTTTGCATCGGCAAACGTCCAAATAGTTCCACTCTTTCGAATATAGTATAGCCGTAAGTGGAAAAAATAAATAAAACCAAAAATTTATAAAAAGTAAAAAATACTTCATAATTCAAAAACTATTAGGAATACTGCGATTTTTGTGACTTCAATCGATTACCTGGGTCATTTTGCATCGGCAAAGGTCCAAATAGTTCCACTGTTTCGAATAGTATAGCCGTAAGTGGAAAAAATAAATAAAATCAAAAATTTATAAAAAGTAAAAAATAGTTCATAATTCAAAATCTATTAGGAATACTGCGATTTTTTTGAACTTCAATCGATTGCCTGGATCATTTTGCATCAGCAATGGTCCAAATAGTTCCACTGTTTCGAATATTGTATAGCCGTAAGTGGAAAAAATAAATAAAATCATAAAATTATAAAAAGTAAAAAATAGTTCATAATTCAAAAACTATTAGGAATACTGAGATTTTTTTGACTTCAATCGATTGCCTGGATCATTTTGCATCGGCAAGGGTCGAAACAGCTCCACTGTTTCGAATAGTATAGCCGTAAGTGGAAAAAATATATAAAATCAATAATTTATAAAAAGTAAAAAATAGTTCATAATTCAAAAACTATTAGGAATACTGCGATTTTGTTGACTCCAATCGATTAGCTGGATTAGTTTGCATCGGCAAAGGTCCAAACAGTTCCACTGTTTCGAATATTATAGCCATAAGTGGAGAAAATAAACAAAATCAAAAATTTATAAAAAGTAAAAATAGTTCATAATTCAAAAACTATTAGGAATACTGCGATTTTTTTGTCATCAATCGATTACCCGGATCATTTTGCATCGGCAAAGGTCCAAATAGTTCCACTCTTTCGAATACAGTATAGCCGTAAGTGGAAAAAATAAATAAAATCAAAAATTTAAAAAAAGTAAAAAATAGTTCATAATTCAAAAACTATTAGGAATACTGAGATTTTTTTGACTTCAATCGATTGCCTGGATCATTTTGCATCGGCAAGTGTCGAAACAGTTCCACTGTTTCGAATAGTATAGCCGTAAGTGGAGAAAATAAATAAAATCAAAAATTTATAAAAAGTAAAAAATAGTTCATAATTCAAAAACTATTAGGAATACTGCTATTTTTCTGACATCAATCGATTGCCCGGATCATTTTGCATCGGCAAACGTCCAAATAGTTCCACTCTTTCGAATATAGTATAGCCGTAAGTGGAAAAAATAAATAAAACCAAAAATTTATAAAAAGTAAAAAATACTTCATAATTCAAAAACTATTAGGAATACTGCGATTTTTGTGACTTCAATCGATTACCTGGGTCATTTTGCATCGGCAAAGGTCCAAATAGTTCCACTGTTTCGAATAGTATAGCCGTAAGTGGAAAAAATAAATAATATCAAAAATTTATAAAAAGTAAAATATAGTTCATAATTCAAAATCTATTAGGAATACTGCGATTTTTTTGAACTTCAATCGATTGCCTGGATCATTTTGCATCAGCAATGGTCCAAATAGTTCCACTGTTTCGAATATTGTATAGCCGTAAGTGGAAAAAATAAATAAAATCATAAAATTATAAAAAGTAAAAAATAGTTCATAATTCAAAAACTATTAGGAATACTGAGATTTTTTTGACTTCAATCGATTGCCTGGATCATTTTGCATCGGCAAGGGTCGAAACAGCTCCACTGTTTCGAATAGTATAGCCGTAAGTGGAAAAAATATATAAAATCAATAATTTATAAAAAGTAAAAAATAGTTCATAATTCAAAAACTATTAGGAATACTGCGATTTTGTTGACTCCAATCGATTAGCTGGATTAGTTTGCATCGGCAAAGGTCCAAACAGTTCCACTGTTTCGAATATTATAGCCATAAGTGGAGAAAATAAACAAAATCAAAAATTTATAAAAAGTAAAAATAGTTCATAATTCAAAAACTATTAGGAATACTGCGATTTTTTTGTCATCAATCGATTGCCCGGATCATTTTGCATCGGCAAAGGTCCAAATAGTTCCACTCTTTCGAATACAGTATAGCCGTAAGTGGAAAAAATAAATAAAATCAAAAATTTAAAAAAAGTAAAAAATAGTTCATAATTCAAAAACTATTAGGAATACTGAGATTTTTTTGAACTTCAATCGATTGCCCGGATCATTTTGCATCGGCAAAGGTCCAAATAGTTCCACTGTTTCGAATAGTATAGCCGTAAGTGGAGAAAATAAATAAAATCAAAAATTTATAAAAAGTAAAATATAGTTCATAATTCAAAAACTATTAAGAATACTGCGATTTTTTTGAACTTCAATCGATCGCCTGGATCATTTTGCATCGGCAAGGGTCGAAACAGTTCCACCGCTTCGAATAGTATAGCCGTAAGTGGAGAAAATAATTAAAATCAAAAATTTATAAAAAGTAAAAAATAGTTCATAATTCAAAAACTATTAGGAATACTGCCATTTTTTTGACATCAATCGATTGCCTGGATCATTTTGCATCGGCAAAGGTCCAAATAGTTCCACTCTTTCGAATATAGTATAGCCGTAAGTGGAAGAAATAAATAAAATCAAAAATTTATTAAAAGTATAGAATAGTTCATAATTCAAAAACTATTCGGAATACTGAGATTTTTTTGACTTCAATCGATTACCTGAATCATTTTACATCGGCAAGTGTCCAAAAAGTTCCACTCTTTCGAATATAGTATAGCCGTAAGTGGAAAAGATAAATAAAATCAAAAATTTATAAAAAGTAAAAAATAGTACATAATTCAAAAACTATTAGGAATACTGCGATTTTTTTGACTCAATCGATTGCCTGGATCATTTTGTATCGGCAAAGGTCCAAACAGTTCCACTGTTTCGAATAGTATAGCCGTAAGTGGAAAAAATAAAAAAAATCAAAAATTTATAAAAAGTAAAAAATAGTACATAATTCAAAAACTATTAGGAATACTGCGATTTTTTTGACTTCAATCGATTGCCTGGATCATTTTGCATCGGGAAAAGTCCAAACAGTTCCACTGTTTCGAATAGTATATCCGTAAGTGGAAAAAATAAATAAAATCAAAAATTTATAAAAAGTAAAAAATAGTTCATAATTCAAAAACTATTAGGAATACTGAGATTTTTTTGACTTCAATCGATTGCCTGGATCATTTTGCATCGGCAAGGGTCGAAACAGTTCCACTGTTTCGAATAGTATATCCGTAAGTGGAGAAAATAAATAAAATCAAAAATTTATAAAAAGTAAAAAATAGTTCATAATTCAAAAACTATTAGGTATACTGCGATTTTTTTGAACTTCAATCGATTGCCTGGATCATTTTGCATCGGCAAAGGTCCAAACAGTTCTACTGTTTCGAATAGTATAGCCGTAAGTGGAGAAAATAAATAAAATCAAAAATTTATAAAAAGTAAAAAATAGTTCATAATTCAAAAACCATTAGGAATACTGAGATTTTTTTGACTTTAATCGATTGCCTGGATCATTTTGCATCGGCAAGGGTCGAAACAGTTCCACTGCTTCGAATAGTATAGCCGTAAGTGGAGAAAATAATTAAAATCAAAAATTTATAAAAAGTAAAAAATAGTACATAATTCAAAAACTATTAGGAATACTGCCATTTTTTTGACATCAATCGATTGCCTGGATCATTTTGCATCGGCAAAGGTCCAAATAGTTCCACTCTTTCGAATATAGTATAGCCGTAAGTGGAAGAAATAAATAAAATCAAAAATTTATTAAAAGTATAGAATAGTTCATAATTCAAAAACTATTCGGAATACTGAGATTTTTTTGACTTTAATCGATTACCTGAATCATTTTACATCGGCAAGTGTCCAAACAGTTCCACTGTTTCGAATAGTATAGCCGTAAGTGGAAAAAATAAATAAAATCAAAAATTTATAAAAAGTAAAAAATAGTTCATAATTCAAAAACTATTAGGAATTCTGAGATTTTTTTGACTTCAATCGATTGCCTGGATCATTTTGCATCGGCAAGGGTGGAAACAGTTCTACTGTTTCGAATTGTATAGCCGTAAGTGGAGAAAATAAATAAAATCAAAAATTTATAAAAAGTAAAAAATAGTTCATAATTCAAAAACTATTAGGAATACTGCGATTTTTTTGACTTCAATCGATTGCCTGGATCATTTTGCATCGGCAAAGGTCCAAATAGTTCCACTCTTTCGAATATAGTATAGCCTTAAGTGGAAGAAATAAATAAAATCAAAAATTTATTAAAAGTATAGAATAGTTCATAATTCAAAAACTATTAGGAATACTGCGATTTTTTTGACTTCAATCGATTGCCTGGATCATTTTGCATCGGCAAAGGTCCAAATAGTTCCACTCTTTCGAATATAGTATAGCCGTAAGTGGAAAAAATAAATAAAATCAAAAATTTATAAAAAGTAAAAAATAGTTCATAATTCAAAAACTATTAGGAATACTGAGATTTTTTTGGCTTCAATCGATTGCCTGGATCATTTTGCATCGGAAAAGGTCCAAACAGCTCCACTGTTTCGAATAGTATAGCCGTAAGTGGAGAAAATAAATAAAATCAAAAATTTATAAAAAGTAAAAAATAGTTCATAATTCAAAAACTATTAGGAATACTGCCATTTTTTTGACATCAATCGATTGCCTGGATCATTTTGCATCGGCAAAGGTCCAAATAGTTCCACTCTTTCGAATATAGTATAGCCGTAAGTGGAAGAAATAAATAAAATCAAAAATTTATTAAAAGTATAGAATAGTTCATAATTCAAAAACTATTCGGAATACTGCGATTTTTTTGACTTCAATCGATTGCCTGGATCATTTTGCATCGGCAAAGGTCCAAATAGTTCCACTCTTTCGAATATAGTATAGCCGTAAGTGGAGAAAATAAATAAAATCAAAAATTTATAAAAAGTAAAAAATAGTTCATAATTCAAAAACCATTAGGAATACTGAGATTTTTTTGACTTTAATCGATTGCCTGGATCATTTTGCATCGGCAAGGGTCGAAACAGTTCCACTGTTTCGAATAGTATAGCCGTAAGTGGAGAAAATAAATAAAATAAAAAATTTATAAAAAGTAAAAAATAGTTCATAATTCAAAAACTCTTAGAAATACTGCGATTTTTTCGATCTTCAATCGATTGCCTGGATCATTTTGCATCGGCAAGGGTTGAAACAGTTCCACTGTTTCGAATAGTATAGCCATAAGTGGAGAAAATAAACAATATCAAAAATTTATAAAAAGTAAAAAATAGTTCATAATTCAAAAACTATTAGGAATACTGCGATTTTTTTGTCATCAATCGATTGCCCGGATCATTTTGCATCGGCAAAGGTCCAAATAGTTCCACTCTTTCGAATATAGTATAGCCGTAAGTGGAAAAAATAAATAAAATCAAAAATTTATAAAAAGTAAAAAATAGTTCATAATTCAAAAACTATTAGGAATACTGAGATTTTTTTGGCTTCAATCGATTGCCTGAATCATTTTGCATCGGAAAAGGTCCAAACAGTTCCACTGTTTCGAATAGTATAGCCGTAAGTGGAGAAAATAAATAAAATCAAAAATTTATAAAAAGTAAAAAATAGTCTATAATTCAAATACTATTAGGAATACTGAGATTTTTTTGACTGCAATCGATTGCCTGGATCATTTTGCATCGGCAAGGGTTAAAACAGTTCCACTGTTTCGAATAGTATAGCCATAAGTGGAGAAAATAAACAAAATCAAAAATTTATAAAAAGTAAAAAATAGTTCATAATTCAAAAACTATTAGGAATACTGCACTTTTTTTGAACTTCAATCGATTGCCTGGATCATTTTGCATCGTCAAAGGTCCAAATAGTTCCACTGTTTCTAATATTGTATAGCCGTAAGTGGAAAAAATAAATAAAATCAAAAATTTATAAAAAGTAAAAAATAGTTCATAATTCAAAAACTATTAGGAATACTGAGATTTTTTTGACTTTAATCGATTGCCTGGATCATTTTGCATCGGCAAGGGTCGAAACAGTTCTACTGTTTCGAATAGTATAGCCGTAAGTGGAGAAAATAAATAAAATAAAAAATTTATAAAAAGTAAAAAATAGTTCATAATTCAAAAACTATTAGGAATACTGCACTTTTTTTGAACTTCAATCGATTGCCTGGATCATTTTGCATCAGCAATGGTCCAAATAGTTCCACTGTTTCGAACATTGTATAGCCGTAAGTGGAAAAAATAAATAAAATCATAAAATTATAAAAAGTAAAAAATAGTTCATAATTCAAAAACTATTAGGAATACTGAGATTTTTTTGACTTCAATCGATTGCCTGGATCATTTTGCATCGGCAAGGGTCGAAACAGCTCCACTGTTTCGAATAGTATAGCCGTAAGTGGAAAAAATATATAAAATCAATAATTTATAAAAAGTAAAAAATAGTTCATAATTCAAAAACTATTAGGAATACTGCGATTTTGTTGACTCCAATCGATTAGCTGGATTATTTTGCATCGGCAAAGGTCCAAACAGTTCCACTGTTTCGAATATTATAGCCATAAGTGGAGAAAATAAACAAAATCAAAAATTTATAAAAAGTAAAAATAGTTCATAATTCAAAAACTATTAGGAATACTGCGATTTTTTTGTCATCAATCGATTGCCCGGATCATTTTGCATCGGCAAAGGTCCAAATAGTTCCACTCTTTCGAATATAGTATAGCCGTAAGTGGAAAAAATAAATAAAATCAAAAATTTAAAAAAAGTAAAAAATAGTTCATAATTCAAAAACTATTAGGAATACTGAGATTTTTTTGAACTTCAATCGATTGCCCGGATCATTTTGCATCGGCAAAGGTCCAAATAGTTCCACTGTTTCGAATAGTATAGCCGTAAGTGGAGAAAATAAATAAAATCAAAAATTTATAAAAAGTAAAATATAGTTCATAATTCAAAAACTATTAAGAATACTGCGATTTTTTTGAACTTCAAGCGATCGCCTGGATCATTTTGCATCGGCAAGGGTCGAAACAGTTCCACTGCTTCGAATAGTATAGCCGTAAGTGGAGAAAATAATTAAAATCAAAAATTTATAAAAAGTAAAAAATAGTTCATAATTCAAAAACTATTAGGAATACTGAGATTTTTTTGACTTCAATCGATTGCCTGGATCATTTTGCATCGGCAAGGGTCGAAACAGTTCCACTGTTTCGAATAGTATATCCGTAAGTGGAGAAAATAAATAAAATCAAAAATTTATAAAAAGTAAAAAATAGTTCATAATTCAAAAACTATTAGGTATACTGCGATTTTTTTGAACTTCAATCGATTGCCTGGATCATTTTGCATCGGCAAAGGTCCAAACAGTTCTACTGTTTCGAATATTGTATAGCCGTAAGTGGAAAAAATAAATAAAATCAAAAATTTATAAAAAGTAAAAAATAGTTCATAATTCAAAAACTATTAGGAATACTGAGATTTTTTTGACTTTAATCGATTGCCTGGATCATTTTGCATCGGCAAGGGTCGAAACAGTTCTACTGTTTCGAATAGTATAGCCGTAAGTGGAGAAAATAAATAAAATAAAAAATTTATAAAAAGTAAAAAATAGTTCATAATTCAAAAACTATTAGGAATACTGCACTTTTTTTGAACTTCAATCGATTGCCTGGATCATTTTGCATCAGCAATGGTCCAAATAGTTCCACTGTTTCGAATATTGTATAGCCGTAAGTGGAAAAAATATATAAAATCAATAATTTATAAAAAGTAAAAAATAGTTCATAATTCAAAAACTATTCGGAATACTGAGATTTTTTTGACTTCAATCGATTACCTGAATCATTTTACATCGGCAAGTGTCCAAACAGTTCCACTCTTTCGAATATAGTATAGCCGTAAGTGGAAAAGATAAATAAAATCAAAAATTTATAAAAAGTAAAAAATAGTACATAATTCAAAAACTATTAGGAATACTGCGATTTTTTTGACTTCAATCGATTGCCTGGATCATTTTGCATCGGCAAAGGTCCAAATAGTTCCACTCTTTCGAATATAGTATAGCCGTAAGTGGAAAAAATAAAAAAAATCAAAAATTTATAAAAAGTAAAAAATAGTACATAATTCAAAAACTATTAGGAATACTGCGATTTTTTTGACTTCAATCGATTGCCTGGATCATTTTGCATCGGGAAAAGTCCAAACAGTTCCACTGTTTCGAATAGTATATCCGTAAGTGGAAAAAATAAATAAAATCAAAAATTTATAAAAAGTAAAAAATAGTTCATAATTCAAAAACTATTAGGAATACTGAGATTTTTTTGACTTCAATCGATTGCCTGGATCATTTTGCATCGGCAAGGGTCGAAACAGTTCCACTGTTTCGAATAGTATATCCGTAAGTGGAGAAAATAAATAAAATCAAAAATTTATAAAAAGTAAAAAATAGTTCATAATTCAAAAACTATTAGGTATACTGCGATTTTTTTGAACTTCAATCGATCGCCTGGATCATTTTGCATCGGCAAAGGTCCAAACAGTTCTACTGTTTCGAATAGTATAGCCGTAAGTGGAGAAAATAAATAAAATCAAAAATTTATAAAAAGTAAAAAATAGTTCATAATTCAAAAACCATTAGGAATACTGAGATTTTTTTGACTTTAATCGATTGCCTGGATCATTTTGCATCGGCAAGGGTCGAAACAGTTCCACTGCTTCGAATAGTATAGCCGTAAGTGGAGAAAATAATTAAAATCAAAAATTTATAAAAAGTAAAAAATAGTACATAATTCAAAAACTATTAGGTATACTGCGATTTTTTTGAACTTCAATCGATTGCCTGGATCATTTTGCATCGGGAAAAGTCCAAACAGTTCCACTGTTTCGAATAGTATATCCGTAAGTGGAAAAAATAAATAAAATCAAAAATTTATAAAAAGTAAAAAATAGTTCATAATTCAAAAACTATTAGGAATACTGAGATTTTTTTGACTTCAATCGATTGCCTGGATCATTTTGCATCGGCAAGGGTCGAAACAGTTCCACTGTTTCGAATAGTATATCCGTAAGTGGAGAAAATAAATAAAATCAAAAATTTATAAAAAGTAAAAAATAGTTCATAATTCAAAAACTATTAGGTATACTGCGATTTTTTTGAACTTCAATCGATTGCCTGGATCATTTTGCATCGGCAAAGGTCCAAACAGTTCTACTGTTTCGAATAGTATAGCCGTAAGTGGAGAAAATAAATAAAATCAAAAATTTATAAAAAGTAAAAAATAGTTCATAATTCAAAAACCATTAGGAATACTGAGATTTTTTTGACTTTAATCGATTGCCTGGATCATTTTGCATCGGCAAGGGTCGAAACAGTTCCACTGCTTCGAATAGTATAGCCGTAAGTGGAGAAAATAATTAAAATCAAAAATTTATAAAAA
The DNA here is from genome assembly GCA_939628115.1 of Tribolium freemani. NCBI lineage: Eukaryota > Metazoa > Arthropoda > Insecta > Coleoptera > Tenebrionidae > Tribolium > Tribolium freemani. The sequence continues at coordinate 4,936,172 of OW626787.1, read as the reverse complement.
GTAAAAAATAGTACATAATTCAAAAACTATTAGGAATACTGCCATTTTTTTGACATCAATCGATTGCCTGGATCATTTTGCATCGGCAAAGGTCCAAATAGTTCCACTCTTTCGAATATAGTATAGCCGTAAGTGGAAGAAATAAATAAAATCAAAAATTTATTAAAAGTATAGAATAGTTCATAATTCAAAAACTATTCGGAATACTGAGATTTTTTTGACTTCAATCGATTACCTGAATCATTTTACATCGGCAAGTGTCCAAACAGTTCCACTGTTTCGAATAGTATAGCCGTAAGTGGAAAAAATAAATAAAATCAAAAATTTATAAAAAGTAAAAAATAGTTCATAATTCAAAAACTATTAGGAATTCTGAGATTTTTTTGACTTCAATCGATTGCCTGGATCATTTTGCATCGGCAAGGGTGGAAACAGTTCTACTGTTTCGAATTGTATAGCCGTAAGTGGAGAAAATAAATAAAATCAAAAATTTATAAAAAGTAAAAAATAGTTCATAATTCAAAAACTATTAGGAATACTGCGATTTTTTTGACTTCAATCGATTGCCTGGATCATTTTGCATCGGCAAAGGTCCAAATAGTTCCACTCTTTCGAATATAGTATAGCCGTAAGTGGAAAAAATAAATAAAATCAAAAATTTATAAAAAGTAAAAAATAGTTCATAATTCAAAAACTATTAGGAATACTGAGATTTTTTTGGCTTCAATCGATTGCCTGGATCATTTTGCATCGGAAAAGGTCCAAACAGTTCCACTGTTTCGAATAGTATATCCGTAAGTGGAGAAAATAAATAAAATCAAAAATTTATAAAAAGTAAAAAATAGTTCATAATTCAAAAACTATTAGGAATACTGCCATTTTTTTGACATCAATCGATTGCCTGGATCATTTTGCATCGGCAAAGGTCCAAATAGTTCCACTCTTTCGAATATAGTATAGCCGTAAGTGGAAGAAATAAATAAAATCAAAAATTTATTAAAAGTATAGAATAGTTCATAATTCAAAAACTATTCGGAATACTGCGATTTTTTTGACTTCAATCGATTGCCTGGATCATTTTGCATCGGCAAAGGTCCAAATAGTTCCACTCTTTCGAATATAGTATAGCCGTAAGTGGAGAAAATAAATAAAATCAAAAATTTATGAAAAGTAAAAAATAGTTCATAATTCAAAAACCATTAGGAATACTGAGATTTTTTTGACTTTAATCGATTGCCTGGATCATTTTGCATCGGCAAGGGTCGAAACAGTTCCACTGTTTCGAATAGTATAGCCGTAAGTGGAGAAAATAAATAAAATAAAAAATTTATAAAAAGTAAAAAATAGTTCATAATTCAAAAACTCTTAGAAATACTGCGATTTTTTCGATCTTCAATCGATTGCCTGGATCATTTTGCATCGGCAAGGGTTGAAACAGTTCCACTGTTTCGAATAGTATAGCCATAAGTGGAGAAAATAAACAAAATCAAAAATTTATAAAAAGTAAAAAATAGTTCATAATTCAAAAACTATTAGGAATACTGCGATTTTTTTGTCATCAATCGATTGCCCGGATCATTTTGCATCGGCAAAGGTCCAAATAGTTCCACTCTTTCGAATATAGTATAGCCGTAAGTGGAAAAAATAAATAAAATCAAAAATTTATAAAAAGAAAAAATAGTTCATAATTCAAAAACTATTAGGAATACTGAGATTTTTTTGGCTTCAATCGATTGCCTGGATCATTTTGCATCGGAAAAGGTCCAAACAGTTCCACTGTTTCGAATAGTATAGCCGTAAGTGGAGAAAATAAATAAAATCAAAAATTTATAAAAAGTAAAAAATATTTCATAATTCAAATACTATTAGGAATACAGAGATTTTTTTGACTGCAATCGATTGCCTGGATCATTTTGCATCGGCAAGGGTTAAAACAGTTCCACTGTTTCGAATAGTATAGCCATAAGTGGAGAAAATAAACAAAATCAAAAATTTATAAAAAGTAAAAAATAGTTCATAATTCAAAAACTATTAGGAATACTGCACTTTTTTTGAACTTCAATCGATTGCCTGGATCATTTTGCATCGGCAAGTGTCGAAACAGTTCCACTGTTTCGAATAGTATAGCCGTAAGTGGAGAAAATAAATAAAATCAAAAATTTATAAAAAGTAAAAAATAGTTCATAATTCAAAAACTATTAGGAATACTGAGATTTTTTTGACTTCAATCGATTGCCTGGATCATTTTGCATCGGCAAGTGTCGAAACAGTTCCACTGTTTCGAATAGTATAGCCGTAAGTGGAGAAAATAAATAAAATCAAAAATTTATAAAAAGTAAAAAATAGTTCATAATTCAAAAACTATTAGGAATACTGCTATTTTTTTGACATCAATCGATTGCCCGGATCATTTTGCATCGGCAAACGTCCAAATAGTTCCACTCTTTCGAATATAGTATAGCCGTAAGTGGAAAAAATAAATAAAACCAAAAATTTATAAAAAGTAAAAAATACTTCATAATTCAAAAACTATTAGGAATACTGCGATTTTTGTGACTTCAATCGATTACCTGGGTCATTTTGCATCGGCAAAGGACCAAATAGTTCCACTGTTTCGAATAGTATAGCCGTAAGTGGAAAAAATAAATAAAATCTAAAATTTATAAAAAGTAAAAAATAGTTCATAATTCAAAAACTATTAGGAATACTGCGATTTTTTTGAACTTCAATCGATTGCCTGGATCATTTTGCATCAGCAATGGTCCAAATAGTTCCACTGTTTCGAATATTGTATAGCCGTAAATGGAAAAAATAAATAAAATCATAAATTTATAAAAAGTAAAAAATAGTTCATAATTCAAAAACTATTAGGAATACTGAGATTTTTTTGACTTCAATCGATTGCCTGGATCATTTTGCATCGGCAAGGGTCGAAACAGCTCCACTGTTTCGAATAGTATAGCCGTAAGTGGAAAAAATAAATAAAATCAATAATTTATAAAAAGTAAAAAATAGTTCATAATTCAAAAACTATTAGGAATACTGCGATTTTGTTGTCTCCAATCGATTAGCTGGATTATTTTGCATCGGCAAAGGTCCAAACAGTTCCACTGTTTCGAATAGTATAGCCGTAAGTGGAGAAAATAAATAAAATCAAAAATTTATAAAAAGTAAAAAATATTTCATAATTCAAAAACTATTAGGAATACTGCGATTTTTTTTAACATCAATCGATTGCCTGGATCATTTTGCTTCGGCAAAAGTCCAAATAGTTCCACTGTTTCGAATAGTAGAGCCGTAAGTGGAAAAAATAAATAAAATCAAAAATTTATAAAAAATAAAAAATAGTTCATAATTCAAAAACTATTAGGAATACTGAGATTTTTTTGACTTCAATCGATTGCCTGGATCATTTTGCATCGGCAAGGGTCGAAACAGTTCCACTGTTTCGAATAGTATAGCCGTAAGTGGAGAAAATAAATAAAATCAAAAATTTATAAAAAGTAAAATATAGTTCATAATTCAAAAACTATTAGGAATACTGCGATTTTTTTTAACATCAATCGATTGCCTGGATCATTTTGCTTCGGCAAAAGTCCAAATAGTTCCACTGTTTCGAATAGTAGAGCCGTAAGTGGAAAAAATAAATAAAATCAAAAATTTATAAAAAATAAAAAATAGTTCATAATTCAAAAACTATTAGGAATACTGAGATTTTTTTGACTTCAATCGATTGCCTGGATCATTTTGCATCGGCAAGGGTCGAAATAGCTCCACTGTTTCGAATAGTATAGCCGTAAGTGGAAAAAATAAATAAAATCAATAATTTATAAAAAGTAAAAAATAGTTCATAATTCAAAAACTATTAGGAATACTGCGATTTTGTTGACTCCAATCGATTAGCTGCATTATTTTGTATCGGCAAAGGTCCAAACAGTTCCACTGTTTCGAATAGTATAGCCGTAAGTGGAGAAAATAAATAAAATCAAAAATTTATAAAAAGTAAAAAATATTTCATAATTCAAAAACTATTAGGAATACTGCGATATTTTTTTACATCAATCGATTGCCTGGATCATTTTGCTTCGGCAAAAGTCCAAATAGTTCCACTGTTTCGAATAGTAGAGCCGTAAGTGGAAAAAATAAATAAAATCAAAAATTTATAAAAAATAAAAAATAGTTCATAATTCAAAAACTATTAGGAATACTGAGATTTTTTTGACTTCAATCGATTGCCTGGATCATTTTGCATCGGCAAGGGTCGAAACAGTTCCACTGTTTCGAATAGTATAGCCGTAAGTGGAGAAAATAAATAAAATCAAAAATTTATAAAAAGTAAAATATAGTTCATAATTCAAAAACTATTAGGAATACTGCGATTTTTTTGAACTTCAATCGATCACCTGGATCATTTTGCATCGGCAAGGGTCGAAACAGCTCCACTGTTTCGAATAGTATAGCCGTAAGTGGAGAAAATAAATAAAATCAAAAATTTATAAAAAGTAAAAAATAGTTCATAATTCAAAAACTATTAGGAATACTGCGATTTTTTTGACATCAATTGATTGCCCGGATCATTTTGCATCCGCAGACGTCCAAATAGTTCCACTCTTTCAAATATAGTATAGCCGTAAGTGGAAAAAATAAATAAAATCAAAAATTTATAAAAAGTAAAAAATAGTTCATAATTCAAAAACTATTAGGAATACTGCGATTTTTGTGACTTCAATTGATTACCTGGATCATTTTGCATCGGCAAGCGTCGAAACAGTTCCACTGTTTCGAATAATATAGCCGTAAGTGGAAAAAATAAATAAAATCAAAAATTTATAAAAAGTAAAAAATAGTTCATAATTCAAAAACTATTAGGTATACTGCGATTTTTTTGAACTTCAATCGATTGCCTGGATCATTTTGTATCGGCAAAGGTCCAAACAGTTCCACTGTTTCGAATAGTATAGCCGTAAGTGGAGAAAATATATAAAATCAAAAATTTATAAAAAGTAAAAAATTGTTCACAATTCAAAAACTATTAGGAATACTGCGATTTTTTTGACACCAATCGATTGCCCGGATCATTTTGCATCGGCAAACGTCCAAATAGTTCCACTCTTTCGAATATAGTATAGCCGTAAGTGGAAAAGATAAATAAAATCAAAAATTTATAAAAAGTAAAAAATAGTACATAATTCAAAAACTATTAGGAATACTGCGATTTTTTTGACTCAATCGATTGCCTGGATCATTTTGTATCGGCAAAGGTCCAAACAGTTCCACTGTTTCGAATAGTATAGCCGTAAGTGGAGAAAATAAATAAAATCAAAAATTTATAAAAAGTAAAAAATAGTACATAATTTAAAAACTATTAGGAATACTGCGATTTTTTTGACTTCAATCGATTGATTGGATCATTTTGCATCGGGAAAAGTCCAAACAGTTCCACTGTTTCGAATAGTATAGCCGTAAGTGGAAAAAATAAATAAAATCAAAAATTTATAAAAAGTAAAAAATAGTTCATAATTCAAAAACTATTAGGAATACTGAGATTTTTTTGACTTCAATCGATTGCCTGGATCATTTTGCATCGGCAAGCGTCGAAACAGTTCCACTGTTTCGAATAATATAGCCGTAAGTGGAAAAAATAAATAAAATCAAAAATTTATAAAAAGTAAAAAATAGTTCATAATTCAAAAACTATTAGGAATACTGAGATTTTTTTGACTTCAATCGATTGCCTGGACCATTTTGCATCGGCAAAGGTCCAAACAGTTCCACTGTTTCGAATAGTATAGCCGTAAGTGGAAAAAATAAATAAAATCAAAAATTTATAAAAAGTAAAAAATAGTTCATAATTCAAAAACTATTAGGTATACTGCGATTTTTTTGAACTTCAATCGATTGCCTGGACCATTTTGCATCGGCAAAGGTCCAAACAGTTCCACTGTTTCGAATAGTATAGCCGTAAGTGGAGAAAATAAATAAAATCAAAAATTTATAAAAAGTAAAAAATAGTTCATAATTCAAAAACTATTAAGAATACTGCGATTTTTTTGACTTCAATCGATTGCCTGGGTCATTTTGCATCGGCAAAGGTCCAAACAGTTCCACTGTTTCGAATAGTATAGCCGTAAGTGGAAAAAATAAATAAAATCAAAAATTTATAAAAAGTAAATAATAGTTCATAATTCAAAAACTATTAGGAATACTGAGAGTTTTTTGACTTCAATCGATTGCCTGGATTATTTTGCATCGGCAAAGGCCCAAATAGTACCACTGTTTCGAATATAGTATAGCCGTAAGTGGAAAAAATGAATAAAATCAAAAAATCATAGAAAGTTAATAATAGTTCATAATTCAAAAACTATTAGGAATACTGAGACTTTTTTGACTTCAACCGATTGCCTGGATCATTTTGCATCGGCGAGGGTCGAAGCAGTTCCACTGTTTCGAATAGTATAGCCGTAAGTGGAGAAAATAAATAAAATCAAAAATTTATAAAAAGTAAAAAATAGTTCATAATTCAAAAACTATAAGGAATACTGCGATTTTTTTGAACTCCAAATCGATTGCCTGGATCAATTTGCATCGGCAAAGGTCCAAATAGTTCCACTGTTTTGAATATTGTATAGCCGTAAGTGGAGAAAATAAATAAAATCAAAAATTTATAAAAAGTAAAAAATAGTTCATAATTCAAAAACTATTAGGAATACTGAGATTTTTTTGGCTTCAATCGATTACCCGGATCATTTTGCATCGGCAAGTGTCCAAACAGTTCCACTGTTTCGAATAGTATAGCCGTAAGTGGAGAAAATAAATAAAATAAAAAATTTGTAAAAAGTAAAAAATATTTCATAATTCAAAAACTATTAGAAAAACTGCGATTTTTTTTAACATCAATCGATTGCCTGGATCATTTTGCTTCGGCAAAAGTCCAAATAGTTCCACTGTTTCGAATAGTAGAGCCGCAAGTGGAAAAAATAAATAAAATCAAAAATTTATAAAAAATAAAAAATAGTTCATAATTCAAAAACTATTAGGAATACTGAGATTTTTTTGACTTCAATCGATTGCCTGGATCATTTTGCATCGGCAAGGGTCGAAACAGTTCCACTGTTTCGAATAGTATAGCCGTAAGTGGAGAAAATAAATAAAATCAAAAATTTATAAAAAGTAAAATATAGTTCATAATTCAAAAACTATTAGGAATACTGCGATTTTTTTGAACTTCAATCGATCGCCTGGATCATTTTGCATCGGCAAGGGTCGAAACAGTTCCACTGTTTCGAATAGTATAGCCGTAAGTGGAAAAAATAAATAAAATCAATAATTTATAAAAAGTAAAAAATAGTTCATAATTCAAAAACTATTAGGAATACTGCGATTTTGTTGACTCCAATCGATTAGCTGGATTATTTTGCATCGGCAAAGGTCCAAACAGTTCCACTGTTTCGAATAGTATAGCCGTAAGTGGAGAAAATAAATAAAATCAAAAATTTATAAAAAGTAAAAAATATTTCATAATTCAAAAACTATTAGGAATACTGCGATTTTTTTTTACATCAATCGATTGCCTGGATCATTTTGCTTCGGCAAAAGTCCAAATAGTTCCACTGTTTCGAATAGTAGAGCCGTAAGTGGAAAAAATAAATAAAATCAAAAATTTATAAAAAATAAAAAATAGTTCATAATTCAAAAACTATTAGGAATACTGAGATTTTTTTGACTTCAATCGATTGCCTGGATCATTTTGCATCGGCAAGGGTCGAAACAGCTCCACTGTTTCGAATAGTATAGCCGTAAGTGGAAAAAATAAATAAAATCAATAATTTATAAAAAGTAAAAAATAGTTCATAATTCAAAAACTATTAGGAATACTGCGATTTTGTTGACTCCAATCGATTAGCTGGATTATTTTGCATCGGCAAAGGTCCAAACAGTTCCACTGTTTCGAATAGTATAGCCGTAAGTGGAGAAAATAAATAAAATCAAAAATTTATAAAAAGTAAAAAATAGTTCATAATTCAAAAACTATTAGGAATACTGCGATTTTTTTGACATCAATCGATTGCCCGGATCATTTTGCATCGGCAGACGTCCAAATAGTTCCACTCTTTCGAATATAGTATAGCCGTAAGTGGAAAAAATAAATAAAATCAAAAATTTATAAAAAGTAAAAAATAGTTCATAATTCAAAAACTATTAGGAATACTGCGATTTTTTTGACTTCAATCGATTGCCTGGATTATTTTGCATCGGCGAGGGTCGAAACAGTTCCACTGTTTCGAATAGTATAGCCGTAAGTGGAGAAAATAAATAAAATCAAAAATTTATAAAAAGTAAAATATAGTTCATAATTCAAAAACTATTAGGTATACTGCGATTTTTTTGAACTTCAATCGATTGCCTGGATCATTTTGCATCGGCAAAGGTCCAAACAGTTCTACTGTTTCGAATAGTATAGCCGTAAGTGGAGAAAATAAATAAAATCAAAAATTTATAAAAAGTAAAAAATAGTTCATAATTCAAAAACCATTAGGAATACTGAGATTTTTTTGACTTTAATCGATTGCCTGGATCATTTTGCATCGGCAAGGGTCGAAACAGTTCCACTGCTTCGAATAGTATAGCCGTAAGTGGAGAAAATAATTAAAATCAAAAATTTATAAAAAGTAAAAAATAGTACATAATTCAAAAACTATTAGGAATACTGCCATTTTTTTGACATCAATCGATTGCCTGGATCATTTTGCATCGGCAAAGGTCCAAATAGTTCCACTCTTTCGAATATAGTATAGCCGTAAGTGGAAGAAATAAATAAAATCAAAAATTTATTAAAAGTATAGAATAGTTCATAATTCAAAAACTATTCGGAATACTGAGATTTTTTTGACTTCAATCGATTACCTGAATCATTTTACATCGGCAAGTGTCCAAACAGTTCCACTGTTTCGAATAGTATAGCCGTAAGTGGAAAAAATAAATAAAATCAAAAATTTATAAAAAGTAAAAAATAGTTCATAATTCAAAAACTATTAGGAATTCTGAGATTTTTTTGACTTCAATCGATTGCCTGGATCATTTTGCATCGGCAAGGGTGGAAACAGTTCTACTGTTTCGAATTGTATAGCCGTAAGTGGAGAAAATAAATAAAATCAAAAATTTATAAAAAGTAAAAAATAGTTCATAATTCAAAAACTATTAGGAATACTGCGATTTTTTTGACTTCAATCGATTGCCTGGATCATTTTGCATCGGCAAAGGTCCAAATAGTTCCACTCTTTCGAATATAGTATAGCCGTAAGTGGAAAAAATAAATAAAATCAAAAATTTATAAAAAGTAAAAAATAGTTCATAATTCAAAAACTATTAGGAATACTGAGATTTTTTTGGCTTCAATCGATTGCCTGGATCATTTTGCATCGGAAAAGGTCCAAACAGCTCCAATGTTTCGAATAGTATAGCCGTAAGTGGAGAAAATAAATAAAATCAAAAATTTATAAAAAGTAAAAAATAGTTCATAATTCAAAAACTATTAGGAATACTGCCATTTTTTTGACATCAATCGATTGCCTGGATCATTTTGCATCGGCAAAGGTCCAAATAGTTCCACTCTTTCGAATATAGTATAGCCGTAAGTGGAAGAAATAAATAAAATCAAAAATTTATTAAAAGTATAGAATAGTTCATAATTCAAAAACTATTCGGAATACTGCGATTTTTTTGACTTCAATCGATTGCCTGGATCATTTTGCATCGGCAAAGGTCCAAATAGTTCCACTCTTTCGAATATAGTATAGCCGTAAGTGGAGAAAATAAATAAAATCAAAAATTTATAAAAAGTAAAAAATAGTTCATAATTCAAAAACCATTAGGAATACTGAGATTTTTTTGACTTTAATCGATTGCCTGGATCATTTTGCATCGGCAAGGGTCGAAACAGTTCCACTGTTTCGAATAGTATAGCCGTAAGTGGAGAAAATAAATAAAATAAAAAATTTATAAAAAGTAAAAAATAGTTCATAATTCAAAAACTCTTAGAAATACTGCGATTTTTTCGATCTTCAATCGATTGCCTGGATCATTTTGCATCGGCAAGGGTTGAAACAGTTCCACTGTTTCGAATAGTATAGCCATAAGTGGAGAAAATAAACAATATCAAAAATTTATAAAAAGTAAAAAATAGTTCATAATTCAAAAACTATTAGGAATACTGCGATTTTTTTGTCATCAATCGATTGCCCGGATCATTTTGCATCGGCAAAGGTCCAAATAGTTCCACTCTTTCGAATATAGTATAGCCGTAAGTGGAAAAAATAAATAAAATCAAAAATTTATAAAAAGTAAAAAATAGTTCATAATTCAAAAACTATTAGGAATACTGAGATTTTTTTGGCTTCAATCGATTGCCTGGATCATTTTGCATCGGAAAAGGTCCAAACAGTTCCACTGTTTCGAATAGTATAGCCGTAAGTGGAGAAAATAAATAAAATCAAAAATTTATAAAAAGTAAAAAATAGTCTATAATTCAAATACTATTAGGAATACTGAGATTTTTTTGACTGCAATCGATTGCCTGGATCATTTTGCATCGGCAAGGGTTAAAACAGTTCCACTGTTTCGAATAGTATAGCCATAAGTGGAGAAAATAAACAAAATCAAAAATTTATAAAAAGTAAAAAATAGTTCATAATTCAAAAACTATTAGGAATACTGCACTTTTTTTGAACTTCAATCGATTGCCTGGATCATTTTGCATCGTCAAAGGTCCAAATAGTTCCACTGTTTCTAATATTGTATAGCCGTAAGTGGAAAAAATAAATAAAATCAAAAATTTATAAAAAGTAAAAAATAGTTCATAATTCAAAAACTATTAGGAATACTGAGATTTTTTTGACTTTAATCGATTGCCTGGATCATTTTGCATCGGCAAGGGTCGAAACAGTTCTACTGTTTCGAATAGTATAGCCGTAAGTGGAGAAAATAAATAAAATAAAAAATTTATAAAAAGTAAAAAATAGTTCATAATTCAAAAACTATTAGGAATACTGCACTTTTTTTGAACTTCAATCGATTGCCTGGATCATTTTGCATCAGCAATGGTCCAAATAGTTCCACTGTTTCGAATATTGTATAGCCGTAAGTGGAAAAAATAAATAAAATCATAAAATTATAAAAAGTAAAAAATAGTTCATAATTCAAAAACTATTAGGAATACTGAGATTTTTTTGACTTCAATCGATTGCCTGGATCATTTTGCATCGGCAAGGGTCGAAACAGCTCCACTGTTTCGAATAGTATAGCCGTAAGTGGAAAAAATATATAAAATCAATAATTTATAAAAAGTAAAAAATAGTTCATAATTCAAAAACTATTAGGAATACTGCGATTTTGTTGACTCCAATCGATTAGCTGGATTATTTTGCATCGGCAAAGGTCCAAACAGTTCCACTGTTTCGAATATTATAGCCATAAGTGGAGAAAATAAACAAAATCAAAAATTTATAAAAAGTAAAAATAGTTCATAATTCAAAAACTATTAGGAATACTGCGATTTTTTTGTCATCAATCGATTGCCCGGATCATTTTGCATCGGCAAAGGTCCAAATAGTTCCACTCTTTCGAATATAGTATAGCCGTAAGTGGAAAAAATAAATAAAATCAAAAATTTAAAAAAAGTAAAAAATAGTTCATAATTCAAAAACTATTAGGAATACTGAGATTTTTTTGAACTTCAATCGATTGCCCGGATCATTTTGCATCGGCAAAGGTCCAAATAGTTCCACTGTTTCGAATAGTATAGCCGTAAGTGGAGAAAATAAATAAAATCAAAAATTTATAAAAAGTAAAATATAGTTCATAATTCAAAAACTATTAAGAATACTGCGATTTTTTTGAACTTCAATCGATCGCCTGGATCATTTTGCATCGGCAAGGGTCGAAACAGTTCCACTGCTTCGAATAGTATAGCCGTAAGTGGAGAAAATAATTAAAATCAAAAATTTATAAAAAGTAAAAAATAGTTCATAATTCAAAAACTATTAGGAATACTGAGATTTTTTTGACTTCAATCGATTGCCTGGATCATTTTGCATCGGCAAGGGTCGAAACAGTTCCACTGTTTCGAATAGTATATCCGTAAGTGGAGAAAATAAATAAAATCAAAAATTTATAAAAAGTAAAAAATAGTTCATAATTCAAAAACTATTAGGTATACTGCGATTTTTTTGAACTTCAATCGATTGCCTGGATCATTTTGCATCGGCAAAGGTCCAAACAGTTCTACTGTTTCGAATATTGTATAGCCGTAAGTGGAAAAAATAAATAAAATCAAAAATTTATAAAAAGTAAAAAATAGTTCATAATTCAAAAACTATTAGGAATACTGAGATTTTTTTGACTTTAATCGATTGCCTGGATCATTTTGCATCGGCAAGGGTCGAAACAGTTCTACTGTTTCGAATAGTATAGCCGTAAGTGGAGAAAATAAATAAAATAAAAAATTTATAAAAAGTAAAAAATAGTTCATAATTCAAAAACTATTAGGAATACTGCACTTTTTTTGAACTTCAATCGATTGCCTGGATCATTTTGCATCAGCAATGGTCCAAATAGTTCCACTGTTTCGAATATTGTATAGCCGTAAGTGGAAAAAATATATAAAATCAATAATTTATAAAAAGTAAAAAATAGTTCATAATTCAAAAACTATTCGGAATACTGAGAATTTTTTGACTTCAATCGATTACCTGAATCATTTTACATCGGCAAGTGTCCAAACAGTTCCACTCTTTCGAATATAGTATAGCCGTAAGTGGAAAAGATAAATAAAATCAAAAATTTATAAAAAGTAAAAAATAGTACATAATTCAAAAACTATTAGGAATACTGCGATTTTTTTGACTTCAATCGATTGCCTGGATCATTTTGCATCGGCAAAGGTCCAAATAGTTCCACTCTTTCGAATATAGTATAGCCGTAAGTGGAAAAAATAAAAAAAATCAAAAATTTATAAAAAGTAAAAAATAGTACATAATTCAAAAACTATTAGGAATACTGCGATTTTTTTGACTTCAATCGATTGCCTGGATCATTTTGCATCGGGAAAAGTCCAAACAGTTCCACTGTTTCGAATAGTATATCCGTAAGTGGAAAAAATAAATAAAATCAAAAATTTATAAAAAGTAAAAAATAGTTCATAATTCAAAAACTATTAGGAATACTGAGATTTTTTTGACTTCAATCGATTGCCTGGATCATTTTGCATCGGCAAGGGTCGAAACAGTTCCACTGTTTCGAATAGTATATCCGTAAGTGGAGAAAATAAATAAAATCAAAAATTTATAAAAAGTAAAAAATAGTTCATAATTCAAAAACTATTAGGTATACTGCGATTTTTTTGAACTTCAATCGATTGCCTGGATCATTTTGCATCGGCAAAGGTCCAAACAGTTCTACTGTTTCGAATAGTATAGCCGTAAGTGGAGAAAATAAATAAAATCAAAAATTTATAAAAAGTAAAAAATAGTTCATAATTCAAAAACCATTAGGAATACTGAGATTTTTTTGACTTTAATCGATTGCCTGGATCATTTTGCATCGGCAAGGGTCGAAACAGTTCCACTGCTTCGAATAGTATAGCCGTAAGTGGAGAAAATAATTAAAATCAAAAATTTATAAAAAGTAAAAAATAGTACATAATTCAAAAACTATTAGGTATACTGCGATTTTTTTGAACTTCAATCGATTGCCTGGATCATTTTGCATCGGGAAAAGTCCAAACAGTTCCACTGTTTCGAATAGTATATCCGTAAGTGGAAAAAATAAATAAAATCAAAAATTTATAAAAAGTAAAAAATAGTTCATAATTCAAAAACTATTAGGAATACTGAGATTTTTTTGACTTCAATCGATTGCCTGGATCATTTTGCATCGGCAAGGGTCGAAACAGTTCCACTGTTTCGAATAGTATATCCGTAAGTGGAGAAAATAAATAAAATCAAAAATTTATAAAAAGTAAAAAATAGTTCATAATTCAAAAACTATTAGGTATACTGCGATTTTTTTGAACTTCAATCGATTGCCTGGATCATTTTGCATCGGCAAAGGTCCAAACAGTTCTACTGTTTCGAATAGTATAGCCGTAAGTGGAGAAAATAAATAAAATCAAAAATTTATAAAAAGTAAAAAATAGTTCATAATTCAAAAACCATTAGGAATACTGAGATTTTTTTGACTTTAATCGATTGCCTGGATCATTTTGCATCGGCAAGGGTCGAAACAGTTCCACTGCTTCGAATAGTATAGCCGTAAGTGGAGAAAATAATTAAAATCAAAAATTTATAAAAAGTAAAAAATAGTACATAATTCAAAAACTATTAGGAATACTGCCATTTTTTTGACATCAATCGATTGCCTGGATCATTTTGCATCGGCAAAGGTCCAAATAGTTCCACTCTTTCGAATATAGTATAGCCGTAAGTGGAAGAAATAAATAAAATCAAAAATTTATTAAAAGTATAGAATAGTTCATAATTCAAAAACTATTCGGAATACTGAGATTTTTTTGACTTCAATCGATTACCTGAATCATTTTACATCGGCAAGTGTCCAAACAGTTCCACTGTTTCGAATAGTATAGCCGTAAGTGGAAAAAATAAATAAAATCAAAAATTTATAAAAAGTAAAAAATAGTTCATAATTCAAAAACTATTAGGAATTCTGAGATTTTTTTGACTTCAATCGATTGCCTGGATCATTTTGCATCGGCAAGGGTGGAAACAGTTCTACTGTTTCGAATTGTATAGCCGTAAGTGGAGAAAATAAATAAAATCAAAAATTTATAAAAAGTAAAAAATAGTTCATAATTCAAAAACTATTAGGAATACTGCGATTTTTTTGACTTCAATCGATTGCCTGGATCATTTTGCATCGGCAAAGGTCCAAATAGTTCCACTCTTTCGAATATAGTATAGCCGTAAGTGGAAAAAATAAATAAAATCAAAAATTTATAAAAAGTAAAAAATAGTTCATAATTCAAAAACTATTAGGAATACTGAGATTTTTTTGGCTTCAATCGATTGCCTGGATCATTTTGCATCGGAAAAGGTCCAAACAGTTCCACTGTTGCGAATAGTATAGCCGTAAGTGGAGAAAATAAATAAAATCAAAAATTTATAAAAAGTAAAAAATAGTTCATAATTCAAAAACTATTAGGAATACTGCCATTTTTTTGACATCAATCGATTGCCTGGATCATTTTGCATCGGCAAAGGTCCAAATAGTTCCACTCTTTCGAATATAGTATAGCCGTAAGTGGAAGAAATAAATAAAATCAAAAATTTATTAAAAGTATAGAATAGTTCATAATTCAAAAACTATTCGGAATACTGCGATTTTTTTGACTTCAATCGATTGCCTGCATCATTTTGCATCGGCAAAGGTCCAAATAGTTCCACTCTTTCGAATATAGTATAGCCGTAAGTGGAGAAAATAAATAAAATCAAAAATTTATGAAAAGTAAAAAATAGTTCATAATTCAAAAACCATTAGGAATACTGAGATTTTTTTGACTTTAATCGATTGCCTGGATCATTTTGCATCGGCAAGGGTCGAAACAGTTCCACTGTTTCGAATAGTATAGCCGTAAGTGGAGAAAATAAATAAAATAAAAAATTTATAAAAAGTAAAAAATAGTTCATAATTCAAAAACTCTTAGAAATACTGCGATTTTTTCGATCTTCAATCGATTGCCTGGATCATTTTGCATCGGCAAGGGTTGAAACAGTTCCACTGTTTCGAATAGTATAGCCATAAGTGGAGAAAATAAACAAAATCAAAAATTTATAAAAAGTAAAAAATAGTTCATAATTCAAAAACTATTAGGAATACTGCGATTTTTTTGTCATCAATCGATTGCCCGGATCATTTTGCATCGGCAAAGGTCCAAATAGTTCCACTCTTTCGAATATAGTATAGCCGTAAGTGGAAAAAATAAATAAAATCAAAAATTTATAAAAAGTAAAAAATAGTTCATAATTCAAAAACTATTAGGAATACTGAGATTTTTTTGACTTTAATCGATTGCCTGGATCATTTTGCATCGGCAAGGGTCGAAACAGTTCTACTGTTTCGAATAGTATAGCCGTAAGTGGAGAAAATAAATAAAATAAAAAATTTATAAAAAGTAAAAAATAGTTCATAATTCAAAAACTATTAGGAATACTGAGATTTTTTTGACTTCAATCGATTGCCTGGATCATTTTGCATCGGCAAGGGTCGAAACAGCTCCACTGTTTCGAATAGTATAGCCGTAAGTGGAGAAAATAAATAAAATCAAAAATTTATAAAAAGTAAAAAATAGTCTATAATTCAAATACTATTAGGAATACAGAGATTTTTTTGACTGCAATCGATTGCCTGGATCATTTTGCATCGGCAAGGGTTAAAACAGTTCCACTGTTTCGAATAGTATAGCCATAAGTGGAGAAAATAAACAAAATCAAAAATTTATAAAAAGTAAAAAATAGTTCATAATTCAAAAACTATTAGGAATACTGCACTTTTTTTGAACTTCAATCGATTGCCTGGATCATTTTGCATCGTCAAAGGTCCAAATAGTTCCACTGTTTCTAATATTGTATAGCCGTAAGTGGAAAAAATAAATAAAATCAAAAATTTATAAAAAGTAAAAAATAGTTCATAATTCAAAAACTATTAGGAATACTGAGATTTTTTTGACTTTAATCGATTGCCTGGATCATTTTGCATCGGCAAGGGTCGAAACAGTTCTACTGTTTCGAATAGTATAGCCGTAAGTGGAGAAAATAAATAAAATAAAAAATTTATAAAAAGTAAAAAATAGTTCATAATTCAAAAACTATTAGGAATACTGAGATTTTTTTGACTTCAATCGATTGCCTGGATTATTTTGCATCGGCAAGTGTCGAAACAGTTCCACTGTTTCGAATAGTATAGCCGTAAGTGGAGAAAATAAATAAAATCAAAAATTTATAAAAAGTAAAAAATAGTTCATAATTCAAAAACTATTAGGAATACTGAGATTTTTTTGACTTCAATCGATTGCCTGGATCATTTTGCATCGGCAAGTGTCGAAACAGTTCCACTGTTTCGAATAGTATAGCCGTAAGTGGAGAAAATAAATAAAATCAAAAATTTATAAAAAGTAAAAAATAGTTCATAATTCAAAAACTATTAGGAATACTGCTATTTTTTTGACATCAATCGATTGCCCGGATCATTTTGCATCGGCAAACGTACAAATAGTTCCACTCTTTCGAATATAGTATAGCCGTAAGTGGAAAAAATAAATAAAACCAAAAATTTATAAAAAGTAAAAAATACTTCATAATTCAAAAACTATTAGGAATACTGCGATTTTTGTGACTTCAATCGATTACCTGGGTCATTTTGCATCGGCAAAGGACCAAATAGTTCCACTGTTTCGAATAGTATAGCCGTAAGTGGAAAAAATAAATAAAATCTAAAATTTATAAAAAGTAAAAAATAGTTCATAATTCAAAAACTATTAGGAATACTGCGATTTTTTTGAACTTCAATCGATTGCCTGGATCATTTTGCATCAGCAATGGTCCAAATAGTTCCACTGTTTCGAATATTGTATAGCCGTAAATGGAAAAAATAAATAAAATCATAAATTTATAAAAAGTAAAAAATAGTTCATAATTCAAAAACTATTAGGAATACTGAGATTTTTTTGACTTCAATCGATTGCCTGGATCATTTTGCATCGGCAAGGGTCGAAACAGCTCCACTGTTTCGAATAGTATAGCCGTAAGTGGAAAAAATAAATAAAATCAATAATTTATAAAAAGTAAAAAATAGTTCATAATTCAAAAACTATTAGGAATACTGCGATTTTGTTGTCTCCAATCGATTAGCTGGATTATTTTGCATCGGCAAAGGTCCAAACAGTTCCACTGTTTCGAATAGTATAGCCGTAAGTGGAGAAAATAAATAAAATCAAAAATTTATAAAAAGTAAAAAATAGTTCATAATTCAAAAACTATTAGGAATACTGAGATTTTTTTGACTTCAATCGATTGCCTGGATCATTTTGCATCGGCAAGTGTCGAAACAGTTCCACTGTTTCGAATAGTATAGCCGTAAGTGGAGAAAATAAATAAAATCAAAAATTTATAAAAAGTAAAAAATAGTTCATAATTCAAAAACTATTAGGAATACTGCTATTTTTTTGACATCAATCGATTGCCCGGATCATTTTGCATCGGCAAACGTCCAAATAGTTCCACTCTTTCGAATATAGTATAGCCGTAAGTGGAAAAAATAAATAAAACCAAAAATTTATAAAAAGTAAAAAATACTTCATAATTCAAAAACTATTAGGAATACTGCGATTTTTGTGACTTCAATCGATTACCTGGGTCATTTTGCATCGGCAAAGGACCAAATAGTTCCACTGTTTCGAATAGTATAGCCGTAAGTGGAAAAAATAAATAAAATCTAAAATTTATAAAAAGTAAAAAATAGTTCATAATTCAAAAACTATTAGGAATACTGCGATTTTTTTGAACTTCAATCGATTGCCTGGATCATTTTGCATCAGCAATGGTCCAAATAGTTCCACTGTTTCGAATATTGTATAGCCGTAAATGGAAAAAATAAATAAAATCATAAATTTATAAAAAGTAAAAAATAGTTCATAATTCAAAAACTATTAGGAATACTGAGATTTTTTTGACTTCAATCGATTGCCTGGATCATTTTGCATCGGCAAGGGTCGAAACAGCTCCACTGTTTCGAATAGTATAGCCGTAAGTGGAAAAAATAAATAAAATCAATAATTTATAAAAAGTAAAAAATAGTTCATAATTCAAAAACTATTAGGAATACTGCGATTTTGTTGTCTCCAATCGATTAGCTGGATTATTTTGCATCGGCAAAGGTCCAAACAGTTCCACTGTTTCGAATAGTATAGCCGTAAGTGGAGAAAATAAATAAAATCAAAAATTTATAAAAAGTAAAAAATAGTTCATAATTCAAAAACTATTAGGAATACTGAGATTTTTTTGACTTCAATCGATTGCCTGGATCATTTTGCATCGGCAAGTGTCGAAACAGTTCCACTGTTTCGAATAGTATAGCCGTAAGTGGAGAAAATAAATAAAATCAAAAATTTATAAAAAGTAAAAAATAGTTCATAATTCAAAAACTATTAGGAATACTGCTATTTTTTTGACATCAATCGATTGCCCGGATCATTTTGCATCGGCAAACGTCCAAATAGTTCCACTCTTTCGAATATAGTATAGCCGTAAGTGGAAAAAATAAATAAAACCAAAAATTTATAAAAAGTAAAAAATACTTCATAATTCAAAAACTATTAGGAATACTGCGATTTTTGTGACTTCAATCGATTACCTGGGTCATTTTGCATCGGCAAAGGACCAAATAGTTCCACTGTTTCGAATAGTATAGCCGTAAGTGGAAAAAATAAATAAAATCTAAAATTTATAAAAAGTAAAAAATAGTTCATAATTCAAAAACTATTAGGAATACTGCGATTTTTTTGAACTTCAATCGATTGCCTGGATCATTTTGCATCAGCAATGGTCCAAATAGTTCCACTGTTTCGAATATTGTATAGCCGTAAATGGAAAAAATAAATAAAATCATAAATTTATAAAAAGTAAAAAATAGTTCATAATTCAAAAACTATTAGGAATACTGAGATTTTTTTGACTTCAATCGATTGCCTGGATCATTTTGCATCGGCAAGGGTCGAAACAGCTCCACTGTTTCGAATAGTATAGCCGTAAGTGGAAAAAATAAATAAAATCAATAATTTATAAAAAGTAAAAAATAGTTCATAATTCAAAAACTATTAGGAATACTGCGATTTTGTTGTCTCCAATCGATTAGCTGGATTATTTTGCATCGGCAAAGGTCCAAACAGTTCCACTGTTTCGAATAGTATAGCCGTAAGTGGAGAAAATAAATAAAATCAAAAACTTATAAAAAGTAAAAAATATTTCATAATTCAAAAACTATTAGGAATACTGCGATTTTTTTTAACATCAATCGATTGCCTGGATCATTTTGCTTCGGCAAAAGTCCAAATAGTTCCACTGTTTCGAATAGTAGAGCCGTAAGTGGAAAAAATAAATAAAATCAAAAATTTATAAAAAATAAAAAATAGTTCATAATTCAAAAACTATTAGGAATACTGAGATTTTTTTGACTTCAATCGATTGCCTGGATCATTTTGCATCGGCAAGGGTCGAAACAGTTCCACTGTTTCGAATAGTATAGCCGTAAGTGGAGAAAATAAATAAAATAAAAAATTTATAAAAAGTAAAAAATAGTTCATAATTCAAAAACTATTAGGAATACTGAGATTTTTTTGACTTCAATCGATTGCCTGGATCATTTTGCATCGGCAAGTGTCGAAACAGTTCCACTGTTTCGAATAGTATAGCCGTAAGTGGAGAAAATAAATAAAATCAAAAATTTATAAAAAGTAAAAAATAGTTCATAATTCAAAAACTATTAGGAATACTGAGATTTTTTTGACTTCAATCGATTGCCTGGATCATTTTGCATCGGCAAGTGTCGAAACAGTTCCACTGTTTCGAATAGTATAGCCGTAAGTGGAGAAAATAAATAAAATCAAAAATTTATAAAAAGTAAAAAATAGTTCATAATTCAAAAACTATTAGGAATACTGCTATTTTTTTGACATCAATCGATTGCCCGGATCATTTTGCATCGGCAAACGTCCAAATAGTTCCACTCTTTCGAATATAGTATAGCCGTAAGTGGAAAAAATAAATAAAACCAAAAATTTATAAAAAGTAAAAAATACTTCATAATTCAAAAACTATTAGGAATACTGCGATTTTTGTGACTTCAATCGATTACCTGGGTCATTTTGCATCGGCAAAGGACCAAATAGTTCCACTGTTTCGAATAGTATAGCCGTAAGTGGAAAAAATAAATAAAATCTAAAATTTATAAAAAGTAAAAAATAGTTCATAATTCAAAAACTATTAGGAATACTGCGATTTTTTTGAACTTCAATCGATTGCCTGGATCATTTTGCATCAGCAATGGTCCAAATAGTTCCACTGTTTCGAATATTGTATAGCCGTAAATGGAAAAAATAAATAAAATCATAAATTTATAAAAAGTAAAAAATAGTTCATAATTCAAAAACTATTAGGAATACTGAGATTTTTTTGACTTCAATCGATTGCCTGGATCATTTTGCATCGGCAAAGGTCGAAACAGCTCCACTGTTTCGAATAGTATAGCCGTAAGTGGAAAAAATAAATAAAATCAATAATTTATAAAAAGTAAAAAATAGTTCATAATTCAAAAACTATTAGGAATACTGCGATTTTGTTGTCTCCAATCGATTAGCTGGATTATTTTGCATCGGCAAAGGTCCAAACAGTTCCACTGTTTCGAATAGTATAGCCGTAAGTGGAGAAAATAAATAAAATCAAAAATTTATAAAAAGTAAAAAATAGTTCATAATTCAAAAACTATTAGGAATACTGAGATTTTTTTGACTTCAATCGATTGCCTGGATCATTTTGCATCGGCAAGTGTCGAAACAGTTCCACTGTTTCGAATAGTATAGCCGTAAGTGGAGAAAATAAATAAAATCAAAAATTTATAAAAAGTAAAAAATAGTTCATAATTCAAAAACTATTAGGAATACTGCTATTTTTTTGACATCAATCGATTGCCCGGATCATTTTGCATCGGCAAACGTCCAAATAGTTCCACTCTTTCGAATATAGTATAGCCGTAAGTGGAAAAAATAAATAAAACCAAAAATTTATAAAAAGTAAAAAATACTTCATAATTCAAAAACTATTAGGAATACTGCGATTTTTGTGACTTCAATCGATTACCTGGGTCATTTTGCATCGGCAAAGGACCAAATAGTTCCACTGTTTCGAATAGTATAGCCGTAAGTGGAAAAAATAAATAAAATCTAAAATTTATAAAAAGTAAAAAATAGTTCATAATTCAAAAACTATTAGGAATACTGCGATTTTTTTGAACTTCAATCGATTGCCTGGATCATTTTGCATCAGCAATGGTCCAAATAGTTCCACTGTTTCGAATATTGTATAGCCGTAAATGGAAAAAAGAAATAAAATCATAAATTTATAAAAAGTAAAAAATAGTTCATAATTCAAAAACTATTAGGAATACTGAGATTTTTTTGACTTCAATCGATTGCCTGGATCATTTTGCATCGGCAAGGGTCGAAACAGCTCCACTGTTTCGAATAGTATAGCCGTAAGTGGAAAAAATAAATAAAATCAATAATTTATAAAAAGTAAAAAATAGTTCATAATTCAAAAACTATTAGGAATACTGCGATTTTGTTGTCTCCAATCGATTAGCTGGATTATTTTGCATCGGCAAAGGTCCAAACAGTTCCACTGTTTCGAATAGTATAGCCGTAAGTGGAGAAAATAAATAAAATCAAATATTTATAAAAAGTAAAAAATATTTCATAATTCAAAAACTATTAGGAATACTGCGATTTTTTTTAACATCAATCGATTGCCTGGATCATTTTGCTTCGGCAAAAGTCCAAATAGTTCCACTGTTTCGAATAGTAGAGCCGTAAGTGGAAAAAATAAATAAAATCAAAAATTTATAAAAAATAAAAAATAGTTCATAATTCAAAAACTATTAGGAATACTGAGATTTTTTTGACTTCAATCGATTGCCTGGATCATTTTGCATCGGCAAGGGTCGAAACAGTTCCACTGTTTCGAATAGTATAGCCGTAAGTGGAGAAAATAAATAAAATCAAAAATTTATAAAAAGTAAAATATAGTTCATAATTCAAAAACTATTAGGAATACTGCGATTTTTTTTAACATCAATCGATTGCCTGGATCATTTTGCTTCGGCAAAAGTCCAAATAGTTCCACTGTTTCGAATAGTAGAGCCGTAAGTGGAAAAAATAAATAAAATCAAAAATTTATAAAAAATAAAAAATAGTTCATAATTCAAAAACTATTAGGAATACTGAGATTTTTTTGACTTCAATCGATTGCCTGGATCATTTTGCATCGGCAAGGGTCGAAATAGCTCCACTGTTTCGAATAGTATAGCCGTAAGTGGAAAAAATAAATAAAATCAATAATTTATAAAAAGTAAAAAATAGTTCATAATTCAAAAACTATTAGGAATACTGCGATTTTGTTGACTCCAATCGATTAGCTGGATTATTTTGTATCGGCAAAGGTCCAAACAGTTCCACTGTTTCGAATAGTATAGCCGTAAGTGGAGAAAATAAATAAAATCAAAAATTTATAAAAAGTAAAAAATATTTCATAATTCAAAAACTATTAGGAATACTGCGATATTTTTTTACATCAATCGATTGCCTGGATCATTTTGCTTCGGCAAAAGTCCAAATAGTTCCACTGTTTCGAATAGTAGAGCCGTAAGTGGAAAAAATAAATAAAATCAAAAATTTATAAAAAATAAAAAATAGTTCATAATTCAAAAACTATTAGGAATACTGAGATTTTTTTGACTTCAATCGATTGCCTGGATCATTTTGCATCGGCAAGGGTCGAAACAGTTCCACTGTTTCGAATAGTATAGCCGTAAGTGGAGAAAATAAATAAAATCAAAAATTTATAAAAAGTAAAATATAGTTCATAATTCAAAAACTATTAGGAATACTGCGATTTTTTTGAACTTCAATCGATCACCTGGATCATTTTGCATCGGCAAGGGTCGAAACAGCTCCACTGTTTCGAATAGTATAGCCGTAAGTGGAGAAAATAAATAAAATCAAAAATTTATAAAAAGTAAAAAATAGTTCATAATTCAAAAACTATTAGGAATACTGCGATTTTTTTGACATCAATTGATTGCCCGGATCATTTTGCATCCGCAGACGTCCAAATAGTTCCACTCTTTCAAATATAGTATAGCCGTAAGTGGAAAAAATAAATAAAATCAAAAATTTATAAAAAGTAAAAAATAGTTCATAATTCAAAAACTATTAGGAATACTGCGATTTTTGTGACTTCAATTGATTACCTGGATCATTTTGCATCGGCAAGCGTCGAAACAGTTCCACTGTTTCGAATAATATAGCCGTAAGTGGAAAAAATAAATAAAATCAAAAATTTATAAAAAGTAAAAAATAGTTCATAATTCAAAAACTATTAGGTATACTGCGATTTTTTTGAACTTCAATCGATTGCCTGGATCATTTTGTATCGGCAAAGGTCCAAACAGTTCCACTGTTTCGAATAGTATAGCCGTAAGTGGAGAAAATATATAAAATCAAAAATTTATAAAAAGTAAAAAATTGTTCACAATTCAAAAACTATTAGGAATACTGCGATTTTTTTGACATCAATCGATTGCCCGGATCATTTTGCATCGGCAAACGTCCAAATAGTTCCACTCTTTCGAATATAGTATAGCCGTAAGTGGAAAAGATAAATAAAATCAAAAATTTATAAAAAGTAAAAAATAGTACATAATTCAAAAACTATTAGGAATACTGCGATTTTTTTGACTCAATCGATTGCCTGGATCATTTTGTATCGGCAAAGGTCCAAACAGTTCCACTGTTTCGAATAGTATAGCCGTAAGTGGAGAAAATAAATAAAATCAAAAATTTATAAAAAGTAAAAAATAGTACATAATTTAAAAACTATTAGGAATACTGCGATTTTTTTGACTTCAATCGATTGATTGGATCATTTTGCATCGGGAAAAGTCCAAACAGTTCCACTGTTTCGAATAGTATAGCCGTAAGTGGAAAAAATAAATAAAATCAAAAATTTATAAAAAGTAAAAAATAGTTCATAATTCAAAAACTATTAGGAATACTGAGATTTTTTTGACTTCAATCGATTGCCTGGATCATTTTGCATCGGCAAAGGTCCAAACAGTTCCACTGTTTCGAATAGTATAGCCGTAAGTGGAAAAAATAAATAAAATCAAAAATTTATAAAAAGTAAAAAATAGTTCATAATTCAAAAACTATTAGGTATACTGCGATTTTTTTGAACTTCAATCGATTGCCTGGACCATTTTGCATCGGCAAAGGTCCAAACAGTTCCACTGTTTCGAATAGTATAGCCGTAAGTGGAGAAAATAAATAAAATCAAAAATTTATAAAAAGTAAAAAATAGTTCATAATTCAAAAACTATTAAGAATACTGCGATTTTTTTGACTTCAATCGATTGCCTGGGTCATTTTGCATCGGCAAAGGTCCAAACAGTTCCACTGTTTCGAATAGTATAGCCGTAAGTGGAAAAAATAAATAAAATCAAAAATTTATAAAAAGTAAATAATAGTTCATAATTCAAAAACTATTAGAAATACTGAGAGTTTTTTGACTTCAATCGATTGCCTGGATTATTTTGCATCGGCAAAGGCCCAAATAGTACCACTGTTTCGAATATAGTATAGCCGTAAGTGGAAAAAATGAATAAAATCAAAAAATCATAGAAAGTTAATAATAGTTCATAATTCAAAAACTATTAGGAATACTGAGACTTTTTTGACTTCAACCGATTGCCTGGATCATTTTGCATCGGCGAGGGTCGAAGCAGTTCCACTGTTTCGAATAGTATAGCCGTAAGTGGAGAAAATAAATAAAATCAAAAATTTATAAAAAGTAAAAAATAGTTCATAATTCAAAAACTATAAGGAATACTGCGATTTTTTTGAACTCCAAATCGATTGCCTGGATCAATTTGCATCGGCAAAGGTCCAAATAGTTCCACTGTTTTGAATATTGTATAGCCGTAAGTGGAGAAAATAAATAAAATCAAAAATTTATAAAAAGTAAAAAATAGTTCATAATTCAAAAACTATTAGGAATACTGAGATTTTTTTGGCTTCAATCGATTACCCGGATCATTTTGCATCGGCAAGTGTCCAAACAGTTCCACTGTTTCGAATAGTATAGCCGTAAGTGGAGAAAATAAATAAAATAAAAAATTTGTAAAAAGTAAAAAATATTTCATAATTCAAAAACTATTAGAAAAACTGCGATTTTTTTTAACATCAATCGATTGCCTGGATCATTTTGCTTCGGCAAAAGTCCAAATAGTTCCACTGTTTCGAATAGTAGAGCCGCAAGTGGAAAAAATAAATAAAATCAAAAATTTATAAAAAATAAAAAATAGTTCATAATTCAAAAACTATTAGGAATACTGAGATTTTTTTGACTTCAATCGATTGCCTGGATCATTTTGCATCGGCAAGGGTCGAAACAGTTCCACTGTTTCGAATAGTATAGCCGTAAGTGGAGAAAATAAATAAAATCAAAAATTTATAAAAAGTAAAATATAGTTCATAATTCAAAAACTATTAGGAATACTGCGATTTTTTTGAACTTCAATCGATCGCCTGGATCATTTTGCATCGGCAAGGGTCGAAACAGTTCCACTGTTTCGAATAGTATAGCCGTAAGTGGAAAAAATAAATAAAATCAATAATTTATAAAAAGTAAAAAATAGTTCATAATTCAAAAACTATTAGGAATACTGCGATTTTGTTGACTCCAATCGATTAGCTGGATTATTTTGCATCGGCAAAGGTCCAAACAGTTCCACTGTTTCGAATAGTATAGCCGTAAGTGGAGAAAATAAATAAAATCAAAAATTTATAAAAAGTAAAAAATATTTCATAATTCAAAAACTATTAGGAATACTGCGATTTTTTTTTACATCAATCGATTGCCTGGATCATTTTGCTTCGGCAAAAGTCCAAATAGTTCCACTGTTTCGAATAGTAGAGCCGTAAGTGGAAAAAATAAATAAAATCAAAAATTTATAAAAAATAAAAAATAGTTCATAATTCAAAAACTATTAGGAATACTGAGATTTTTTTGACTTCAATCGATTGCCTGGATCATTTTGCATCGGCAAGGGTCGAAACAGCTCCACTGTTTCGAATAGTATAGCCGTAAGTGGAAAAAATAAATAAAATCAATAATTTATAAAAAGTAAAAAATAGTTCATAATTCAAAAACTATTAGGAATACTGCGATTTTGTTGACTCCAATCGATTAGCTGGATTATTTTGCATCGGCAAAGGTCCAAACAGTTCCACTGTTTCGAATAGTATAGCCGTAAGTGGAGAAAATAAATAAAATCAAAAATTTATAAAAAGTAAAAAATAGTTCATAATTCAAAAACTATTAGGAATACTGCGATTTTTTTGACATCAATCGATTGCCCGGATCATTTTGCATCGGCAGACGTCCAAATAGTTCCACTCTTTCGAATATAGTATAGCCGTAAGTGGAAAAAATAAATAAAATCAAAAATTTATAAAAAGTAAAAAATAGTTCATAATTCAAAAACTATTAGGAATACTGCGATTTTTTTGACTTCAATCGATTGCCTGGATTATTTTGCATCGGCGAGGGTCGAAACAGTTCCACTGTTTCGAATAGTATAGCCGTAAGTGGAGAAAATAAATAAAATCAAAAATTTATAAAAAGTAAAATATAGTTCATAATTCAAAAACTATTAGGAATACTGCGATTTTTTTGAACTTCAATCGATCGCCTGGATCATTTTGCATCGGCAAGGGTCGAAACAGTTCCACTGTTTCGAATAGTATAGCCGTAAGTGGAGAAAATAAATAAAATCAAAAATTTATAAAAAGTAAAAAATTGTTCACAATTCAAAAACTATTAGGAATACTGCGATTTTTTTGACATCAATCGATTGCCCGGATAATTTTGCATCGGCAAACGTCCAAATAGTTCCACTCTTTCGAATATAGTATAGCCGTAAGTGGAAAAGATAAATAAAATCAAAAATTTATAAAAAGTAAAAAATAGTACATAATTCAAAAACTATTAGGAATACTGCGATTTTTTTGACCCAATCGATTGCCTGGATCATTTTGTATCGGCAAAGGTCCAAAGAGTTCCACTGTTTCGAATAGTATAGCCGTAAGTGGAGAAAATAAATAAAATCAAAAATTTATAAAAAGTAAAAAATAGTACATAATTTAAAAACTATTAGGAATACTGCGATTTTTTTGACTTCCATCGATTGCCTGGATCATTTTGCATCGGCAAGCGTCGAAACAGTTCCACTGTTTCGAATAGTATAGCCGTAAGTGGAAAAAATAAATAAAATCAAAAATTTATAAAAAGTAAAAAATAGTTCATAATTCAAAAACTATTAGGTATACTGCGATTTTTTTGAACTTCAATCGATTGCCTGGACCATTTTGCATCGGCAAAGGTCCAAACAGTTCCACTGTTTCGAATAGTATAGCCGTAAGTGGAAAAAATAAATAAAATCAAAAATTTATAAAAAGTAAAAAATAGTTCATAATTCAAAAACTATTAGGTATACTGCGATTTTTTTGAACTTCAATAGATTGCCTGGACCATTTTGCATCGGCAAAGGTCCAAACAGTTCCACTGTTTCGAATAGTATAGCCGTAAGTGGAGAAAATAAATAAAATCAAAAATTTATAAAAAGTAAAAAATAGTTCATAATTCAAAAACTATTAAGAATACTGCGATTTTTTTGACTTCAATCGATTGCCTGGGTCATTTTGCATCGGCAAAGGTCCAAACAGTTCCACTGTTTCGAATAGTATAGCCGTAAGTGGAGAAAATAAATAAAATCAAAAATTTATAAAAAGTAAAAAATAGTTCATAATTCAAAAATTATAAGGAATACTGCGATTTTTTTGAACTCCAAATCGATTGCCTGGACCAATTTGCATCGGCAAAGGTCCAAATAGTTCCACTGTTTCGAATATTGTATAGCCGTAAGTGTAGAAAATAAATAAAATCAAAAATTTATAAAAAGTAAAAAATAGTTCATAATTCAAAAACTATTAGGAATACTGAGATTTTTTTGGCTTCAATCGATTACCTGGATCATTTTGCATCGGCAAGTGTCCAAACAGTTCCACTGTTTCGAATAGTATAGCCGTAAGTGGAAAAAATATATAAAATCAAAAATTTATAAAAAGTAAAGAAGAGTTCATAATTCAAAAACTATTAGGAATACTGCGATTTTTTTGACTTCAATCGATTGCCTGGATCATTTTGCATTGGCAAAGGTCCAAATAGTTCCACTGTTTCGATGCAAAATAACCCAGGTAATCGATTGAAGTCACAAAAATCGCAGTATTCCTAATAGTTTTTGAATTATGAACTATTTTTTACTTTTTATAAATTTTTGATATTATTTATTTTTTCCACTTACGGCTATACTATATTCAAAACAGTGGAACTATTTGGACCTTTGCCGATGCAAAATGATCCAGGCAATCAATTGAAGTCAAAAAATTCTCAGTATTTCTAATAGTTTTTGAATTATAAACTATTTTTTACTTTTTACAAATTTTTGATTTTATTTATTTTCTCGACTAATTCTTCATCAAAAACACGACTAATGTCTCAGTTTGGATAAAAACGCTTTACTTGGTGCCATTTTTTGCTTAACGAACCGAATATAATTTAGTAAATCAGACTCAGAATACTTTAGTCTGGATCAAAAGAACGATTTTTATTAAAATTTAAAAGAAAACGACTAATTTCGAAATATTATTTACACAGAAACAAGTCAAACACGAGTCAAACTTAAACAAAACAGACTGTAAACGTTTTATGTCGCTTCAAAAGAACGATTCATATTATAATTTGGAAGAAACCTGCTTATTTCGGCAGCTTTTTTACTTAGAAACGAGTAAAACCTTACCAAACCAAACTAAAAACATCTTATTTCGCCTCAAAAACACCATTAATGTTACAGTTTAAAAAAAACACCTTATTTGGGTCTGCTTTTGCATAAAGAAACGAGTATAATTTAATAAAACAGACTGAGAAATTTCTAGATTAGTTTGAAGGAACGATTAAATTTATAATTTTGAAGAAAAGAACTCAATTCGAAGGATTCGTCTTCTTCTTCTTCTTATTATTATTATTATTATTGTTATTATTATTATTATTATTATTATTCTTATTATTATTATTATTATTATTATTATTATTAATATCATTATTATTATTATTATTATTATTATTATTATTATTATTATTATTATTATTATTACTATCATTATTATTATTATTATTATTATATATATTTTTTTATTATTATTTTAATAATAATTTAAAACCAACTATAACTTTCGAATAGTGAACGGTTTATGCACCTGTTGGTAAGCACATTGTTAATTTTTGAAAAATATTTGCTTAAAAACCTGAAGACTTACACAAAGCAAATTGAAAATATCTTATTCAAGTTCAAAATAACAAATAATGTTATAGTTTTGATAAAAACAGATTATTTTGGACGTTTATTAGCTTTGAAACGAGCAAACGTTTACAAGATATACTGAAAACGCTTTAATCAGGCTCAAAAGAACGAATTATGCTATAGTTTGAACAAAAAGGGCTTATTCCGTACGATTGATTGCCTAAATAAACGAGTATATTTAATAAAACAGAGTGAAAACGCTTTATTCTGGCTCAAAAGAACGATTGATGCATGAATTTGGAAGCAAATGGCTTATTTCGAAACATTTTTTGCTTAGAATCTAGTAAAACATACACAAATTGAGCCGAAAACGTCTTAGTTCGCTTCAGAAAAGCGATATATATTATAATTCGAAAGAAAACGGCTTATTTCGAACGATTCTTATCTTTGAAACCAGCAAACGTTTAAAAAGCATACTAAAAACGCTCTATTCAGGCTCAGAAGAACGAATTATGTTATAGTTTAAACAAAAACGGCAAATTTCAGACTATTTTTTGCTTAACGAAACGAGAATATTTAATAAAACACACTGAAAACGCTATATCCTTGCTCAAAAGGACGATTAATGCAATAATTTAGAAGCAAAGGGAAAATTTCGAAGGTTTTTTTGCTTAGAATCCAGTAAAACTTATGCAAATCCCACCGAAAACGTCTAAGTTCTCATCAAAAAAGCGATATATATTATAATTCGAAAGAAAACGGCTTATTTCGAACGACTCTTAGCTTCGAAACCAGCAAACGTTTACAAAACATACTGCAAACGCTTTATTCAGGCTCAAAAGAACGAATTATATTATAGTTTGAACAAAAACAGAGAATTTCAGACAATTTTTTGCTTAAAGAAACGAGTATATTTAATAAAACAGACCGAAAACGCTTTATTCTTGCTCAAAAGAACGATTGATGCAATAATTTGAAAGCAAATGGCTAATTTCGAAAGATTATTTACTTAGAATCCAGTAAAACTTATGTAAATCGAGCCGAAAACGTCTTAGTTCGCTTCAAATAAGCGATATATATTATAATTCGAAAGAAAACGGCTTATTTCGAACGATTCTTAGCTTCGAAACCAGCAAACGTTTAAAAAGCATACTAAAAACGCTCTATTCAGGCTCAGAAGAACGAATTATGTTATAGTTTAAACAAAAACAGTAAATTTCAGACAATTTTTTGCTTAAAGAAACGAGTATATTTAATAAAACAGACCGAAAACGCTTTATTCTTGCTCAAAAGAACGATTGATGCAATAATTTGAAAGCAAATGGCTAATTTCGAAAGATTATTTACTTAGAATCCAGTAAAACTTATGTAAATCGAGCCGAAAACGTCTTAGTTCGCTTCAAATAAGCGATATAAATTATAATTCGAAAGAAAACGGCTTATTTTGAACGATTCTTAGCTTCGAAACCAGCAAACGTTTACAAAACATACTAAAAACGCTCAATTCAGGCTCAAAAGAACCAATTATGTTATAGTTTAAACTAAAACGGCAAATTTCAGACTATTTTTTGCTTAAAGAAACGAGTATATTTAATGAAACAGACTCAAAACTCTTTATCCTTGCTCAAAAGAACGAATTATGTTATAGATTAAAAGAAAACGGTTTATTTCGAACTATTCTTGGCTTCAAATTAAGCAAACTTTAATAAAGCAGAGTGAAAACGTTTTATTGTCACAAGAAAACAGTTCAAGCACTAATTAAAGCCAATCCTGGGAGATTTCTCGATTTTAAGAAAAGAAATTGTCTAAAATAAAGGGTTTTTCTTTAAAATTAGTGCCTTTTCTCGTTTCTAAGCAAAGAATCTACTGAGAGAAGCCCTTTTTTCATTCAAACTATTGAATAATTTGTACTTTTGTGCTTAAATAAGTCGCTTTTCTACAAACTGTAACATAGAACGTCTTTTTGAGGCGTTTGCTGGTTTTGGAGCTAAGAATCTTTCGAAATAAGCCGTTTTCTTTCGAATTATAATTATAATATATATCGCTTTTTTGAAGCGAAATAAAACGTTTTCGGCCCGATTTGTATAAGTTTTGCTGGATTCTAAGCAAAAAAACCTTCGAAATATTCCCTTTGCTTCCAAATTATTGCATCAATCGTTCTGATAAGCTAGAATAAAGCGTTTTCTGTCTGCTTTGTTAAATATACTCGATTCTTTAAGCAAAAAATTGTTTGAAATTCACTGTTTTTGATCAAACTATAACATAATTCGTTCCTTTGAGCCAGAATAAAGCGTTTTCAGTATGTTTTGTAAACGTTTGCTGTTTTCAAAGCTCAGAATCGTTCTAAATAAGCCGCTTTCTTTTGAATTATAATTTATGTCGCTTTTTTGAAGCGAAATAAAACGTTTTCGGCCAGATTTGTATAAGTTTTGCTGGATTCTAAACAAAAAAAACCTTCGAAATATTCCCTTTGCTTCCAAATTATTGCATCAATCGTTCTTTTGAGCAAGAATAAAGCGTTTTCAGTCTGTTTTATTAAATATACTCGCTTCTATAATCAAAAAATAGTCTGAAATTTGCCGTTTTTGTTTAAACTATAACATAATTCGTTCTTCTGAGCCTGAATAGAGTGTTTTCAGTATGTTTTGTAAACGTTTGCTGTTTTCAAAGCTTAGAATCGTTCGAAATAAGCCGCTTTCTTTCGAATTATGATTTATATCGCTTTTTTGAAGCGAAATAAAACGTTTTCGACCTGATGTGTATAAGTTTTACTAGATTCTAAGCAAAAAAAACCTTCAAAATATTCCCTTTGCTTCCAAATTATTGCATTAATCGTTCTTTTGAGCAAGAATAAAGCGTTTTCAGTGTGTTTTATTAAATATACTCGTTTCTTTAAGCAAAAAATAGTCTTAAATTTGCCGTTTTTGTTTAAACTATAACATAATTCGTTCTTCTGAGACTGAATAGAGGGTTTTCAGTATGTTTTGTAAACGTTTGCTGGTTTCGAATGTAAGAATTGTTCGAAATAAGCAGTTTTCTTTCGAATTATAATATATATCGATTTTTGAAGCGAACTACGACGATTTCGGCTCCATTTGTGTTAGTTTTCCTGGATTCTAAGCTAATAATCTTTCGAAATAAGCCATTTGTTTCCAAATTATTGCATCAATCGTACTTTTGAGCCAGAATATAACGTTTTCAGTCTGTTTTATTAAATATACTCGTTTATTTAGGTAATCAATCGTACGGAATAAGCCCTTTTTGTTCAAACTATATCATAATTCGTTCTTTTGAGCCTGACTAAATCGTTTTCAGTATGTCTTGTAAACGTTTGCTCGTTTCAAAGCTAATAAACGTCCAAAATAAGCTGTTTTTATCGAAACTATAACATAATTTGTTATTTTGAACTAGAATAAGATGATTTCAATTTGCTTTGTGTAAGTCTTCAGGTTTTTAAGCAAATATTTGTCAAAAATTAACCATGTCCTTACAAACTGGTGCATAAACCGTTCACTATTCGAAGTTATAGTTGGTTTTAAATTATTAAAATAATAATAAAAGATATATATATAATAATAATAATAATAATGAAATTGTAATAATAATAATAATAATAATAATAATAATAATAACAATAGTAATAATGATAATAATAATAATAATAATAATAAGAAGAAGAAGACGAATCCTTCGAATTGAGTTCTTTTCTTCAAAATTATAAATTTAATCGTTCCTTCAAACTAATCTAGAAAGTTCTCAGTCTGTTTTATTAAATTATACTCGTTTCTTTATGCAAAAGCAGACCCAAATAAGGTGTTTCTTTTAAACTGTAACATTAATGGTGTTTTTGAGGCGAAATAAGATGTTTTTAGTTTGGTTTGGTAAGGTTTTACTCGTTTCTAAGTAAAAAAGCTGCCGAAATAAGCAGGTTTCTTCCAAATTATAATATGAATCGTTCTTTTGAAGCGACATAAAACGTTTACAGTCTGTTTTGTTTAAGTTTGACTCGTGTTTGACTTGTTTCTGTGTAAATAATATTTCGAAATTAGTCGTTTTCTTTTAAATTTTAATAAAAATCGTTCTTTTGATCCAGACTAAAGCATTCTGAGTCTGATTTACTAAATTATATTCGGTTCGTTAAGCAAAAAATGGCACCAAGTAAAGCGTTTTTATCCAAACTGAGACATTAGTCGTGTTTTTGATGAAGAATTAGTCGAGAAAATAAATCGATTGCCTGGATCATTTTGCTTCGGCAAAAGTCCAAATAGTTTCACTGTTTCGAATAGTAGAGCCGTAAGTGGAAAAAATAAATAAAATCAAAAAATTATAAAAAGTAAAAAATAGTTTATAATTCAAAAACTATTAGGAATACTGCGATTTTTTTGACTTCAATCGATTACCTGGATCATTTTGCATCGGCACAGGTCCAAACAGTTCCACTGTTTCGAATAGTATAGCCGTAAGTGGAGAAAATAAATAAAATCAAAAATTTATAAAAAGTAAAAAATAGTTCATAATTCAAAAACTATTAGGAATACTGCGATTTTTTTGACATCAATCGATTGCCTGGATCATTTTGCATCGGCAAAGGTCCAAATAGTTCCACTCTTTCGAATATAGTATAGCCGTAAGTGGAAAAAATAAATAAAATCAAAAATTTATAAAAAGTAAAAAATAGTTCATAATTCAAAAACTATTCGGAATACTGAGATTTTTTTGACTTCAATCGATTACCTGAATCATTTTACATCGGCAAGTGTCCAAACAGTTCCACTGTTTCGAATAGTATAGCCGTAAGTGGAAAAAATAAATAAAATCAATAATTTATAAAAAGTAAAAAATAGTTCATAATTCAAAAACTATTAGGAACTCTGAGATTTTTTTGTCTTCAATCGATTGCCTGGATCATTTTGCATCGGCAAAAGTCGAAACAGTTTCACTGTTTCGAATAGTATAGCCGTAAGTGCAGAAAATAAATAAAATCAAAAATTTATAAAAAGTAAAAAATAGTTCATAATTCAAAAACTATTAGGAATACTGCGATTTTTGTGACTTCAATCGATTACCTGGATCATTTTGCATCGGCGAAGGTCGAAACAGTTCCACTGTTTCGAATAGTATAGCCGTAAGTGGAGAAAATATATAAAATCAAAAATTTATAAAAAGTAAAAAATAGTTCATAATTCAAAAACTATTAGGAATACTGCGATTTTTTTGACTTCAATCGATTGCCTGGATCATTTTGCATCGGCAAAAGTCCAAATAGTTTCACTGTTTCGAATATAGTATAGCCGTAAGTGGAAAAAATAAATAAAATCAAAAATTTATAAAAAGTAAATAATAGTTCATAATTCAAAAACTATTAGGAATACTGAGACTTTTTTGACTTCAATCGATTACCTGGATCATTTTGCATCGGCGAGCGTCGAAACAGTTAAACTGTTTCGAATAGTATAGCCGTAAGTGGAGAAAATAAATAAAATCAAAAATTTATAAAAAATAAAAAATAGTTCATAATTCAAAAACTATAAGGAATACTGCGATTTTTTTGAACTGCAATCGATTGCCTGGATCATTTTGCATCGGCAAAGGTAGAAATAGTTCCACTGTTTCGAATATAATATAGCCGTAAGTGGAAAAAATGAGTAAAATCATAAATTTATAAAAAGTAAATAATAGTTCATAATTCAAAAACTATTACTAATACTGAGACTTTTTTGACTTCAATCGATTGCCTGGATCATTTTGCATCGGCGAGGGTCGAAACAGTTCCACTGTTTCGAATAGTATAGCCGTAAGTGGAGAAAATAAATAAAATCTAAAATTTATAACAAGTAAAAAATAGTTCATAATTCAAAAACTATTAGGAATACTGAGATTTTTTTGACTTCAATCGATTGCCTGGATCATTTTGCATCGGCAAGGGGCGAAACAGTTCCACTGTTTCGAATAGTATAGCCGTAAGTTGAGAAAATAAATAAAATCAAAAATTTATAAAAAGTAAAAAATAGTTCATAATTCAAAAACTATTAGGAATACTGCGATTTTTTTTGACATCAATCGATTGCCTGGATCATTTTGCATCGGCAAGGGTCGAAACAGTTCCACTGTTTCGAATAGTATAGCTGTAAGTGGAGAAAATAAATAAAATCAAAAATTTATAAAAAGTAAAAAATAGTACATAATTCAAAAAGTATTAGGAATACTGGGATTTTTTTGTCTTCAATCGATTGCCTGGATCATTTTGCATCGGCAAAAGTCGAAACAGTTTCACTGTTTCGAATAGTATAGCCGTAAGTGCAGAAAATAAATAAAATCAAAAATTTATAAAAAGTAAAAAATAGGTCATAATTCAAAAACTATTAGGAATACTGCGATTTTTGTGACTTCAATCGATTACCTGGATCATTTTGCATCGGCGAAGGTCGAAACAGTTCCACTGTTTCGAATAGTATAGCCGTAAGTGGAGAAAATATATAAAATCAAAAATTTATAAAAAGTAAAAAATAGTTCATAATTCAAAAACTATTAGGAATACTGCGATTTTTTTGACTTCAATCGATTGCCTGGATCATTTTGCATCGGCAAAAGTCCAAATAGTTTCACTGTTTCGAATATAGTATAGCCGTAAGTGGAGAAAATATATAAAATCAAAAATTTATAAAAAGTAAAAAATAGTTCATAATTCAAAAACTATTAGGAATACTGCGATTTTTGTGACTTCAATCGATGACCTGGATCATTTTGCATCGGCGAAGGTCGAAACAGTTCCACTGTTTCGAATAGTATAGCCGTAAGTGGAGAAAATATATAAAATCAAAAATTTATAAAAAGTAAAAAATAGTTCATAATTCAAAAACTATTAGGAATACTGCGATTTTTGTGACTTCAATAGATTACCTGGATCATTTTGCATCGGCGAAGGTCGAAACAGTTCCACTGTTTCGAATAGTATAGCCGTAAGTGGAGAAAATAAATAAAATCTAAAATTTATAACAAGTAAAAAATAGTTCATAATTCAAAAACTATTAGGAATACTGCGATTTTTTTGAACTTCAATCGATTGCCTGGATCATTTTGCATCGGCAAGGGTCGAAACAGTTCCATTGTTTCGAATATTGTATAGCGGTAAGTGGAAAAAATAAATAAAATCAAAAATTTATAAAAAGTAAAAAATAGTTCATAATTCAAAAACTATTAGGAATACTGAGATTTTTTTGACTTCAATCGATTGCCTGGATCATTTTGCATCGGCAAGGGTCGAAACAGTTCCACTGTTTCGAATAGTATAGCCGTAAGTTGAGAAAATAAATAAAATCAAAAATTTATAAAAAGTAAAAAATAGTTCATAATTCAAAAACTATTAGGAATACAGCAATTTTTTTTGACATCAATCGATTGCCTGGATCATTTTGCATCGGCAAGGGTCGAAACAGTTCCACTGTTTCGAATAGTATAGCTGTAAGTGGAGAAAATAAATAAAATCAAAAATTTATAAAAAGTAAAAAATAGTACATAATTCAAAAAGTATTAGGAATACTGGGATTTTTTTGACTTCAATCGATTGCCTGGATCATTTTGCATCGGCAAAGGTCCAAACAGTTCCACTGTTTCGAATAGTATAGCCGTAAGTGGAAAAAATAAATAAAATCAAAAATTTATAAAAAGTAAATAATAGTTCATAATTCAAAAACTATTAGGAGGACTGAGATTTGTTTGACTTCAATCGATTGCCTGGATCATTTTGCATCGGCAAAAGTCCAAATAGTTTCACTGTTTCGAATAGTAGAGCCGTAAGTGGAAAAAATAAATAAAATCAAAAAATTATAAAAAGTAAAAAATAGTTTATAATTCAAAAACTATTAGGAATACTGCGATTTTTTTGACTTCAATCGATTACCTGGATCATTTTGCATCGGCAAAGTTCCAAACAGTTCCACTGTTTCGAATAGTATAGCCGTAAGTGGAGAAAATAAATAAAATCAAAAATTTATAAAAAGTAAAAAATGGTTCATAATTAAAAAACTATTAGGAATACTGAGATTTTTTTGACTTCAATCGATTGCCCGGATCATTTTGCATCGGCAAGGGTCGAAACAGTTGAACTGTTTCGAATAGTATAGCCGTGAGTGGAGAAAATAAATTAAATCAAAAATTTATAAAAAGTAAAAAATAGTTCATAATTCAAAAACTATTAGGAATACTGCGATTTTTTTGACTTCAATCGATTGCCTGGATCATTTTGCTTCGGCAAAAGTCCAAATAGTTTCACTGTTTCGAATAGTAGAGCCGTAAGTGGAAAAAATAAATAAAATCAAAAAATTATAAAAAGTAAAAAATAGTTTATAATTCAAAAACTATTAGGAATACTGCGATTTTTTTGACTTCAATCGATTACCTGGATCATTTTGCATCGGCAAAGATCCAAACAGTTCCACTGTTTCGAATAGTATAGCCGTAAGTGGAGAAAATAAATAAAATCAAAAATTTATAAAAAGTAAAAAATGGTTCATAATTCAAAAACTATTAGGAATACTGCGATTTTTTTGACTCTAATCGATTACTTGGATCATTTTGCATCGGCAAAGGTCTAAACAGTTTCACTGTTTCGAATAGTATAGCCGTAAGTGGAGAAAATAAATAAAATAAAAAATTTATAAAAAGTTAATAATATTTCATAATTCAAAAACTATTAGGAATACTGCGATTTTTTTGACATCAATCGATTGCCTGGATCATTTTGCATCGGCAAAGGTCCAAATAGTTCCACTCTTTCGAATATAGTATAGCCGTATGTAGAAAAAATAAATAAAATCAAAAATTTATAAAAAGTAAAAAATAGTTCATAATTCAAAAACTATCAGAATACTGAAATTTTTTTGACTTCAATCGATTGCCTGGATCATTTTGCATCGGCAAGGGTCCAAATAGTCCCACTCTTTCGAATATAGTATAGCCGTAAGTGGAAAAAATAAATAAAATCAAAAATTTATAAAAAGTAAAAAATAGTTCATAATTCAAAAACTATTAGGAATACTGCGATTTTTTTGACATCAATCGATTGCCTGGATCATTTTGCATCGGCAATGGTCCAAATAGTTCCACTCTTTCGAATATAGTATAGCCGTATGTGGAAAAAATAAATAAAATCAAAAATTTATAAAAAGTAATAAATAGTTCATAATTCAAAAACTATTAGGAATACTGAAATTTTTTTGACTTCAATCGATTGCCTGGATCATTTTGCATCGGCAAGGGTCCAAATAGTCCCACTCTTTCGAATATAGTATAGCCGTAAGTGGAGAAAATAAATAAAATCAAAAATTTATAAAAAGTAAAAAATAGTTCATAATTCAAAAACTATTAGGAATACTGCGATTTTTTTGACTTCAATCGATTACCTGGATCATTTTGCATCGGCAAAGGTCCAAACAGTTCCACTGTTTCGAATAGTATAGCCGTAAGTGGAGAAAATAAATAAAATCAAAAATTTATAAAAAGTAAAAAATAGTACATAATTCAAAAAGTATTAGGAATACTGGGATTTTTTTGACTTCAATCGATTGCCTGGATCATTTTGCATCGGCAAAGGTCCAAACAGTTCCACTGTTTCGAATAGTAAAGCCGTAAGTGGAAAAAATAAATAAAATCAAAAATTTATAAAAAGTTAATAATAGTTCATAATTCAAAAACTATTAGGAATACTGAGATTTGTTTGACTTCAATCGAATGCCTGGATCATTTTGCCTCGGCAAAAGTCCAAATAGTTTCACTGTTTCGAATATAGTATAGCCGTAAGTGGAAAAAATAAATAACATCAAAAATTTATAAAAAGTAAAAAATAGTTCATAATTCAAAAACTATTAGGAATACTGAGATTTTTTTGACTTTAATCGATTGCCTGGATCATTTTGCATCGGCAATGCTTTAAACAGTTCCACTTTTTTGAATAGTATAGCCGTAAGTGGAGAAAATAACTAAAATCAAAAATTTATAAAAAGTAAAAAATAGTTCATAATTCAAAAACTATTAGGAATACTGCGATTTTTTTAACTTCAATCGATTGCCTGGATCATTTTGCATCGGCACGGTTCGAAACAGTTCCACTGTTTCGAATAGTATAGCCGTAAGTGGAGAAAATAAATAAAATCAAAAATTTATAAAAAGTAAAAAATAGTTCATAATTCAAAAACTATTAGGAATACTGCGATTTTTTTGACTTCAATCGATTGCCTGGACCATTTTGCATCGGCACGGGTCGAAACAGTTCCACTGTTTCGAATAGTATAGCCGTAAGTGGAGAAAATAAATAAAATCAAAAATTTATAAAAAGTAAAGAATAGTTCATAATTCAAAAACTATTAGGAATACTGCGATTTTTTTGACATCAATCGAATGCCCGGATTATTTTGCATCGGCAAACGTCCAAATAGTTCCACTCTTTCGAATATAGTATAGCCGTAAGCGGAAAAAATAAATAAAATCAAAAATTTATAAAAATTAAAAAATACTTCATAATTCAAAAACTATTAGGAATACTGCGATTTTTGTGACTTCAATCGATTACCTGGATCATTTTGCATCGGCAAAGGTCCAAATAGTTCCACTGTTTCAAATAGTATAGCCGTAAGTGGAAAAAATAAATAAAATCAAAAATTTATAAAAAGTAAAAAATAGTTCATAATTCAAAAACTATTAGGAATACTGCGATTTTTTTGAACTTCAATCGATTGCCTGGATCATTTTGCATCGGCAAAGGACCAAACAGTTCCACTGTTTCGAATAGTATAGACGTAAGTGGAAAAAATAAATAAAATCAAAAATTTATAAAAAGTTAATAATAGTTCATAATTCAAAAACTATTAGGAATACTGAGATTTGTTTGACTTCAATCGATTGCCTGGATCATTTTGCATCGGCAATGGTCCAAACAGTTCCACTTTTTTGAATAGTATAGCCGTAAGTGGAGAAAATAAATAAAATCAAAAATTTATAAAAAGTAAAAAATAGTTCATAATTCAAAAACTATTAGGAATACTGCGATTTTTTTGAACTTCAATCGATTGCCTGGATCATTTTGCATCGGCAAAGGACCAAATAGTTTCACTGTTTCGAATATAGTATAGCCGTAAGTGGAAAAAATAAATAACATCAAAAATTTATAAAAAGTAAAAAATAGTTCATAATTCAAAAACTATTAGGAATACTGAGATTTTTTTGACTTCAATCGATTGCCTGGATCATTTTGCATCGGCAATGGTCCAAACAGTTCCACTTTTTTGAATAGTATAGCCGTAAGTGGAGAAAATAAATAAAATCAAAAATTTATAAAAAGTAAAAAATAGTTCATAATTCAAAAACTATTAGGAATACTGCGATTTTTTTGACTTCAATCGATTGCCTGGATCATTTTGCATCGGCACGGGTCGAAACAGTTCCACTGTTTCGAATAGTATAGCCGTAAGTGGAGAAAATAAATAAAATCAAAAATTTATAAAAAGTAAAAAATAGTTCATAATTCAAAAACTATTAGGAACACTGCGATTTTTTTGACATCAATCGAATGCCCGGATCATTTTGCATCGGCAAACGTCCAAATAGTTCCACTCTTTCGAATATAGTATAGCCTTAAGTGGAAAAAATAAATAAAATCAAAAATTTATAAAAAGTAAAAAATAGTTCATAATTCAAAAACTATTAGGAATACTGAGATTTTTTTGACTTCAATCGATTGCCTGGATCATTTTGCAACGGCAAGTGTTCAAACAGTTCCACTGTTTCGAATAGTATAGCCGTAAGTGGAGAAAATAAATAAAATCAAAAATTTATAAAAAGTAAAAAATAGTTCATAATTCAAAAACTATTAGGAATACTGAGATTTTTTTGACTTCAATCGATTGCCTGGATCATGTTGCATCGGCAAGTGTCGAAACGGTTCCACTGTCTCGAATAGTATAGCCGTAAGTGGAGAAAATAAATAAAATCAAAAATTTATAAAAAGTAAAAAATAGTTCATAATTCAAAAACTATTAGGAATACTGCGATTTTTTTGTCTTCAATCGATTACCTGGATCATTTTGCAACGGCAAGAGTTCAAACAGTTCCACTGTTTCGAATAGTATAGCCGTAAGTGGAGAAAATAAATAAAATCAAAAATTTATAAAAAGTAAAAAATTGTTCATAATTCAAAAAGTATTAGGAGTACTGAGATTTTTTTGACTTCAATCGATTGCCTGGATCATTTTGCATCGGCAAAGGTCCAAATAGTTCCACTGTTTCGAATATAGTATAGCCGTAAGTGGAAAAAATAAATAAAATCAAAAATTTATAAAAAGTAAATAATTGTTCATAATTCAAAAACTATTAGGAATACTGAGACTTTTTTGATTTCAATCGATTGCCTGGATCATTTTGCATCGGCGGCTTATTTTTTGCTTAAACTTCATTCATTATTGCATTAATCGTTCTTTTGAGCAAGAATAAAGCGTTTTCAGTGTGTTTTATTAAATATACTGGTTTCTTTAAGCAAAAATAGTCTTAAATTTGCAGTTTTTGTTTAAACTATAACATAATTCGTTCTTCTGAGACTGAATAGAGGGTTTTCAGTATGTTTT
The DNA here is from genome assembly GCA_939628115.1 of Tribolium freemani. Taxonomy (NCBI): domain Eukaryota; kingdom Metazoa; phylum Arthropoda; class Insecta; order Coleoptera; family Tenebrionidae; genus Tribolium; species Tribolium freemani. Next base: position 4,893,303 of record OW626787.1, on the reverse strand, counting down.
GTAAACGTTTGCTGGTTTCGAAGCTAAGAATTGTTCGAAATAAGCAGTTTTCTTTCGAATTATAATATATATCGATTTTTGAAGCGAACTACGACGTTTTCGGCTCCATTTGTGTTAGTTTTCCTGGATTCTAAGCTAATAATCTTTCGAAATAAGCCATTTGTTTACAAATTATTGCATCAATCGTTCTTTTGAGCCAGAATATAACGTTTTCAGTCTGTTTTATTAAATATACTCGTTTATTTAGGTAATCAATCGTACGGAATAAGCCCTTTTTGTTCAAACTATATCATAATTCGTTCTTTTGAACCTGACTAAAGCGTTTTCAGTATGTCTTGTAAACGTTTGCTCGTTTCAAAGCTTATAAACGTCCAAAATAAGCTGTTTTTATCGAAACTATAACATAATTTGTTATTTTGAACTAGAATAAGATGTTTTCAATTTGCTTTGTGTAAGTCTTCAGGTTTTTAAGCAAATATTTGTCAAAAATTAACCATGTTCTTACAAACTGGTGCATAAACCGTTCACTATTCGAAGTTATATTTGGTTTTAAATTATTAAAATAATAATAAAAAATATATGGATAATAATAATAATAATAATGAAATTGTAATAATAATAATAATAATAATAATAATAATAATAATAATAATAATAATAATAATAATAATAATAATAATAATAATAATAATAATAATAATAATAATAATAATAATAACAATAGTAATAATGATAATAATAATAAGAAGAAGAAGAAGAAGAAGAAGACGAATCCTTCGAATTGAGTTCTTTTCTTCAAAATTATAAATTTAATCGTTCCTTCAAACTAATCTAGAAAGTTCTCAGTCTGTTTTATTAAATTATACTCGTTTCTTTATGCAAAAGCAAACCCAAATAAGGTGTTTCTTTTAAACTGTAACATTAATGGTGTTTTTGAGGCGAAATAAGATGTTTTTAGTTTGGTTTGGTAAGGTTTTACTCGTTTCTAAGTAAAAAAGCTGCCGAAATAAGCAGGTTTCTTCTAAATTATAATATGAATCGTTCATTTGAAGCGACATAAAACGTTTACAGTCTGTTTTGTTTAAGTTTAACTCGTGTTTGACTTGTTTCTGTGTAAATAATATTTCGAAATTAGTCGTTTTCTTTTAAATTTTAATAAAAATCGTTCTTTTGATCCAGACTAAAGCATTCTGAGTCTGATTTACTAAATTATATTCGGTTCGTTAAGCAAAAAATGGCACCAAGTAAAGCGTTTTTATCCAAACTGAGACATTAGTCGTGTTTTTAATGAAGAATTAGTCGAGAAAATAAATAAAATCAAAAATTTGTAAAAAGTAAAAAATAGTTCATAATTCAAAAACTATTAGGAATACTGAGAATTTTTTGACTTCAATCGATTGCCTGGATCATTTTGCATCGGCAAGGGTCGAAACAGTTCCATTGTTTCGAATAGTATAGCCGTAAGTGGAGAAAATATATAAAATAAAAAATTTATAAAAAGTAAAAAATACTTCATAATTCAAAAACTATTAGGAATACTGCGATGTTTTTGACTTCAATCGATTGCCTGGATCATTTTGCATCGGCAAGGGTCGAAACAGTTCCACTGTTTCGAATAGTATAGCCCTGAGTGGAGAAAATAAATTAAATCAAAAATTTATAAAAAGTAAAAAATAGTTAATAATTCAAAAACTATTAGGAATACTGCGATTTTTTTGACTTCAATCGATTGCCTGGATCATTTTGCTTCGGCAAAAGTCCAAATAGTTCCACTGTTTCGAATAGTAGAGCCGTAAGTGGAAAAAATAAATAAAATCAAAAAATTATAAAAAGTAAAAAATAGTTTATAATTCAAAAACTATTAGGAATACTGCGATTTTTTTGACTTCAATCGATTACCTGAATCATTTTGCATCGGCACAGGTCCAAACAGTTCCACTGTTTCGAATTGTATAGCCGTAAGTGCAGAAAATAAATATAATCAAAAATTTATAAAAAGTAAAAAATAGTTCATAATTCAAAAACTATTAGGAACACTGCGATTTTTTTGACTCCAATCGATTAGCTGGATTATTTTGCATCGGCAAAGGTCCAAACAGTTCCACTGTTTCGAATAGTATAGCCGTAAGTGAAGAAAATAAATAAAATCAAAAATTTATAAAAAGTAAAAAATATTTCATAATTCAAAAACTATTAGGAATACTGCGATTTTTTTGACATCAATCGATTGCCTGGATCATTTTGCTTCGGCAAAAGTCCAAATAGTTCCACTGTTTCGAATAGTAGAGCCGTAAGTGGAAAAAATAAATAAAATCAAAAATTTATAAAAAATAAAAAATAGTTCATAATTCAAAAACTATTAGGAATACTGAGATTTTTTTGACTTCAATCGATTGCCTGGATCATTTTGCATCGGCAAGGGTCGAAACAGTTCCACTGTTTCGAATAGTATAGCCGTAAGTGGAGAAAATAAATAAAATCAAAAATTTATAAAAAGTAAAAAATAGTTCATAATTCAAAAACTATTAGGAATACTGCGATTTCTTTGACATCAATCGATTGCCTGGATCATTTTGCTTCGGCAAAAGTCCAAATAGTTCCACTCTTTCGAATATAGTATAGCCGTAAGTGGAAAAAATAAATAAAATCAGAAATTTATAAAAAGTAAAAAATAGTTCATAATTCAAAAACTATTCGGAATACTGAGATTTTTTTAACTTCAATCGATTACCTGAATCATTTTACATCGGCAAGTGTCCAAACAGTTCCACTGTTTCGAATAGTATAGCCGTAAGTGGAAAAAATAAATAAAATCAATAATTTATAAAAAGTAAAAAATAGTTCATAATTCAAAAACTATTAGGAATTCTGAGATTTTTTTGTCTTCAATCGAGTTCCACTGTTTCAAATAGTATAGCCGTAAGTGGAGAAAATAAATAAAATCAAAAATTTATAAAAAGTAAAAAATAGATCATAATTCAAAAACTATTAGGAATACTGCAATTTTTTTGACTTCAATCGATTACCTGGATCATTTTGCTTCGGCAAAAGTCCAAATAGTTCCACTGTTTCGAATAGTAGAGCCGTAAGTGGAAAAAATAAATAAAATCAAAAATTTATAAAAAATAAAAAATAGTTCATAATTCAAAAACTATTAGGAATACTGAGATTTTTTTGACTTCAATCGATTGCCTGGATCATTTTGCATCGGCAAGGGTCGAAACAGTTCCACTGTTTCGAATAGTATAGCCGTAAGTGGAGAAAATAAATAAAATCAAAAATTTATAAAAAGTAAAAAATAGTTCATAATTCAAAAACTATTAGGAATACTGCGATTTCTTTGACATCAATCGATTGCCTGGATCATTTTGCTTCGGCAAAAGTCCAAATAGTTCCACTCTTTCGAATATAGTATAGCCGTAAGTGGAAAAAATAAATAAAATCAAAAATTTATAAAAAGTAAAAAATAGTTCATAATTCAAAAACTATTCGGAATACTGAGATTTTTTTAACTTCAATCGATTACCTGAATCATTTTACATCGGCAAGTGTCCAAACAGTTCCACTGTTTCGAATAGTATAGCCGTAAGTGGAAAAAATAAATAAAATCAATAATTTATAAAAAGTAAAAAATAGTTCATAATTCAAAAACTATTAGGAATTCTGAGATTTTTTTGTCTTCAATCGAGTTCCACTGTTTCAAATAGTATAGCCGTAAGTGGAGAAAATAAATAAAATCAAAAATTTATAAAAAGTAAAAAATAGATCATAATTCAAAAACTATTAGGAATACTGCAATTTTTTTGACTTCAATCGATTACCTGGGTCATTTTGCATCGGCAAAGGTCCAAACAGTTCCACTGTTTCGAATAGTATAGCCGTAAGTGGAGAAAATAAATAAAATCAAAAATTTATAAAAAGTAAAAAATAGTACATAATTCAAAAAGTATTAGGAATACTGGGATTTTTTTGACTTCAATCGATTGCCTGGATCATTTTGCATCGGCAAAGGTCCAAATAGTTCCACTGTTTCGAATAGTATAGCCGTAAGTGGAAAAAATAAATAAAATCAAAAATTTATAAAAATTTAATAATAGTTCATAATTCAAAAACTATTAGGAATACTGAGATTTGTTTGACTTCAATCGATTGCCTGGATCATTTTGCATCGGCAAAAGTCCAAATAGTTTCACTGTTTCGAATATAGTATAGCCGTAAGTGGAAAAAATAAATAACATCAAAAATTTATAAAAAGTAAAAAATAGTTCATAATTCAAAAACTATTAAGAATACTGAGATTTTTTTGACTTCAGTCGATTGCCTGGATCATTTTGCATCGGCATTGGTCCAAACAGTTCCACTTTTTTGAATAGTATAGCCGTAAGTGGAGAAAATAAATAAAATCAAAAATTTATAAAAAGTAAAAAATAGTTCATAATTCAAAAACTATTAGGAATACTGCGATTTTTTTGACTTCAATCGATTGCCTGGATCATTTTGCATCGGCACGGGTCGAAACAGTTCCACTGTTTCGAATAGTATAGCCGTAAGTGGAGAAAATAAATAAAATCAAAAATTTATAAAAAGTAAAGAATAGTTCATAATTCAAAAACTATTAGGAATACTGCGATTTTTTTGACATCAATCGAATGCCCGGATCATTTTGCATCGGCAAACTTCCAAATAGTTCCACTCTTTCGAATATAGTATAGCCGTAAGTGGAAAAAATAAATAAAATCAAAAATTTATAAAAAGTAAAAAATACTTCATAATTCAAAAACTATTAGGAATACTGCGATTTTTGTGACTTCAATCGATTACCTGGATCATTTTGCATCGGCAAAGGTCCAAATAGTTCCACTGTTTAAAATGGTATAGCCGTAAGTGGAAAAAATAAATAAAATCAAAAATTTATAAAAAGTAAAAAATAGTTCATAATTCAAAAACTATTAGGAACACTGCGATTTTTTTGACATCAATCGAATGCCCGGATCATTTTGCATCGGCAAACGTCCAAATAGTTCCACTGTTTCAAATGGTATAGCCGTAAGTAGAGAAAATAAATAAAATCAAAAATTTATAAATAGTAAAAAATAGTTCATAATTCAAAAACTATTAGGAATACTGCGATTTTTTTGTCTTCAATCGATTACCTGGATCATTTTGCAACGGCAAGAGTTCAAACAGTTCCACTGTTTCGAATAGTATAGCCGTTAGTAGAGAAAATATATAAAATCAAAAATTTATAAATAGTAAAAAATAGTTCATAATTCAAAAACTATTAGGAATACTGCGATTTTTTTGTCTTCAATCGATTACCTGGATCATTTTGCAACGGCAAGAGTTCAAACAGTTCCACTGTTTCGAATAGTATAGCCGTAAGTGGAAAAAATAAATAAAATCAAAAATTTATAAAAAGTAAAAAATACTTCATAATTCAAAAACTATTAGGAATACTGGACTTTTTGTGACTTCAATCGATTACCTGGATCATTTTGCATCGGCAAAGGTCCAAATAGTTCCACTGTTTCAAATAGTATAGCCGTTAGTAGAGAAAATATATAAAATCAAAAATTTATAAATAGTAAAAAATAGTTCATAATTCAAAAACTATTAGGAATACTGCGATTTTTTTGTCTTCAATCGATTACCTGGATCATTTTGCAACGGCAAGAGTTCAAACAGTTCCACTGTTTCGAATAGTATAGCCGTAAGTGGAGAAAAAAAATAAAATCAAAAATTTATAAAAAGTTAATAATAGTTCATAATTCAAAAACTATTAGGAATACTGAGATTTGTTTGACTTCAATCGATTGCCTGGATCATTTTGCATCGGCAAAAGTCCAAATAGTTTCACTGTTTCGAATATAGTATAGCCGTAAGTGGAAAAAATAAATAACATCAAAAATTTATAAAAAGTAAAAAATAGTTCATAATTCAAAAACTATTAGGAATACTGAGATTTTTTTGACTTCAATCGATTGCCTGGATCATGTTGCATCGGCAAGTGTCGAAACGGTTCCACTGTCTCGAATAGTATAGCCGTAAGTGGAGAAAATAAATAAAATCAAAAATTTATAAAAAGTAAATAATAGTTCATAATTCAAAAACTATTAGGAATACTGCGATTTTTTTGTCTTCAATCGATTACCTGGATCATTTTGCAACGGCAAGAGTTTAAACAGTTCCACTGTTTCGAATAGTAAAGCCGTAAGTGGAGAAAATAAATAAAATCAAAAATTTATAAAAAGTAAAAAATAGTTCATAATTCAAAAACTATTAGAAATACTGCGATTTTTTTGACATCAATCGATTGCCTGGATCATTTTGCATCGGCAAACGTCCAAATAGTTCCACTTTTTCGAATATAGTATAGCCGTAAGTGGAAAAAATAAATAAAATCAAAAATTTATAAAAAGTAAAAAATACTTCATAATTCAAAAACTATTAGGAATACTGGACTTTTTGTGACTTCAATCGATTACCTGGATCATTTTGCATCGGCAAAGGTCCAAATAGTTCCACTGTTTCAAATAGTATAGCCGTTAGTAGAGAAAATATATAAAATCAAAAATTTATAAATAGTAAAAAATAGTTCATAATTCAAAAACTATTAGGAATACTGCGATTTTTTTGTCTTCAATCGATTACCTGGATCATTTTGCAACGGCAAGAGTTCAAACAGTTCCACTGTTTCGAATAGTATAGCCGTAAGTGGAGAAAAAAAATAAAATCAAAAATTTATAAAAAGTTAATAATAGTTCATAATTCAAAAACTATTAGGAATACTGAGATTTGTTTGACTTCAATCGATTGCCTGGATCATTTTGCATCGGCAAAAGTCCAAATAGTTTCACTGTTTCGAATATAGTATAGCCGTAAGTGGAAAAAATAAATAACATCAAAAATTTATAAAAAGTAAAAAATAGTTCATAATTCAAAAACTATTAGGAATACTGAGATTTTTTTGACTTCAATCGATTGCCTGGATCATGTTGCATCGGCAAGTGTCGAAACGGTTCCACTGTCTCGAATAGTATAGCCGTAAGTGGAGAAAATAAATAAAATCAAAAATTTATAAAAAGTAAATAATAGTTCATAATTCAAAAACTATTAGGGATACTGCGATTTTTTTGTCTTCAATCGATTACCTGGATCATTTTGCAACGGCAAGAGTTTAAACAGTTCCACTGTTTCGAATAGTAAAGCCGTAAGTGGAGAAAATAAATAAAATCAAAAATTTATAAAAAGTTAATAATAGTTCATAATTCAAAAACTATTAGGAATACTGAGATTTGTTTGACTTCAATCGATTGCCTGGATCATTTTGCATCGGCAAAAGTCCAAATAGTTTCACTGTTTCGAATATAGTATAGCCGTAAGTGGAAAAAATAAATAACATCAAAAATTTATAAAAAGTTAAAAATAGTTCATAATTCAAAAACTATTAGGAATACTGAGATTTTTTTGACTTCAATCGATTGCCTGGATCATTTTGCATCGGCAATGGTCCAAACAGTTCCACTTTTTTGAATAGTATAGCCGTAAGTGGAGAAAATAAATAAAATCAAAAATTTATAAAAAGTAAAAAATAGTTCATAATTCAAAAACTATTAGGAATACTGCGATTTTTTTGACTTCAATCGATTGCCTGGATCATTTTGCATCGGCACGGGTCGAAACAGTTCCACTGTTTCGAATAGTATAGCCGTAAGTGGAGAAAATAAATAAAATCAAAAATTTATAAAAAGTAAAAAATAGTTCATAATTCAAAAACTATTAGGAACACTGCGATTTTTTTGACATCAATCGAATGCCCGGATCATTTTGCATCGGCAAACGTCCAAATAGTTCCACTCTTTCGAATATAGTATAGCCGTAAGTGGAAAAAATAAATAAAATCAAAAATTTATAAAAAGTAAAAAATACTTCATAATTCAAAAACTATTAGGAATACTGCGCTTTTTGTGACTTCAATCGATTACCTGGATCATTTTGCATCGGCAAAGGTCCAAATAGTTCCACTGTTTCAAATAGTATAGCCGTAAGTAGAGAAAATAAATAAAATCAAAAATTTATAAATAGTAAAAAATAGTTCATAATTCAAAAACTATTAGGAATACTGCGATTTTTTTGTCTTCAATCGATTACCTGGATCATTTTGCAACGGCAAGAGTTCAAACAGTTCCACTGTTTCGAATAGTATAGCCGTAAGTGGAGAAAATAAATAAAATCAAAAATTTATAAAATGTAAAAAATAGATCATAATTTAAAAACTATTAGGAATACTGCTATTTTTTTGACTTCAATCGATTGCCTGGATCATTTTGCATCGGCAAAGGTCTAAATGGTTCCACTGTTTCGAATATAGTATAGCCGTAAGTGGAAAAAATAAATAAAATCAAAAATTTATAAAAAGTAAAAAATAGTTCATAATTCAAAAACTATTAGGAATACTGAGATTTTTTTGACTTCAATCGATTGCCTGGATCATGTTGCATCGGCAGGGGTCGAAACAGTTCCACTGTCTCGAATAGTATAGCCGTAAGTAGAGAAAATAAATAAAATCAAAAATTTATAAAAAGTAAAAAATAGTTCATAATTCAAAAACTATTAGGAATACTGAGATTTTTTTGACTTCAATCGATTGCCTGGATCATATTGCATCGGCAAGTGTCGAAACGGTTCCACTGTCTCGAATAGTATAGCCGTAAGTGGAGAAAATACATAAAATCAAAAATTTATAAAAAGTAAAAAATAGTTCATAATTCAAAAACTATTAGGAATACTGCTATTTTTTTGACTTCAATCGATTGCCTGGATCATTTTGCATCGGCAAAGGTCTAAATAGTTCCACTGTTTCGAATATAGTATAGCCGTAACTGGAAAAAATAAATAAAATCAAAAATTTATAAAAAGTAAAAAATAGTTCATAATTCAAAAACTATTAGGAATACTGAGATTTTTTTGACTTCAATCGATTGCCTGGATCATGTTGCATCGGCAGGGGTCGAAACAGTTCCACTGTCTCGAATAGTATAGCCGTAAGTGGAGAAAATAAATAAAATCAAAAATTTATAAAAAGTAAAAAATAGTTCATAATTCAAAAACTATTATTTTGCATCGGCAATTATAAACTATTTTTTACATATTATAAATTTTTGATTTTATTTATTTTCTCCACTTACGGCTATACTATTCGAAACAGTGGAACTGTTTGGACCTTTGCCGATGCAAAATGATACAGGTAATCGATTGAAGTCAAAAAAATCGCAGTATTCCTAATAGTTTTTGAATTATGAACTATTTTTTGCTTTTTATAAATTTTTGATTTTATTTATTTTCTCCACTTACGGCTATACTATTCGAAACAGTGGAACTGTTTGGACCTTTGCCGATGCAAAATGATCCAGGTAATCGATTGAAGTCAAAAAAATCGCAGTATTCCTAATAATTTTTGAATTATGAACAATTTTTTACTTTTTGTAAATTTTTGATTTTATTTATTTTCTCCACTTACAGCTATACTATATTCGAAACAGTGGAACTATTTGGACCTTTGCCGATGAAAAATGATCTAGGCAATCGATTGAAGTTCAAAAAAATCGCAGTATTTCTAATAGTTTTTGAATTATGAACTATTTTTTACTTTTTATAAATTTTTGATTTTATTTATTTTTTTATAAAAAGTAAAAAATAGTTCATAATTCAAAAACTATTAGGAATACTGCGATTTTTTTGACTTCAATCGATTGCCTGGATCATTTTGCATCGGCAAAGGTCCAAATAGTTCCACTGTTTCGAATAGTATAGCCGTAAGTGGAAAAAATAAATAAAATCAAAAATTTATCAAAAGTAAATAATAGTTCATAATTCAAAAACTATTGGGAATACTGAGACTTTTTTGACTTCAATCGATTGCCTGGATCATTTTGCATCGGCAAGGGTCGAAACAGTTCCACTGTTTCGAATAGTATAGCCGTAAGTGGAGAAAATAAATAAAATCAAAAATTTATAAAAAGTAAAAATTGTTCATAATTCAAGAACTATTAGGAATACTGCGATTTTTTTGAACTTTAATCGATTGCCTGGATCACTTTGCATCGGCAAAGGTCCAAATAGTTTTACTGTTTCGAATATAGTATAGCCGTAAGTGGAAAAAATAAATAAAATCAAAAATTTATAAAAAGTAAATAATAGTTCATAATTCAAAAACTATTAGGAATACTGAGACTTTTTTGACTTCAATCGATTGCTTGGATCATTTTGCATCGGCGAGTGTCGAAACAGTTATACTGCTTCGAATTGTATAGCCGTAAGTGGAGAAAATAAATAAAATCAAAAATTTATAAAAAGTAAAAAATAGTTCATAATTCAAAAACTATTAGGAATACTGCGATTTTTTTAAACTTCAATCGATTGTCTGGGTCATTTTGCATCGGCAAACGTCCAAATAGTTCCACTCTTTCGAATATTGTATAGCCGTAAGTGGAAAAAATAAATAAAATAAAAAATTTATAAAAAGTAAAAAATAGTTCATAATTCAAAAACTATTAGGAATACTGCGATTTTTTTGACTTCAATCGATTGCCTGGATCATTTTGCATCGGCAAAGGTCCAAATAGTTCCACTGTTTCGAATAGTATAGCCGTAAGTGGAAAAAATAAATAAAATCAAAAATTTATCAAAAGTAAATAATAGTTCATAATTCAAAAACTATTGGGAATACTGAGACTTTTTTGACTTCAATCGATTGCCTGGATCATTTTGCATCGGCAAGGGTCGAAACAGTTCCACTGTTTCGAATAGTATAGCCGTAAGTGGAGAAAATAAATAAAATCAAAAATTTATAAAAAGTAAAAATTGTTCATAATTCAAGAACTATTACGTATACTGCGATTTTTTTGAACTTTAATCGATTGCCTGGATCACTTTGCATCGGCAAAGGTCCAAATAGTTTTACTGTTTCGAATATAGTATAGCCGTAAGTGGAAAAAATAAATAAAATCAAAAATTTATAAAAAGTAAATAATAGTTCATAATTCAAAAACTATTAGGAATACTGAGACTTTTTTGACTTCAATCGATTGCTTGGATCATTTTGCATCGGCGAGTGTCGAAACAGTTATACTGTTTCGAATTGTATAGCCGTAAGTGGAGAAAATAAATAAAATCAAAAATTTATAAAAAGTAAAATATAGTTTATAATTCAAAATCTATTAGAAATACTGCGATTTTTTTGAACTTCAATCGATTGCCTGGATCATTTTGCATCGGCAAAGGTCCAAATAGTTCCACTGTTTCGAATATTGTAAGTGGAAAAAATAAATAAAATCAAAAATTTATAAAAAGTAAAAATCAGTTCATAATTCAAAAACTATTAGGAATACTGAGATTTTTTTGACTTCAATCGATTGCCTGGATCATTTTGCATCGGCAAGGGTCGTAACAGTTCCACTGTTTCGAATAGTATAGCCGTAAGTGGAGAAAATAAATAAAATCAAAAATTTATAAAAAGTAAAAAATAGTTCATAATTCAAAAACTATTAGGAATACTGCGATTTTTTTGACATCAATCGATTGCCCGGATCATTTTGCATCGGCAGACGTCAAAATAGTTCCACTCTTTCGAATATAGTATAGCCGTAAGTGGAAAAAATAAGTAAAATGAAAAATTTATAAAAAGTAAAAAATAGTACATAATTTAAAAACTATTAGGAATATTGCAATTTTTTTGACTTCAATCGATTGCCTGGATCATTTTGCATCGGCAAAGGTCCAAACAGTTCCACTGTTTCGAATAGTGTAGCCGTAAGTGGAGAAAATAAATAAAATCAAAAATTTATAAAAAGTAAAAAATAGTACATAATTCAATAACTATTAGGAATGCGGCGATTTTTTTGACTTCAATCGATTGCCTGGATCATTTTGCATCGGCAAAGGTCCAAACAGTTCCACTGTTTTGAATAGTATAGCCGTAAGTGGAAAAAATAAATAAAATCAAAAATTTATAAAAAGTAAAAAATAGTTCATAATTCAAAAACTATTAGGAAGGAATACTGAGATTTTTTTGACTTTAATCGATTGCCTGAATCATTTTGCCTTGGCAAAGGTCCAAAATGGTTCCACTGTTTCGAATATTGTATAGCCGTAAGTGGAAAAAATAAATAAAATCAAAAATTTATAAAAAGTAAAAAATAGTTCATAATTCAAAAGCTATTAGGATTACTGCGATTGTTTTGACTTCAATCGATTGCCTGGATCATTTTGCATCGGCAAAGGTCCAAATAGTTCCACTGTTTCGAATATAGTATAGCCGTAAGTGGAAAAAATAAATAAAATCAAAAATTTATAAAAAGTAAATAATAGTTCATAATTCAAAAACTATTAGGAATACTGAGACTTTTTTGACTTCAATCGATTGCCTGGATTATTTTGCATCGGCGAGGGTCGAAACAGTTCCACTGTTTCGAATAGTATAGCCGTAAGTGGAGAAAATAAATAAAATCAAAAATTTATAAAAAGTAAAATATAGTTCATAATTCAAAAACTATTAGGAATACTGCGATTTTTTTGAACTTCAATCGATTGCCTGGATCATTTTGCATCGGCAAAGGTCCAAATAGTTCCACTGTTTCGAATATTGTATAGCCGTAAGTGGAAAAAATAAATAAAATCAAAAATTTATAAAAAGTAAAAAATAGTTCATAATTCAAAAACTATTATTAATATTGCGATTTTTTTGACTTCAATCGATTGCCTGGATCAGTTTGCATCGGCAAAGGTCCAAACAGTTCCACTGTTTCGAATAGTATAGCCGTAAGTGGAGAAAATAAATAAAATCAAAAATTTATAAAAAGTAAAATATAGTTCATAATTTAAAAACTATTAGGAATACTGCGATTTCTTTGACTAAAATCGATTGCCTAAATCATTTTGCATCGCCAAAGGTCCAAATAGTTCCACTGTTTCGAATATAGTATAGCCGTAAGTGGAGAAAATAAATAAAATCAAAATTTATAAAATGTAAAAAATAGTTCATAATTCAAAAACTATTAGGAATATTGCTATTTTTTTGACTTCAATCGATTACCTTGATCATTTTGCATCGGCAAAGGTCCAAATAGTTCCACTGTTTCGAATAGTATAGCCGTAAGTGGAGAAAATAAATAAAATCAAATTCCTAATAGTTTTTGAATTATGAACTATTTTTTACTATTTATAAATTTTTGATTTTATTTATTTTCTCTACTTACGGCTATACTATTTGAAACAGTGGAACTATTTGGACCTTTGCCGATGCAAAATGATCCAGGTAATCGATTGAAGTCACAAAAAGCGAAGTATTCCCAATAGTTTTTGAATTATGAAGTATTTTTTACTTTTTATAAATTTTTGATTTTATTTATTTTCTCCACTTACGGCTATACTATTCGAAACAGTGGAACTGTTTCGACCCGTGCCGATGCAAAATGATCCAGGCAATCGATTGAAGTCAAAAAAATCGCAGTATTCCTAATAGTTTTTGAATTATGAACTATTTTTTACTTTTTATAAATTTTTGATTTTATTTATTTTCTCCACTTACGGCTATACTATTCAAAAAAGTGGAACTGTTTGGACCATTGCCGATGCAAAATGATCCAGGCAATCGATTGAAGTCAAAAAAATCTCAGTATTCCTAATAGTTTTTGAATTATGAACTATTTTTTACTTTTTATAAATTTTTGATGTTATTTATTTTTTCCACTTAAGGCTATACTATATTCGAAACAGTGAAACTATTTGGACTTTTGCCGATGCAAAATGATCCAGGCAATCGATTGAAGTCAAACAAATCTCATTATTCCTAATAGTTTTTGAATTATGAACTATTATTAACTTTTTATAAATTTTTGATTTTATTTATTTTCTCCACTTACGGCTATACTATTCGAAACAGTGGAACTGTTTGAACTCTTGCCGTTGCAAAATGATCCAGGTAATCGATTGAAGACAAAACAATCGCAGTATTCCTAATAGTTTTTGAATTATGAACTATTTTTTACTTTTTATAAATTTTTGATTTTATTTATTTTCTCCACTTACGGCTATACTATTCGAGACAGTGGAACCGTTTCGACACTTGCCGATGCAACATGATCCAGGCAAACGATTGAAGTCAAAAAAATCTCAGTATTCCTAATAGTTTTTGAATTATGAACTATTTTTTACTTTTTATAAATTTTTGATGTTATTTATTTTTTCCACTTACGGCTATACTATATTCGAAACAGTGAAACTATTTGGACTTTTGCCGATGCAAAATGATCCAGGCAATCGATTGAAGTCAAACAAATCTCAGTATTCCTAATAGTTTTTGAATTATGAACTATTATTAACTTTTTATAAATTTTTGATTTTATTTATTTTCTCCACTTACGGCTATACTATTCGAAACAGTGGAACTGTTTGAACTCTTGCCGTTGGAAAATGATCCAGGTAATCGATTGAAGACAAAAAAATCGCAGTATTCCTAATAGTTTTTGAATTATGAACTATTTTTTACTATTTATAAATTTTTGATTTTATATATTTTCTCTACTTACGGCTATACTATATTCGAAACAGTGGAACTATTTGGACCTTTGCCGATGCAAAATGATCCAGGTAATCGATTGAAGTCACAAAAAGCGCAGTATTCCTAATAGTTTTTGAATTATGAAGTATTTTTTACTTTTTATAAATTTATGATTTTATTTATTTTTTCCACTTACGGCTATACTATATTCGAAAGAGTGGAACTATTTGGACGTTTGCCGATGCAAAATGATCCGGGCAATCGATTGATGTCAAAAAAATCGCAGTATTTCTAATAGTTTTTGAATTATGAACTATTTTTTACTTTTTATAAATTTTTGATTTTATTTATTTTCTCCACTTACGGCTATACTATTCGAAACAGTGGAACTGTTTCGACTCTCGCCGATGCAAAATGATCCAGGCAATCGATTGAAGTCAAAAAAGTCTCAGTATTCCTAATAGTTTTTGAATTATGAACAATTATTTACTTTTTATAAATTTTTGATTTTATTTATTTTTTCCACTTACGGCTATACTATATTCGAAACAGTGGAACTATTTGGATCTTTGCCGATGCAAAATGATCCAGGCAATCGATTGAAGTCAAAAAAATCGCAGTATTCCTAATACTTTTTGAATTATGAACAATTTTTTACTTTTTATAAATTTTTGATTTTATTTATTTTCTCCACTTACGGCTATACTATTCGAAACAGTGGAACTGTTTGAACTCTTGCCGTTGCAAAATGATCCAGGTAATCGATTGAAGACAAAAAAATCGCAGTATTCCTAATAGTTTTTGTATTATGAACTATTTTTTACTTTTTATAAATTTTTGATTTTATTTATTTTCTCCACTTACGGCTATACTATTCGAGACAGTGAAACCGTTTCGACACTTGCCGATGCAACATGATCCAGGCAATCGATTGAAGTCAAAAAAATCTCAGTATTCCTAATAGTTTTTGAATTATGAACTATTTTTTACTTTTTATAAATTTTTGATTTTATTTATTTTCTCTACTTACGGCTATACTATTCGAGACAGTGGAACTGTTTCGACCCCTGCCGATGCAGCATGATCCAGGCAATCGATTGAAGTCAAAAAAATCTCAGTATTCCTAATAGTTTTTGAATTATAAACTATTTTTTACTTTTTATAAATTTTTGATTTTATTTATTTTTTCCACTTACGGCTATACTATATTCGAAACAGTGGAACTATTTGGACCTTTGCCGATGCAAAATGATCCAGGCAATCGATTGAAGTCAAAAAAATAGCAGTATTCCTAATAGTTTTTGAATTATGAACTATTTTTTACTTTTTACAAATTTTTGATTTTATTTATTTTCTCCACTTACGGCTATACTATTCGAAACAGTGGAACTGTTTCGACCCGTGCCGATGCAAAATGATCCAGGCAATCGATTGAAGTCAAAAAAATCGCAGTATTCCTAATAGTTTTTGAATTATGAACTATTTTTTACTTTTTATAAATTTTTGATTTTATTTATTTTTTCCACTTACGGCTATACTATATTCGAAAGTGTGGAACTATTTGGACGTTTGCCGATGCAAAATGATCCGGGCATTCGATTGATGTCAAAAAAATCGCAGTGTTCCTAATAGTTTGTGAATTATGAACTATTTTTTACTTTTTATAAATTTTTGATTTTATTTATTTTTTCCACTTACGGCTATACTATATTCGAAAGTGTGGAACTATTTGGACGTTTGCCGATGCAAAATGATCCGGGCATTCGATTGATGTCAAAAAAATCGCAGTGTTCCTAATAGTTTTTGAATTATGAACTATTTTTTACTTTTTATAAATTTTTGATTTTATTTATTTTCTCCACTTACGGCTATACTATTCAAAAAAGTGGAACTGTTTGGACCATTGCCGATGCAAAATGATCCAGGCAATCGATTGAAGTCAAAAAAATCTCAGTATTCCTAATAGTTTTTGAATTATGAACTATTTTTTACTTTTTATAAATTTTTGATGTTATTTATTTTTTCCACTTACGGCTATACTATATTCGAAAGTGTGGAACTATTTGGACGTTTGCCGATGCAAAATGATCCGGGCATTCGATTGATGTCAAAAAAATCGCAGTGTTCCTAATAGTTTTTGAATTATGAACTATTTTTTACTTTTTATAAATTTTTGATTTTATTTATTTTCTCCACTTACGGCTATACTATTCGAAACAGTGGAACTGTTTCGACCCGTGCCGATGCAAAATGATCCAGGCAATCGATTGAAGTCAAAAAAATCGCAGTATTCCTAATAGTTTTTGAATTATGAACTATTTTTTACTTTTTATAAATTTTTGATTTTATTTATTTTCTCCACTTACGGCTATACTATTCAAAAAAGTGGAACTGTTTGGACCATTGCCGATGCAAAATGATCCAGGCAATCGACTGAAGTCAAAAAAATCTCAGTATTCCTAATAGTTTTTGAATTATGAACTATTTTTTACTTTTTATAAATTTTTGATGTTATTTATTTTTTCCACTTACGGCTATACTATATTCGAAACAGTGAAACTATTTGGACTTTTGCCGATGCAAAATGATCCAGGCAATCGATTGAAGTCAAACAAATCTCAGTATTCCTAATAGTTTTTGAATTATGAACTATTATTAACTTTTTATAAATTTTTGATTTTATTTATTTTTTCCACTTACGTCTATACTATTCGAAACAGTGGAACTGTTTGGACCTTTGCCGATGCAAAATGATCCAGGCAATCGGTTGAAGTTCAAAAAAATCGCAGTATTCCTAATAGTTTTTGAATTATGAACTATTTTTTACTTTTTATAAATTTTTGATTTTATTTATTTTTTCCACTTACGGCTATACTATTTGAAACAGTGGAACTATTTGGACCGTTGCCGATGCAAAATGATCCAGGTAATCGATTGAAGTCACAAAAATCGCAGTATTCCTAATAGTTTTTGAATTATGAAGTTTTTTTTACTTTTTATAAATTTTTGATTTTATTTATTTTTTCCACTTACGGCTATACTATATTCGAAAGAGTAGAACTATTTGGACGTTTGCCGATGCAAAATGATCCGGGCATTCGATTGATGTCAAAAAAATCGCAGTATTCCTAATAGTTTTTGAATTATGAACTATTCTTTACTTTTTATAAATTTTTGATTTTATTTATTTTCTCCACTTACGGCTATACTATTCGAAACAGTGGAACTGTTTCGACCCGTGCCGATGCAAAATGATCCAGGCAATCGATTGAAGTCAAAAAAATCGCAGTATTCCTAATAGTTTTTGAATTATGAACTATTTTTTACTTTTTATAAATTTTTGATTTTATTTATTTTCTCCACTTACGGCTATACTATTCAAAAAAGTGGAACTGTTTGGACCATTGCCGATGCAAAATGATCCAGGCAATCGACTGAAGTCAAAAAAATCTCAGTATTCTTAATAGTTTTTGAATTATGAACTATTTTTTCTTTTTATAAATTTTTGATGTTATTTATTTTTTCCACTTACGGCTATACTATATTCGAAACAGTGAAACTATTTGGACTTTTGCCGATGCAAAATGATCCAGGCAATCGATTGAAGCCAAAAAAATCTCAGTATTCCTAATAGTTTTTGAATTATGAAGTATTTTTTACTTTTTATAAATTTTTGATTTTATTTATTTTTTCCACTTACGGCTATACTATATTCGACAGAGTGGAACTATTTGGACGTTTGCCGATGCAAAATGATCCGGGCATTCGATTGATGTCAAAAAAATCGCAGTATTCCTAATAGTTTTTGAATTATGAACTATTTTTTACTTTTTATAAATATTGATTTTAATTATTTTCTCCACTTACGGCTATACTATATTCGAAAGAGTGGGACTATTTGGACCTTTGCCGATGCAAAATGATCCAGGCAATCGATTGAAGTCAAAAAAATTTCAGTATTCCTAATAGTTTTTGAATTATGAACTATTTTTTACTTTTTATAAATTTTTGATTTTATTTATTTTTTCCACATACGGCTATACTATATTCGAAAGAGTGGAACTATTTTGACCTTTGCCGATGCAAAATGATCCAGGCAATCGATTGATGTCAAAAAAATCGCAGTATTCCTAATAGTTTTTGAATTATGAACTATTTTTTACTTTTTATAAATTTTTGATTTTATTTATTTTTTCCACTTACGGCTATACTATATTCGAAAGAGTGGGACTATTTGGACCCTTGCCGATGCAAAATAATCCAGGCAATCGATTGAAGTCAAAAAAATTTCAGTATTCCTAATAGTTTTTGAATTATGAACTATTTTTTACTTTTTATAAATTTTTGATTTTATTTATTTTTTCCACATACGGCAATACTATATTCGAAAGAGTGAAACTATTTGGACCTTTGCCGATGCAAAATGATCCAGGCAATCGATTGATGTCAAAAAAATCGCAGTATTCCTAATAGTTTTTGAATTATGAAATATTATTAACTTTTTATAAATTTTTTATTTTATTTATTTTCTCCACTTACGGCTATACTATTCGAAACAGTGAAACTGTTTAGACCTTTGCCGATGCAAAATGATCCAAGTAATCGATTAGAGTCAAAAAAATCGCAGTATTCCTAATATTTTTTGAATTATGAACCATTTTTTACTTTATATAAATTTTTGATTTTATTTATTTTCTCCACTTACGGCTATACTATTCGAAACAGTGGAACTGTTTGGACCTTTGCCGATGCAAAATGACCCAGGTAATCGATTGAAGTCAAAAAAATCGCAGTATTCCTAATAGTTTTTGAATTATGAACTATTTTTTACTTTTTATAAATTTTTGATTTTATTTATTTACTCCACTTACGGCTATACTATTTGAAACAGTGGAACTGTTTGGACCTTTGCCGATGCAAAATGTTCCAGGTAATTGATTGAAGTCAAAAAAATCGCAGTATTCCTAATAGTTTTTGAATTATAAACTATTTTTTACTTTTTATAAATTTTTGATTTTATTTATTTTTTCCACTTACGGCTATACTATTCGAAACAGTGGAACTGTTTGGACCTCTGCCGATGCAAAATGATCCAGGCAATCGATTGAAGTTCAAAAAAATCGCAGTATTCCTAATAGTTTTTGAATTATGAACTATTTTTCACTTTTTATAAATTTTTGATTTTATTTATTTTTTCCACTTACCGCTATACTATTTGAAACAGTCGAACTATTTGGACCTTTGCCGATGCAAAATGATCCAGGTAATCGATTGAAGTCACAAAAATCGCAGTATTCCTAATAGTTTTTGAATTATGAAGTATTTTTTACTTTTTATAAATTTTTGATTTTATTTATTTTTTCCACTTACGGCTATACTATATTCGACAGAGTGGAACTATTTGGACGTTTGCCGATGCAAAATGATCGCAGTATTCCTAATAGTTTTTGAATTATGAACTATTTTTTACTTTTTATAAATTTTGATTTTAATTATTTTCTCCACTTACGGCTATACTATATTCGAAAGAGTGGGACTATTTGGACCCTTGCCGATGCAAAATGATCCAGGCAATCGATAGAAGTCAAAAAAATTTCAGTATTCCTAATAGTTTTTGAATTATGAACTATTTTTTACTTTTTATAAATTTTTGATTTTATTTATTTTTTCCACATACGGCTATACTATATTCGAAAGAGTGGAACTATTTTGACTTTTGCCGATGCAAAATGATCCAGGCAATCGATTGATGTCAAAAAAATCGCAGTATTCCTAATAGTTTTTGAATTATGAACTATTTTTTACTTTTTATAAATTTTTGATTTTATTTATTTTTTCCACTTACGGCTATACTATATTCGAAAGAGTGGGACTATTTGGACCCTTGCCGATGCAAAATGATCCAGGCAATCGATTGAAGTCAAAAAAATTTCAGTATTCCTAATGGTTTTTGAATTATGAACTATTTTTTACTTTTTATAAATTTTTGATTTTATTTATTTTTTCCACATACGGCTATACTATATTCGAAAGAGTGAAACTATTTGGACCTTTGCCGAAGCAAAATGATCCAGGCAATCGATTGAAGTCAAAAAAATCGCAGTATTCCTAATAGTTTTTGAATTATGAACTATTTTTTACTTTTTATAAATTTTTGATTTAATTTATTTTCTCCACTCACGGCTATACTATTCGAAACAGTTCAACTGTTTCGACCCTTGCCGATGCAAAATGATCCGGGCAATCGATTGAAGTCAAAAAAATCTCAGTATTCCTAATAGTTTTTGAATTATGAACCATTTTTTACTTTTTATAAATTTTTGATTTTATATATTTTCTCCACTTACGGCTATACTATTCGAAACAGTGGAACTGTTTGGACCTTTGCCGATGCAAAATGATCCAGGCAATCGATTGAAGTTCAAAAAAATCGCAGTATTCCTAATAGTTTTTGAATTATGAACTATTTTTTACTTTTTATAAATTTTTGATTTTATTTATTTTTTCCACTTACGGCTATACTATTTGAAACAGTGGAACTATTTGGACCTTTGCCGATGCAAAATGATCCAGGTAATCGATTGAAGTCACAAAAATCGCAGTATTCCTAATAGTTTTTGAATTATGAATTATTTTTTACTTTTTATAAATTTTTGATTTTATTTATTTTTTCCACTTACGGCTATACTATATTCGAAAGAGTAGAACTATTTGGACGTTTGCCGATGCAAAATGATCCGGGCATTCGATTGATGTCAAAAAAATCGCAGTATTCCTAATAGTTTTTGAATTATGAACTATTCTTTACTTTTTATAAATTTTTGATTTTATTTATTTTCTCCACTTACGGCTATACTATTCGAAACAGTGGAACTGTTTCGACCCGTGCCGATGCAAAATGATCCAGGCAATCGATTGAAGTCAAAAAAATCGCAGTATTCCTAATAGTTTTTGAATTATGAACTATTTTTTACTTTTTATAAATTTTTGATTTTATTTATTTTCTCCACTTACGGCTATACTATTCAAAAAAGTGGAACTGTTTGGACCATTGCCGATGCAAAATGATCCAGGCAATCGACTGAAGTCAAAAAAATCTCAGTATTCTTAATAGTTTTTGAATTATGAACTATTTTTTACTTTTTATAAATTTTTGATGTTATTTATTTTTTCCACTTACGGCTATACTATATTCGAAACAGTGAAACTATTTGGACTTTTGCCGATGCAAAATGATCCAGGCAATCGATTGAAGTCAAACAAAACTCAGTATTCCTAATAGTTTTTGAATTATGAACTATTATTAACTTTTTATAAATTTTTGATTTTATTTATTTTTTCCACTTACGGCTATACTATTCGAAACAGTGGAACTGTTTGGACCTTTGCCGATGCAAAATGATCCAGGCAATCGATTGAAGTCAAAAAAATCCCAGTATTCCTAATACTTTTTGAATTATGTACTATTATTTACTTTTTATAAATTTTTGATTTTATTTATTTTCTCCACTTACGGCTATATTATTCGAAACAGTGGAACTGTTTGGACCTTTGCCGATGCAAAATGACCCAGGTAATCGATTGAAGTCAAAAAAATCGCAGTATTCCTAATAGTTTTTGAATTATGAACTATTTTTTACTTTTTATAAATTTTTGATTTTATTTATTTTCTCCACTTACGGCTATACTATTTGAAACAGTGGAACTGTTTGGACCTTTGCCGATGCAAAATGTTCCAGGTAATTGATTGAAGTCAAAAAAATCGCAGTATTCCTAATAGTTTTTGAATTATGAACTATTTTTTACTTTTTATAAATTTTTGATTTTATTTATTTTTTCCACTTACGGCTATACTATTCGAAACAGTGGAACTGTTTGAACTCTTGCCGTTGCAAAATGATCCAGGTAATCGATTGAAGACAAAAAAATCGCAGTATTCCTAATAGTTTTTGTATTATGAACTATTTTTTACTTTTTATAAATTTTTGATTTTATTTATTTTCTCCACTTACGGCTATACTATTCGAGACAGTGAAACCGTTTCGACACTTGCCGATGCAACATGATCCAGGCAATCGATTGAAGTCAAAAAAATCTCAGTATTCCTAATAGTTTTTGAATTATGAACTATTTTTTACTTTTTATAAATTTTTGATTTTATTTATTTTCTCTACTTACGGCTATACTATTCGAGACAGTGGAACTGTTTCGACCCCTGCCGATGCAGCATGATCCAGGCAATCGATTGAAGTCAAAAAAATCTCAGTATTCCTAATAGTTTTTGAATTATAAACTATTTTTTACTTTTTATAAATTTTTGATTTTATTTATTTTTTCCACTTACGGCTATACTATATTCGAAACAGTGGAACTATTTGGACCTTTGCCGATGCAAAATGATCCAGGCAATCGATTGAAGTCAAAAAAATAGCAGTATTCCTAATAGTTTTTGAATTATGAACTATTTTTTACTTTTTACAAATTTTTGATTTTATTTATTTTCTCCACTTACGGCTATACTATTCGAAACAGTGGAACTGTTTCGACCCGTGCCGATGCAAAATGATCCAGGCAATCGATTGAAGTCAAAAAAATCGCAGTATTCCTAATAGTTTTTGAATTATGAACTATTTTTTACTTTTTATAAATTTTTGATTTTATTTATTTTTTCCACTTACGGCTATACTATATTCGAAAGTGTGGAACTATTTGGACGTTTGCCGATGCAAAATGATCCGGGCATTCGATTGATGTCAAAAAAATCGCAGTGTTCCTAATAGTTTTTGAATTATGAACTATTTTTTACTTTTTATAAATTTTTGATTTTATTTATTTTTTCCACTTACGGCTATACTATTCGAAACAGTGGAACTGTTTGGACCTTTGCCGATGCAAAATGATCCAGGCAATCGATTGAAGTCAAAAAAATCTCAGTATTCCTAATAGTTTTTGAATTATGAACCATTTTTTACTTTTTATAAATTTTTGATTTTATATATTTTCTCCACTTACGGCTATACTATTCGAAACAGTGGAACTGTTTGGACCTTTGCCGATGCAAAATGATCCAGGCAATCGATTGAAGTTCAAAAAAATCGCAGTATTCCTAATAGTTTTTGAATTATGAACTATTTTTTACTTTTTATAAATTTTTGATTTTATTTATTTTTTCCACTTACGGCTATACTATTTGAAACAGTGGAACTATTTGGACCTTTGCCGATGCAAAATGATCCAGGTAATCGATTGAAGTCACAAAAATCGCAGTATTCCTAATAGTTTTTGAATTATGAATTATTTTTTACTTTTTATAAATTTTTGATTTTATTTATTTTTTCCACTTACGGCTATACTATATTCGAAAGAGTAGAACTATTTGGACGTTTGCCGATGCAAAATGATCCGGGCATTCGATTGATGTCAAAAAAATCGCAGTATTCCTAATAGTTTTTGAATTATGAACTATTCTTTACTTTTTATAAATTTTTGATTTTATTTATTTTCTCCACTTACGGCTATACTATTCGAAACAGTGGAACTGTTTCGACCCGTGCCGATGCAAAATGATCCAGGCAATCGATTGAAGTCAAAAAAATCGCAGTATTCCTAATAGTTTTTGAATTATGAACTATTTTTTACTTTTTATAAATTTTTGATTTTATTTATTTTCTCCACTTACGGCTATACTATTCAAAAAAGTGGAACTGTTTGGACCATTGCCGATGCAAAATGATCCAGGCAATCGACTGAAGTCAAAAAAATCTCAGTATTCTTAATAGTTTTTGAATTATGAACTATTTTTTACTTTTTATAAATTTTTGATGTTATTTATTTTTTCCACTTACGGCTATACTATATTCGAAACAGTGAAACTATTTGGACTTTTGCCGATGCAAAATGATCCAGGCAATCGATTGAAGTCAAACAAAACTCAGTATTCCTAATAGTTTTTGAATTATGAACTATTATTAACTTTTTATAAATTTTTGATTTTATTTATTTTTTCCACTTACGGCTATACTATTCGAAACAGTGGAACTGTTTGGACCTTTGCCGATGCAAAATGATCCAGGCAATCGATTGAAGTCAAAAAAATCCCAGTATTCCTAATACTTTTTGAATTATGTACTATTATTTACTTTTTATAAATTTTTGATTTTATTTATTTTCTCCACTTACGGCTATATTATTCGAAACAGTGGAACTGTTTGGACCTTTGCCGATGCAAAATGACCCAGGTAATCGATTGAAGTCAAAAAAATCGCAGTATTCCTAATAGTTTTTGAATTATGAACTATTTTTTACTTTTTATAAATTTTTGATTTTATTTATTTTCTCCACTTACGGCTATACTATTTGAAACAGTGGAACTGTTTGGACCTTTGCCGATGCAAAATGTTCCAGGTAATTGATTGAAGTCAAAAAAATCGCAGTATTCCTAATAGTTTTTGAATTATGAACTATTTTTTACTTTTTATAAATTTTTGATTTTATTTATTTTTTCCACTTACGGCTATACTATTCGAAACAGTGGAACTGTTTGAACTCTTGCCGTTGCAAAATGATCCAGGTAATCGATTGAAGACAAAAAAATCGCAGTATTCCTAATAGTTTTTGTATTATGAACTATTTTTTACTTTTTATAAATTTTTGATTTTATTTATTTTCTCCACTTACGGCTATACTATTCGAGACAGTGAAACCGTTTCGACACTTGCCGATGCAACATGATCCAGGCAATCGATTGAAGTCAAAAAAATCTCAGTATTCCTAATAGTTTTTGAATTATGAACTATTTTTTACTTTTTATAAATTTTTGATTTTATTTATTTTCTCTACTTACGGCTATACTATTCGAGACAGTGGAACTGTTTCGACCCCTGCCGATGCAGCATGATCCAGGCAATCGATTGAAGTCAAAAAAATCTCAGTATTCCTAATAGTTTTTGAATTATAAACTATTTTTTACTTTTTATAAATTTTTGATTTTATTTATTTTTTCCACTTACGGCTATACTATATTCGAAACAGTGGAACTATTTGGACCTTTGCCGATGCAAAATGATCCAGGCAATCGATTGAAGTCAAAAAAATAGCAGTATTCCTAATAGTTTTTGAATTATGAACTATTTTTTACTTTTTACAAATTTTTGATTTTATTTATTTTCTCCACTTACGGCTATACTATTCGAAACAGTGGAACTGTTTCGACCCGTGCCGATGCAAAATGATCCAGGCAATCGATTGAAGTCAAAAAAATCGCAGTATTCCTAATAGTTTTTGAATTATGAACTATTTTTTACTTTTTATAAATTTTTGATTTTATTTATTTTTTCCACTTACGGCTATACTATATTCGAAAGTGTGGAACTATTTGGACGTTTGCCGATGCAAAATGATCCGGGCATTCGATTGATGTCAAAAAAATCGCAGTGTTCCTAATAGTTTTTGAATTATGAACTATTTTTTACTTTTTATAAATTTTTGATTTTATTTATTTTTTCCACTTACGGCTATTCTATATTCGAAAGTGTGGAACTATTTGGACGTTTGCCGATGCAAAATGATCCGGGCATTCGATTGATGTCAAAAAAATCGCAGTGTTCCTAATAGTTTTTGAATTATGAACTATTTTTTACTTTTTATAAATTTTTGATTTTATTTATTTTCTCCACTTACGGCTATACTATTCAAAAAAGTGGAACTGTTTGGACCATTGCCGATGCAAAATGATCCAGGCAATCGATTGAAGTCAAAAAAATCTCAGTATTCCTAATAGTTTTTGAATTATGAACTATTTTTTACTTTTTATAAATTTTTGATGTTATTTATTTTTTCCACTTACGGCTATACTATATTCGAAAGTGTGGAACTATTTGGACGTTTGCCGATGCAAAATGATCCGGGCATTCGATTGATGTCAAAAAAATCGCAGTGTTCCTAATAGTTTTTGAATTATGAACTATTTTTTACTTTTTATAAATTTTTGATTTTATTTATTTTCTCCACTTACGGCTATACTATTCGAAACAGTGGAACTGTTTCGACCCGTGCCGATGCAAAATGATCCAGGCAATCGATTGAAGTCAAAAAAATCGCAGTATTCCTAATAGTTTTTGAATTATGAACTATTTTTTACTTTTTATAAATTTTTGATTTTATTTATTTTCTCCACTTACGGCTATACTATTCGAAACAGTGGAACTGTTTCGACCCGTGCCGATGCAAAATGATCCAGGCAATCGATTGATGTCAAAAAAATCTCAGTATTCCTAATAGTTTTTGAATTATGAACTATTTTTTACTTTTTATAAATTTTTGATGTTATTTATTTTTTCCACTTACGGCTATACTATATTCGAAACAGTGAAACTATTTGGACTTTTGCCGATGCAAAATGATCCAGGCAATCGATTGAAGTCAAACAAATCTCAGTATTCCTAATAGTTTTTGAATTATGAACTATTATTAACTTTTTATAAATTTTTGATTTTATTTATTTTTTCCACTTACGTCTATACTATTCGAAACAGTGGAACTGTTTGGACCTTTGCCGATGCAAAATGATCCAGGCAATCGGTTGAAGTTCAAAAAAATCGCAGTATTCCTAATAGTTTTTGAATAATGAACTATTTTTTACTTTTTATAAATTTTTGATTTTATTTATTTTTTCCACTTACGGCTATACTATTTGAAACAGTGGAACTATTTGGACCGTTGCCGATGCAAAATGATCCAGGTAATCGATTGAAGTCACAAAAATCGCAGTATTCCTAATAGTTTTTGAATTATGAAGTTTTTTTTACTTTTTATAAATTTTTGATTTTATTTATTTTTTCCACTTACGGCTATACTATATTCGAAAGAGTAGAACTATTTGGACGTTTGCCGATGCAAAATGATCCGGGCATTCGATTGATGTCAAAAAAATCGCAGTATTCCTAATAGTTTTTGAATTATGAACTATTCTTTACTTTTTATAAATTTTTGATTTTATTTATTTTCTCCACTTACGGCTATACTATTCGAAACAGTGGAACTGTTTCGACCCGTGCCGATGCAAAATGATCCAGGCAATCGATTGAAGTCAAAAAAATCGCAGTATTCCTAATAGTTTTTGAATTATGAACTATTTTTTACTTTTTATAAATTTTTGATTTTATTTATTTTCTCCACTTACGGCTATACTATTCAAAAAAGTGGAACTGTTTGGACCATTGCCGATGCAAAATGATCCAGGCAATCGACTGAAGTCAAAAAAATCTCAGTATTCTTAATAGTTTTTGAATTATGAACTATTTTTTCTTTTTATAAATTTTTGATGTTATTTATTTTTTCCACTTACGGCTATACTATATTCGAAACAGTGAAACTATTTGGACTTTTGCCGATGCAAAATGATCCAGGCAATCGATTGAAGTCAAAAAAATCTCAGTATTCCTAATAGTTTTTGAATTATGAACTATTTTTTACTTTTTATAAATTTTTGATGTTATTTATTTTTTCCACTTACGGCTATACTATATTCGAAAGTGTGGAACTATTTGGACGTTTGCCGATGCAAAATGATCCGGGCATTCGATTGATGTCAAAAAAATCGCAGTGTTCCTAATAGTTTTTGAATTATGAACTATTTTTTACTTTTTATAAATTTTTGATTTTATTTATTTTCTCCACTTACGGCTATACTATTCGAAACAGTGGAACTGTTTCGACCCGTGCCGATGCAAAATGATCCAGGCAATCGATTGAAGTCAAAAAAATCGCAGTATTCCTAATAGTTTTTGAATTATGAACTATTTTTTACTTTTTATAAATTTTTGATTTTATTTATTTTCTCCACTTACGGCTATACTATTCAAAAAAGTGGAACTGTTTGGACCATTGCCGATGCAAAATGATCCAGGCAATCGACTGAAGTCAAAAAAATCTCAGTATTCCTAATAGTTTTTGAATTATGAACTATTTTTTACTTTTTATAAATTTTTGATGTTATTTATTTTTTCCACTTACGGCTATACTATATTCGAAACAGTGAAACTATTTGGACTTTTGCCGATGCAAAATGATCCAGGCAATCGATTGAAGTCAAACAAATCTCAGTATTCCTAATAGTTTTTGAATTATGAACTATTATTAACTTTTTATAAATTTTTGATTTTATTTATTTTTTCCACTTACGTCTATACTATTCGAAACAGTGGAACTGTTTGGACCTTTGCCGATGCAAAATGATCCAGGCAATCGGTTGAAGTTCAAAAAAATCGCAGTATTCCTAATAGTTTTTGAATAATGAACTATTTTTTACTTTTTATAAATTTTTGATTTTATTTATTTTTTCCACTTACGGCTATACTATTTGAAACAGTGGAACTATTTGGACCGTTGCCGATGCAAAATGATCCAGGTAATCGATTGAAGTCACAAAAATCGCAGTATTCCTAATAGTTTTTGAATTATGAAGTTTTTTTTACTTTTTATAAATTTTTGATTTTATTTATTTTTTCCACTTACGGCTATACTATATTCGAAAGAGTAGAACTATTTGGACGTTTGCCGATGCAAAATGATCCGGGCATTCGATTGATGTCAAAAAAATCGCAGTATTCCTAATAGTTTTTGAATTATGAACTATTCTTTACTTTTTATAAATTTTTGATTTTATTTATTTTCTCCACTTACGGCTATACTATTCGAAACAGTGGAACTGTTTCGACCCGTGCCGATGCAAAATGATCCAGGCAATCGATTGAAGTCAAAAAAATCGCAGTATTCCTAATAGTTTTTGAATTATGAACTATTTTTTACTTTTTATAAATTTTTGATTTTATTTATTTTCTCCACTTACGGCTATACTATTCAAAAAAGTGGAACTGTTTGGACCATTGCCGATGCAAAATGATCCAGGCAATCGACTGAAGTCAAAAAAATCTCAGTATTCTTAATAGTTTTTGAATTATGAACTATTTTTTCTTTTTATAAATTTTTGATGTTATTTATTTTTTCCACTTACGGCTATACTATATTCGAAACAGTGAAACTATTTGGACTTTTGCCGATGCAAAATGATCCAGGCAATCGATTGAAGCCAAAAAAATCTCAGTATTCCTAATAGTTTTTGAATTATGAAGTATTTTTTACTTTTTATAAATTTTTGATTTTATTTATTTTTTCCACTTACGGCTATACTATATTCGACAGAGTGGAACTATTTGGACGTTTGCCGATGCAAAATGATCCGGGCATTCGATTGATGTCAAAAAAATCGCAGTATTCCTAATAGTTTTTGAATTATGAACTATTTTTTACTTTTTATAAATATTGATTTTAATTATTTTCTCCACTTACGGCTATACTATATTCGAAAGAGTGGGACTATTTGGACCCTTGCCGATGCAAAATGATCCAGGCAATCGATTGAAGTCAAAAAAATTTCAGTATTCCTAATAGTTTTTGAATTATGAACTATTTTTTACTTTTTATAAATTTTTGATTTTATTTATTTTTTCCACATACGGCTATACTATATTCGAAAGAGTGGAACTATTTTGACCTTTGCCGATGCAAAATGATCCAGGCAATCGATTGATGTCAAAAAAATCGCAGTATTCCTAATAGTTTTTGAATTATGAACTATTTTTTACTTTTTATAAATTTTTGATTTTATTTATTTTTTCCACTTACGGCTATACTATATTCGAAAGAGTGGGACTATTTGGACCCTTGCCGATGCAAAATAATCCAGGCAATCGATTGAAGTCAAAAAAATTTCAGTATTCCTAATAGTTTTTGAATTATGAACTATTTTTTACTTTTTATAAATTTTTGATTTTATTTATTTTTTCCACATACGGCAATACTATATTCGAAAGAGTGAAACTATTTGGACCTTTGCCGATGCAAAATGATCCAGGCAATCGATTGATGTCAAAAAAATCGCAGTATTCCTAATAGTTTTTGAATTATGAAATATTATTAACTTTTTATAAATTTTTTATTTTATTTATTTTCTCCACTTACGGCTATACTATTCGAAACAGTGAAACTGTTTAGACCTTTGCCGATGCAAAATGATCCAAGTAATCGATTAGAGTCAAAAAAATCGCAGTATTCCTAATATTTTTTGAATTATGAACCATTTTTTACTTTATATAAATTTTTGATTTTATTTATTTTCTCCACTTACGGCTATACTATTCGAAACAGTGGAACTGTTTGGACCTTTGCCGATGCAAAATGACCCAGGTAATCGATTGAAGTCAAAAAAATCGCAGTATTCCTAATAGTTTTTGAATTATGAACTATTTTTTACTTTTTATAAATTTTTGATTTTATTTATTTACTCCACTTACGGCTATACTATTTGAAACAGTGGAACTGTTTGGACCTTTGCCGATGCAAAATGTTCCAGGTAATTGATTGAAGTCAAAAAAATCGCAGTATTCCTAATAGTTTTTGAATTATAAACTATTTTTTACTTTTTATAAATTTTTGATTTTATTTATTTTTTCCACTTACGGCTATACTATTCGAAACAGTGGAACTGTTTGGACCTCTGCCGATGCAAAATGATCCAGGCAATCGATTGAAGTTCAAAAAAATCGCAGTATTCCTAATAGTTTTTGAATTATGAACTATTTTTCACTTTTTATAAATTTTTGATTTTATTTATTTTTTCCACTTACCGCTATACTATTTGAAACAGTCGAACTATTTGGACCTTTGCCGATGCAAAATGATCCAGGTAATCGATTGAAGTCACAAAAATCGCAGTATTCCTAATAGTTTTTGAATTATGAAGTATTTTTTACTTTTTATAAATTTTTGATTTTATTTATTTTTTCCACTTACGGCTATACTATATTCGACAGAGTGGAACTATTTGGACGTTTGCCGATGCAAAATGATCCGGGCATTCGATTGATGTCAAAAAAATCGCAGTATTCCTAATAGTTTTTGAATTATGAACTATTTTTTACTTTTTATAAATTTTGATTTTAATTATTTTCTCCACTTACGGCTATACTATATTCGAAAGAGTGGGACTATTTGGACCCTTGCCGATGCAAAATGATCCAGGCAATCGATAGAAGTCAAAAAAATTTCAGTATTCCTAATAGTTTTTGAATTATGAACTATTTTTTACTTTTTATAAATTTTTGATTTTATTTATTTTTTCCACATACGGCTATACTATATTCGAAAGAGTGGAACTATTTTGACTTTTGCCGATGCAAAATGATCCAGGCAATCGATTGATGTCAAAAAAATCGCAGTATTCCTAATAGTTTTTGAATTATGAACTATTTTTTACTTTTTATAAATTTTTGATTTTATTTATTTTTTCCACTTACGGCTATACTATATTCGAAAGAGTGGGACTATTTGGACCCTTGCCGATGCAAAATGATCCAGGCAATCGATTGAAGTCAAAAAAATTTCAGTATTCCTAATGGTTTTTGAATTATGAACTATTTTTTACTTTTTATAAATTTTTGATTTTATTTATTTTTTCCACATACGGCTATACTATATTCGAAAGAGTGAAACTATTTGGACCTTTGCCGAAGCAAAATGATCCAGGCAATCGATTGAAGTCAAAAAAATCGCAGTATTCCTAATAGTTTTTGAATTATGAACTATTTTTTACTTTTTATAAATTTTTGATTTAATTTATTTTCTCCACTCACGGCTATACTATTCGAAACAGTTCAACTGTTTCGACCCTTGCCGATGCAAAATGATCCGGGCAATCGATTGAAGTCAAAAAAATCTCAGTATTCCTAATAGTTTTTGAATTATGAACCATTTTTTACTTTTTATAAATTTTTGATTTTATATATTTTCTCCACTTACGGCTATACTATTCGAAACAGTGGAACTGTTTGGACCTTTGCCGATGCAAAATGATCCAGGCAATCGATTGAAGTTCAAAAAAATCGCAGTATTCCTAATAGTTTTTGAATTATGAACTATTTTTTACTTTTTATAAATTTTTGATTTTATTTATTTTTTCCACTTACGGCTATACTATTTGAAACAGTGGAACTATTTGGACCTTTGCCGATGCAAAATGATCCAGGTAATCGATTGAAGTCACAAAAATCGCAGTATTCCTAATAGTTTTTGAATTATGAATTATTTTTTACTTTTTATAAATTTTTGATTTTATTTATTTTTTCCACTTACGGCTATACTATATTCGAAAGAGTAGAACTATTTGGACGTTTGCCGATGCAAAATGATCCGGGCATTCGATTGATGTCAAAAAAATCGCAGTATTCCTAATAGTTTTTGAATTATGAACTATTCTTTACTTTTTATAAATTTTTGATTTTATTTATTTTCTCCACTTACGGCTATACTATTCGAAACAGTGGAACTGTTTCGACCCGTGCCGATGCAAAATGATCCAGGCAATCGATTGAAGTCAAAAAAATCGCAGTATTCCTAATAGTTTTTGAATTATGAACTATTTTTTACTTTTTATAAATTTTTGATTTTATTTATTTTCTCCACTTACGGCTATACTATTCAAAAAAGTGGAACTGTTTGGACCATTGCCGATGCAAAATGATCCAGGCAATCGACTGAAGTCAAAAAAATCTCAGTATTCTTAATAGTTTTTGAATTATGAACTATTTTTTACTTTTTATAAATTTTTGATGTTATTTATTTTTTCCACTTACGGCTATACTATATTCGAAACAGTGAAACTATTTGGACTTTTGCCGATGCAAAATGATCCAGGCAATCGATTGAAGTCAAACAAAACTCAGTATTCCTAATAGTTTTTGAATTATGAACTATTATTAACTTTTTATAAATTTTTGATTTTATTAATTTTTTCCACTTACGGCTATACTATTCGAAACAGTGGAACTGTTTGGACCTTTGCCGATGCAAAATGATCCAGGCAATCGATTGAAGTCAAAAAAATCCCAGTATTCCTAATACTTTTTGAATTATGTACTATTATTTACTTTTTATAAATTTTTGATTTTATTTATTTTCTCCACTTACGGCTATATTATTCGAAACAGTGGAACTGTTTGGACCTTTGCCGATGCAAAATGACCCAGGTAATCGATTGAAGTCAAAAAAATCGCAGTATTCCTAATAGTTTTTGAATTATGAACTATTTTTTACTTTTTATAAATTTTTGATTTTATTTATTTTCTCCACTTACGGCTATACTATTTGAAACAGTGGAACTGTTTGGACCTTTGCCGATGCAAAATGTTCCAGGTAATTGATTGAAGTCAAAAAAATCGCAGTATTCCTAATAGTTTTTGAATTATGAACTATTTTTTACTTTTTATAAATTTTTGATTTTATTTATTTTTTCCACTTACGGCTATACTATTCGAAACAGTGGAACTGTTTGGACCTCTGCCGATGCAAAATGATCCAGGCAATCGATTGAAGTTCAAAAAAATCGCAGTATTCCTTATAGTTTTTGAATTATGAACTATATTTCACTTTTTATAAATTTTTGATTTTATTTATTTTTTCCACTTACCGCTATACTATTTGAAACAGTGGAACTATTTGGACCTTTGCCGATGCAAAATGATCCAGGTAATCGATTGAAGTCACAAAAATCGCAGTATTCCTAATAGTTTTTGAATTATGAAGTATTTTTTACTTTTTATAAATTTTTGATTTTATTTATTTTTTCCACTTACGGCTATACTATATTCGACAGAGTGGAACTATTTGGACGTTTGCCGATGCAAAATGATCCGGGCATTCGATTGATGTCAAAAAAATCGCAGTATTCCTAATAGTTTTTGAATTATGAACTATTTTTTACTTTTTATAAATATTGATTTTAATTATTTTCTCCACTTACGGCTATACTATATTCGAAAGAGTGGGACTATTTGGACCCTTGCCGATGCAAAATGATCCAGGCAATCGATTGAAGTCAAAAAAATTTCAGTATTCCTAATAGTTTTTGAATTATGAACTATTTTTTACTTTTTATAAATTTTTGATTTTATTTATTTTTTCCACATACGGCTATACTATATTCGAAAGAGTGGAACTATTTTGACCTTTGCCGATGCAAAATGATCCAGGCAATCGATTGATGTCAAAAAAATCGCAGTATTCCTAATAGTTTTTGAATTATGAACTATTTTTTACTTTTTATAAATTTTTGATTTTATTTATTTTTTTCACTTACGGCTATACTATATTCGAAAGAGTGGGACTATTTGGACCCTTGCCGATGCAAAATGATCCAGGCAATCGATTGAAGTCAAAAAAATTTCAGTATTCCTAATAGTTTTTGAATTATGAACTATTTTTTACTTTTTATAAATTTTTGATTTTATTTATTTTTTCCACATACGGCTATACTATATTCGAAAGAGTGAAACTATTTGGACCTTTGCCGATGCAAAATGATCCAGGCAATCGATTGATGTCAAAAAAATCGCAGTATTCCTAATAGTTTTTGAATTATGAAATATTAACTTTTTATAAATTTTTTATTTTATTTATTTTCTCCACTTACGGCTATACTATTCGAAACAGTGAAACTGTTTAGACCTTTGCCGATGCAAAATGATCCAAGTAATCGATTAGAGTCAAAAAAATCGCAGTATTCCTAATAGTTTTTGAATTATGAACCATTTTTTACTTTATATAAATTTTTGATTTTATTTATTTTCTCCACTTACGGCTATACTATTCGAAACAGTGGAACTGTTTGGACCTTTGCCGATGCAAAATGACCCAGGTAATCGATTGAAGTCAAAAAAATCGCAGTATTCCTAATAGTTTTTGAATTATGAACTATTTTTTACTTTTTATAAATTTTTGATTTTATTTATTTACTCCACTTACGGCTATACTATTTGAAACAGTGGAACTGTTTGGACCTTTGCCGATGCAAAATGTTCCAGGTAATTGATTGAAGTCAAAAAAATCGCAGTATTCCTAATAGTTTTTGAATTATAAACTATTTTTTACTTTTTATAAATTTTTGATTTTATTTATTTTTTCCACTTACGGCTATACTATTCGAAACAGTGGAACTGTTTGGACCTCTGCCGATGCAAAATGATCCAGGCAATCGATTGAAGTTCAAAAAAATCGCAGTATTCCTAATAGTTTTTGAATTATGAACTATTTTTCACTTTTTATAAATTTTTGATTTTATTTATTTACTCCACTTACGGCTATACTATTTGAAACAGTGGAACTGTTTGGACCTTTGCCGATGCAAAATGTTCCAGGTAATTGATTGAAGTCAAAAAAATCGCAGTATTCCTAATAGTTTTTGAATTATAAACTATTTTTTACTTTTTATAAATTTTTGATTTTATTTATTTTTTCCACTTACGGCTATACTATTCGAAACAGTGGAACTGTTTGGACCTCTGCCGATGCAAAATGATCCAGGCAATCGATTGAAGTTCAAAAAAATCGCAGTATTCCTAATAGTTTTTGAATTATGAACTATTTTTCACTTTTTATAAATTTTTGATTTTATTTATTTTTTCCACTTACCGCTATACTATTTGAAACAGTGGAACTATTTGGACCTTTGCCGATGCAAAATGATCCAGGTAATCGATTGAAGTCACAAAAATCGCAGTATTCCTAATAGTTTTTGAATTATGAAGTATTTTTTACTTTTTATAAATTTTTGATTTTATTTATTTTTTCCACTTACGGCTATACTATATTCGACAGAGTGGAACTATTTGGACGTTTGCCGATGCAAAATGATCCGGGCATTCGATTGATGTCAAAAAAATCGCAGTATTCCTAATAGTTTTTGAATTATGAACTATTTTTTACTTTTTATAAATTTTAATTTTAATTATTTTCTCCACTTACGGCTATACTATATTCGAAAGAGTGGGACTATTTGGACCCTTGCCGATGCAAAATGATCCAGGCAATCGATTGAAGTCAAAAAAATTTCAGTATTCCTAATAGTTTTTGAATTATGAACTATTTTTTACTTTTTATAAATTTTTGATTTTATTTATTTTTTCCAGATACGGCTATACTATATTCGAAAGAGTGGAACTATTTTGACCTTTGCCGATGCAAAATGATCCAGGCAATCGATTGATGTCAAAAAAATCGCAGTATTCCTAATAGTTTTTGAATTATGAACTATTTTTTACTTTTTATAAATTTTTGATTTTATTTATTTTTTCCACTTACGGCTATACTATATTCGAAAGAGTGGGACTATTTGGACCCTTGCCGATGCAAAATGATCCAGGCAATCGATTGAAGTCAAAAAAATTTCAGTATTCCTAATAGTTTTTGAATTATGAACTATTTTTTACTTTTTATAAGTTTTTGATTTTATTTATTTTTTCCACATACGGCTATACTATATTCGAAAGAGTGAAACTATTTGGACCTTTGCCGATGCAAAATGATCCAGGCAATCGATTGATGTCAAAAAAATCGCAGTATTCCTAATAGTTTTTGAATTATGAAATATTAACTTTTTATAAATTTTTTATTTTATTTATTTTCTCCACTTACGGCTATACTATTCGAAACAGTGAAACTGTTTAGACCTTTGCCGATGCAAAATGATCCAAGTAATCGATTAGAGTCAAAAAAATCGCAGTATTCCTAATAGTTTTTGAATTATGAACCATTTTTTACTTTATATAAATTTTTGATTTTATTTATTTTCTCCACTTACGGCTATACTATTCGAAACAGTGGAACTGTTTGGACCTTTGCCGATGCAAAATGACCCAGGTAATCGATTGAAGTCAAAAAAATCGCAGTATTCCTAATAGTTTTTGAATTATGAACTATTTTTTACTTTTTATAAATTTTTGATTTTATTTATTTACTCCACTTACGGCTATACTATTTGAAACAGTGGAACTGTTTGGACCTTTGCCGATGCAAAATGTTCCAGGTAATTGATTGAAGTCAAAAAAATCGCAGTATTCCTAATAGTTTTTGAATTATAAACTATTTTTTACTTTTTATAAATTTTTGATTTTATTTATTTTTTCCACTTACGGCTATACTATTCGAAACAGTGGAACTGTTTGGACCTCTGCCGATGCAAAATGATCCAGGCAATCGATTGAAGTTCAAAAAAATCGCAGTATTCCTAATAGTTTTTGAATTATGAACTATTTTTCACTTTTTATAAATTTTTGATTTTATTTATTTTTTCCACTTACCGCTATACTATTTGAAACAGTGGAACTATTTGGACCTTTGCCGATGCAAAATGATCCAGGTAATCGATTGAAGTCACAAAAATCGCAGTATTCCTAATAGTTTTTGAATTATGAAGTATTTTTTACTTTTTATAAATTTTTGATTTTATTTATTTTTTCCACTTACGGCTATACTATATTCGACAGAGTGGAACTATTTGGACGTTTGCCGATGCAAAATGATCCGGGCATTCGATTGATGTCAAAAAAATCGCAGTATTCCTAATAGTTTTTGAATTATGAACTATTTTTTACTTTTTATAAATTTTAATTTTAATTATTTTCTCCACTTACGGCTATACTATATTCGAAAGAGTGGGACTATTTGGACCCTTGCCGATGCAAAATGATCCAGGCAATCGATTGAAGTCAAAAAAATTTCAGTATTCCTAATAGTTTTTGAATTATGAACTATTTTTTACTTTTTATAAATTTTTGATTTTATTTATTTTTTCCAGATACGGCTATACTATATTCGAAAGAGTGGAACTATTTTGACCTTTGCCGATGCAAAATGATCCAGGCAATCGATTGATGTCAAAAAAATCGCAGTATTCCTAATAGTTTTTGAATTATGAACTATTTTTTACTTTTTATAAATTTTTGATTTTATTTATTTTTTCCACTTACGGCTATACTATATTCGAAAGAGTGGGACTATTTGGACCCTTGCCGATGCAAAATGATCCAGGCAATCGATTGAAGTCAAAAAAATTTCAGTATTCCTAATAGTTTTTGAATTATGAACTATTTTTTACTTTTTATAAGTTTTTGATTTTATTTATTTTTTCCACATACGGCTATACTATATTCGAAAGAGTGAAACTATTTGGACCTTTGCCGATGCAAAATGATCCAGGCAATCGATTGATGTCAAAAAAATCGCAGTATTCCTAATAGTTTTTGAATTATGAACCATTTTTTACTTTTTATAAATTTTTGATTTTATATATTTTCTCCACTTACGGCTATACTATTCGAAACAGTGGAACTGTTTGGACCTTTGCCCATGCAAAATGATCCAGGTAATCGATTGAAGTCAAAAAAATCGCAGTATTCCTAATAGTTTTTCAATTATAAACTATTTTTTACTTTTTATAATTTTTTGATTTTATTTATTTTTTCCACTTACGGCTCTACTATTCGAAACAGTGAAACTATTTGGACTTTTGCCGAAGCAAAATGATCCAGGCAATCGATTGAAGACAAAAAAATCGCAGTATTCCTAATAGTTTTTGAATTATGAACTATTTTTTACTTTTTATAAATTTTTGATTTAATTTATTTTCTCCACTCACGGCTATACTATTTGAAACAGTGGAACTGTTTGGACCTTTGCCGATGCAAAATGATCCAGGTAATCGATTGAAGTCAAAAAAATCGCAGTATTTCTAATAGTTTTTAAATTATAAACTATTTTTTACTTTTTATAATTTTTTGATTTTATTTATTTTTTCCACTTACGGCTCTACTATTCGAAACAGTGGAACTGTTTGGACCTTTGCCGATGCAAAATGATCCAGGCAATCGATTGAATTCAAAAAAATCCCAGTATTCCTAATACTTTTTGAATTATGTACTATTTTTTACTTTTTATAAATTTTTGATTTTATTTATTTTCTCCACTTACAGCTATACTATTCGAAACAGTGGAACTGTTTCGACCCTTGCCGATGCAAAATGATCCAGGCAATCGATTGATGTCAAAAAAAATCGCAGTATTCCTAATAGTTTTTGAATTATGAACTATTTTTTACTTTTTATAAATTTTTGATTATATTTATTTTCTCAACTTACGGCTATACTTTTCGAAACAGTGGAACTGTTTCGACCCTTGCCGATGCACAATGATCCAGGCAATCGATTGAAGTCACAAAAATCTCAGTATTCCTAATAGTTTTTGAATTATGAACTATTTTTTACTTTTTATAAATTTTTGATTTTATTTATTTTTTCCACTTACGGCTATACAATATTCGAAACAGTGGAACTGTTTCGACCCTTGCCGATGCAAAATGATCCAGGCAATCGATTGAAGTTCAAAAAAATCGCTGTATTCCTAATAGTTTTTGAATTATGAACTATTTTTTACTTTTTATAAATTTTAGATTTTATTTATTTTCTCCACTTGCGGCTATACTATTCGAAACAGTGGAACTGTTTCGACCCTCGCCGATGCAAAATGATCCAGGCAATCGATTGAAGTCAAAAAAGTCTCAGTATTAGTAATAGTTTTTGAATTATGAACTATTATTTACTTTTTATAAATTTATGATTTTACTCATTTTTTCCACTTACGGCTATACTATATTCGAAACAGTGGAACTATTTGGACCTTTGCCGATGCAAAATGATCCAGGCAATCGATTGCAGTTCAAAAAAATCGCAGTATTCCTTATAGTTTTTGAATTATGAACTATTTTTTATTTTTTATAAATTTTTGATTTTATTTATTTTCTCCACTTACGGCTATACTATTCGAAACAGTGGAACTGTTTCGACGCTCGCCGATGCAAAATGATCCAGGTAATCGATTGAAGTCAAAAAAGTCTCAGTATTCCTAATAGTTTTTGAATTATGAACTATTATTTACTTTTTATAAATTTTTGATTTTATTTATTTTTTCCACTTACGGCTATACTATATTCGAAACAGTGAAACTATTTGGACTTTTGCCGATGCACAATGATCCAGGCAATCGATTGAAGTCAAAAAAATCGCAGTATTTTTAATAGTTTTTGAATTATGAACTATTTTTTACTTTTTATAAATTTTTGATTTTATATATTTTCTCCACTTACGGCTATACTATTCGAAACAGTGGAACTGTTTCGACCTTTGCCGATGCAAAATGATCCAGGTAATCGATTGAAGTCACAAAAATCGCAGTATTCCTAATAGTTTTTGAATTATGAACTATTTTTTACTTTTTATAAATTTTTGATTTTATTTATTTTCTGCACTTACGGCTATACTATTCGAAACAGTGAAACTGTTTCGACTTTTGCCGATGCAAAATGATCCAGGCAATCGATTGAAGACAAAAAAATCTCAGAGTTCCTAATAGTTTTTGAATTATGAACTATTTTTTACTTTTTATAAATTATTGATTTTATATATTTTTTCCACTTACGGCTATACTATTCGAAACAGTGGAACTGTTTGGACCTGTGCCGATGCAAAATGATTCAGGTAATCGATTGAAGTCAAAAAAATCGCAGTATTCCTAAGTTTTTGAATTATAAACTATTTTTTACTTTTTATAATTTTTTGATTTTATTTATTTTTTCCACTTACGGCTCTACTATTCGAAACAGTGGAACTATTTGGACTTTTGCCGAAGCAAAATGATCCAGGCAATCGATTGAAGTCAAAAAAATCGCAGTATTCCTAATAGTTTGTGAATTATTAACTATTTTTTACTTTTTATAAATTTTTGATTTAATTTATTTTCTCCACTCAGGGCTATACTATTCGAAACAGTGGAACTGTTTCGACCCTTGCCGATGCAAAATGATCCAGGCAATCGATTGAAGTCAAAAACATCGCAGTATTCCTACTAGTTTTTGAATTATGAAGTATTTTTTACTTTTTATAAATTTTTTATTTTATATATTTTCTCCACTTACGGCTATACTATTCGAAACAATGGAACTGTTTCGACCCTTGCCGATGCAAAATGATCCAGGCAATCGATTGAAGTCAAAAAATTCTCAGTATTCCTAATAGTTTTTGAATTATGAACTATTTTTTACTTTTTACAAATTTTTGATTTTATTTATTTTCTCGACTAATTCTTCATCAAAAACACGAATAATGTCTCAGTTTGGATAAAAACGCTTTACTTGGTGCCATTTTTTGCTTAACGAACCGAATATAATTTAGTAAATCAGACTCAGAATGCTTTAGTCTGGATCAAAAGAACGATTTTTATTAAAATTTAAAAGAAAACGACTAATTTCGAAATATTATTTACACAGAAACAAGTTAAACACGAGTCAAACTTAAACAAAACAGACTGTAAACGTTTTATGTCGCTTCAAAAGAACGATTCATATTATAATTTGGAAGAAACCTGCTTATTTCGGCAGCTTTTTTACTTAGAAACGAGTAAAACCTTACCAAACCAAACTAAAAACATCTTATTTCGCCTCAAAAACACCATTAATGTTACAGTTTAAAGAAACACCTTATTTGGGTCTGCTTTTGCATAAAGAAACGAGTATAATTTAATAAAACAGACTGAGAACTTTCTAGATTAGTTTGAAGGAACGATTAAATTTATAATTTTGAAGAAAAGAACTCAATTCGAAGGATTCGTCTTCTTCTTCTTCTTATTATTATTATTATTATTATCATTATTACTATTGTTATTATTATTATTATTATTATTATTATTATTATTATTATTATTATTATTATTACAATTTCATTATTATTATTATTATATACATCTTTTATTATTATTTTAATAATTTAAAACCAACTACAACTTCGAATAGTGAACGGTTTATGCACCAGTTTGTAAGAACATGGTTAATTTTTGACAAATATTTGCTTAAAAACCTGAAGACTTACACAAAGCAAATTGAAAACATCTTATTCTAGTTCAAAATAAAAAATTATGTTATAGATTCGATAAAAACAGCTTATTTTGGACGTTTATTAGCTTTGAAACGAGCAAACGTTTACAAGACATACTGAAAACGCTTTAGTCAGGCTCAAAAGAACGAATTATGATATAGTTTGAACAAAAAGGGCTTATTCCGTACGATTGATTACCTAAATAAACGAGTATATTTAATAAAACAGACTGAAAACGTTATATTCTGGCTCAAA
Source organism: Tribolium freemani (assembly GCA_939628115.1). NCBI lineage: Eukaryota > Metazoa > Arthropoda > Insecta > Coleoptera > Tenebrionidae > Tribolium > Tribolium freemani. The sequence continues at coordinate 4,850,676 of OW626787.1, read as the reverse complement.
AGAACGATTGATGCAATAATTTGGAAACAAATGGCTTATTTCGAAAGATTATTAGCTTAGAATCCAGGAAAACTAACACAAATGGAGCCGAAAACGTCGTAGTTCGCTTCAAAAATCGATATATTTTATAATTCGAAAGAAAACTGCTTATTTCGAACAATTCTTAGCTTCGAAACCAGCAAACGTTTACAAAACATACTGAAAACCCTCTATTCAGTCTCAGAAGAACGAATTATGTTACAGTTTAAACAAAAACGGCAAATTTAAGACTATTTTTTGCTTAAAGAAACGAGTATATTTAATAAAACACACAGAAAACGCTTTATTCTTGCTCAAAAGAACGATTAATGCAATAATTTGGAAGCAAAGGGAATATTTTGAAGGTTTTTTTTGCTTAGAATCCAGTAAAACTTATACAAATCAGGTCGAAAACGTTTTATTTCGCTTCAAAAAAGCGATATAAATCATAATTCGAAAGAAAGCGGCTTATTTCGAACGATTCTAAGCTTTGAAAACAGCAAACGTTTACAAAACATACTGAAAACGCTCTATTCAGGCTCAGAAGAACGAATTATGTTATAGTTTAAACAAAAACGGCAAATTTCAGACTATTTTTTGCTTATAGAAGCGAGTATATTTAATAAAACAGACTGAAAACGCTTTATTCTTGCTCAAAAGAACGATTGATGCAATCATTTGGAAGCAAAGGAAATATTGCGAAGGTTTTTTTGTTTAGAATCCAGCAAAACTTATACAAATCCGGCCGAAAACGTTTTATTTCGCTTCAAAAAAGCGATATATATTATAATTCGAAAGAAAACGGCTTATTTCGAAAGATTCTTAGCTCCAAAACCAGCAAACGCCTCAAAAAGACGTTCTATGTTACAGTTTGTAGAAAAGCGACTTATTTAAGCACAAAAGTACAAATTATTCAATAGTTTGAATGAAAAAAGGGCTTCTCTCAGTAGATTCTTTGCTTAGAAACGAGAAAAGGCACTAATTTTAAAGAAAAACCCTTTATTTTAGACAATTTCTTTTCTTAAAATCGAGAAATCTCCCAGGATTGGCTTTAATTAGTGCTTGAACTGTTTTCTTGTGACAATAAAACGTTTTCACTCTGCTTTATTAAAGTTTGCTTAATTTGAAGCCAAGAATAGTTCGAAATAAACCGTTTTCTTTTAATCTATAACATAATTCGTTCTTTTGAGCAAGAATAAAGAGTTTTGAGTCTGTTTCATTAAATATACTCGTTTCTTTAAGCAAAACATAGTCTGAAATTTGCCGTTTTAGTTTAAACTATAACATAATTGGTTCTTTTGAGCCTGAATTGAGCGTTTTTAGTATGTTTTGTAAACGTTTGCTGGTTTCGAAGCTAAGAATCGTTCAAAATAAGCCGTTTTCTTTCGAATTATAATTTATATCGCTTATTTGAAGCGAACTAAGACGTTTTCGGCTCGATTTACATAAGTTTTACTGGATTCTAAGTAAATAATCTTTCGAAATTAGCCATTTGCTTTCAAATTATTGCATCAATCGTTCTTTTGAGCAAGAATAAAGCGTTTTCGGTCTGTTTTATTAAATATACTCGTTTCTTTAAGCAAAAAATTGTCTGAAATTTACTGTTTTTGTTCAAACTATAATATAATTCGTTCTTTTGAGCCAGAATAAAGCGTTTGCAGTATGTTTTGTAAACGTTTGCTGGTTTCGAAGCTAAGAATCGTTCGAAATAAGCCGTTTTCTTTCGAATTATAATATATATCGTTTATTTGATGCGAACTAAGACGTTTTCGGCTAGATTTACATAAGTTTTACTGGATTCTAAGTAAATAATCTTTCGAAATTAGCCATTTGCTTTCAAATTATTGCATCAATCGTTTTTTTGAGCAAGAATAAAGCGTTTTCGGTCTGTTTTATTAAATATACTCGTTTCTTTAAGCAAAAAATTGTCTGAAATTCTCTGTTTTTATTCAAACTATAATATAATTCGTTCTTTTGAGCCTGGATAAAGCGTTTGCAGTATGTTTTGTAAACGTTTGCTGGTTTCGAAGCTAAGAGTCGTTCGAAATAAACCGTTTTCTTTCGAATTATAACATATATCGCTTTTTTGATGAGAAATTAGAAGTTTTCGGTGGGATTTGCATAAGTTTTACTGGATTCTAAGCAAAAAAACCTTCGAAATTTTCCCTTTTCTTCTAAATTATTGCATTAATCGTTCTTTTGAGCAAGGATATAGCGTTTTCAGTGTGTTTTATTAAATATTCTCGTTTCGTTAAGCAAAAAATAGTCTGAAATTTGCCGTTTTTGTTTAAACTATAACATAATTCGTTCTTCTGAGCCTGAATAGAGCGTTTTTAGTATGCTTTTTAAACGTTTGCTGGTTTCAAAGATAAGAATCGTTCGAAATAAGCCGTTTTCTTTCGAATTATAATGTATATCGCTTTTCTGAAGCGAACTAAGACGTTTTCGGCTCAATTTGTGTATGTTTTACTAGATTCTAAGCAAAAAATGTTTCGAAATAAGCCATTTGCTTCCAAATTCATGCATCAATATTTCTTTTGAGCCAGAATAAAGCGTTTTCACTCTGTTTTATTAAATATACTCGTTTACTTAGGCAATCAATCGTACGGAATAAGCCCTTTTTGTTCAAACTGTAGCATAATTCGTTCTTTTGAGCCTGATTAAAGCGTTTTCAGTATGTCTTGTAAACGTTTGCTCGTTTCAAAGCTAATAAACGTCCAAAATAACCTGTTTTTATCAAAACTATAACATTATTTGTTATTTTGAACTTGAATAAAATATTTTCAATTTGCTTTGTGTAAGTCTTCAGGTTTTTAAGCAAATATTTGTCAAAAATTAACAATGTGCTTACCAACAGGTGCATAAACCGTTCACAATTTGAAAGTTATAGTTGGTTTTAAATTATTATTAAAATAATAATAAAAATATATATATAATAATAATAATAATAATAATAATAATAATAATAATAATAATAATAATAATAATAATAATAATAATAATAATAATAATAATAATAATAATAATAATAATAATAATAACAATAATAATGATAATAATAATAAGAAGAAGAAGAAGACGAATCCTTCGAATTGAGTTCTTTTCTTCAAAATTATAAATTTAATCGTTCCTTCAAACTAATCTAGAAATTTCTCAGTCTGTTTTATTAAATTATACTCGTTTCTTTATGCAAAAGCAGACCCAAATAAGGTGTTTTTTTTAAACAGTAACATTAATGGTGTTTTTGAGGCGAAATAAGATGTTTTTAGTTTGGTTTGGTAAGGTTTTACTCGTTTCTAAGCAAAAAAGCTGCCGAAATAAGCAGGTTTCTTCCAAATTATAATATGAATCGTTCTTTTGAAGCGACATAAAACGTTTACAGTCTGTTTTGTTTAAGTTTAACTCGTGTTTGACTCGTTTCTGTGTAAATAATAATTCGAAATTAGTCGTTTTCTTTTAAATTTTAATAAAAATCGTTCTTTGATCCAGACTAAAGCATTCTCAGTCTGATTTACTAAATTATATTCGGTTCGTTAAGCAAAAAATCGCTCCAAATAAAGCGTTTTTATCCAAACTGAGACATTAGTCGTGTTTTTGATGAAGAATAAGTCGAGAAAATAAATAAAATCAAAAATTTATAAAAAGTAAATAATAGTTCATAATTCAAAAACTATTAGGAATACTGAGATTTTTTTGACTTCAATCGATTGCCTGGATCATTTTGCATCGGCAAAGGTCCAAACAGTTCCACTTTTTCGAATAGTATAGCCGTAAGTGGAGAAAATAAATAAAATCTAAAATTTATAAAAAGTAAAAAATATTTTATAATTCAAAAACAATTAGGAATACTGCGATTTTTTTGACTTCAATCGATTGCCTTGATCATTTTGCATCGGCAAAGGTCCAAATAGTTCCACTGTTTCGATGCAAAATAACACAGGTAATCGATTGAAATCACAATAATCGCAGTATTCCTAATAGTTTTTGAATTATGAACTATTTTTTACATTTTATAAATTTTTGATTTTATTTAATTTCTCCACTTACGGCTATACTATTCGAAACAGTGGAACTGTTTGGACCTTTGCCGATGCAAAATGATACAGGTAATCGATTGAAGTCAAAAAAACCGCAGTATTCCTAATAGTTTTTGAATTATGAACTATTTTTTGCTTTTTATAAATTTTTGATTTTATTTATTTTCTCCACTTACGGCTATACTATTGGAATCAGTGGAACTGTTTGGACCTTTGCCGATACAAAATGATCCAGGTAATCGATTGAAGTCAAAAAAATCGCAGTATTCCTAATAATTTTTGAATTATGAACTATTTTTTACTTTTTGTAAATTTTTGATTTTATTTATTTTCTCCACTTACAGCTGTACTATATTCGAAACAGTGGAACTATTTGGACCTTTGCCGATGAAAAATGATCTAGGCAATCGATTGAAGTTCAAAAAAATCGCAGTATTTCTAATAGTTTTTGAATTATGAACTATTTTTTACTTTTTATAAATTTTTGATTTTATTTGTTTTTTTATAAAAAGTAAAAAATAGTTTATAATTCAAAAACTATTAGAAATACTGCGATTTTTTTGACTTCAATCGATTGCCTGGATCATTTTGCATCGGCAAAGGTCCAAATAGTTCCACTGTTTCGAATAGTATAGCCGTAAGTGGAAAAAATAAATAAAATCAAAAATTTATCAAAAGTAAATAATAGTTCATAATTCAAAAACTATTGGGAATACTGAGACTTTTTTGACTTCAATCGATTGCCTGGATCATTTTGCATCGGCAAGGGTCGAAACAGTTACACTGTTTCGAATTGTATAGCCGTAAGTGGAGAAAATAAATAAAATCAAAAATTTATAAAAAGTAAAAAATAGTTCATAATTCAAGAACTATTAGGAATACTGCGATTTTTTTGAACTTTAATCGATTGCCTGGATCACTTTGCATCGGCAAAGGTCCAAATAGTTTCACTGTTTCGAATATAGTATAGCCGTAAGTGGAAAAAATAAATAAAATCAAAAATTTATAAAAAGTAAATAATAACTCATAATTCAAAAACTATTAATAATACTGAGACTTTTTTGACTTCAATCGATTGCCTGGATCATTTTGCATCGGCAAAGGTCCAAACAGTTCCACTTTTTCGAATAGTATAGCCGTAAGTGGAGAAAATAAATAAAATCTATAATTTATAAAAAGTAAAAAATATTTTATAATTCAAAAACAATTAGGAATACTGCGATTTTTTTGACTTCAATCGATTGCCTTGATCATTTTGCATCGGCAAAGGTCCAAATAGTTCCACTGTTTCGATGCAAAATAACACAGGTAATCGATTGAAATCACAATAATCGCAGTATTCCTAATAGTTTTTGAATTATGAACTATTTTTTACATTTTATAAATTTTTGATTTTATTTAATTTCTCCACTTACGGCTATACTATTCGAAACAGTGGAACTGTTTGGACCTTTGCCGATGCAAAATGATACAGGTAATCGATTGAAGTCAAAAAAAACCGCAGTATTCCTAATAGTTTTTGAATTATGAACTATTTTTTGCTTTTTATAAATTTTTGATTTTATTTATTTTCTCCACTTACGGCTATACTATTCGAAACAGTGGAACTGTTTGGACCTTTGCCGATGCAAAATGATACAGGTAATCGATTGAAGTCAAAAAAACCGCAGTATTCCTAATAGTTTTTGAATTATGAACTATTTTTTGCTTTTTATAAATTTTTGATTTTATTTATTTTCTCCACTTACGGCTATACTATTGGAATCAGTGGAACTGTTTGGACCTTTGCCGATGCAAAATGATCCAGGTAATCGATTGAAGTCAAAAAAATCGCAGTATTCCTAATAATTTTTGAATTATGAACTATTTTTTACTTTTTGTAAATTTTTGATTTTATTTATTTTCTCCACTTACAGCTGTACTATATTCGAAACAGTGGAACTATTTGGACCTTTGCCGATGAAAAATGATCTAGGCAATCGATTGAAGTTCAAAAAAATCGCAGTATTTCTAATAGTTTTTGAATTATGAACTATTTTTTACTTTTTATAAATTTTTGATTTTATTTATTTTTTTATAAAAAGTAAAAAATAGTTTATAATTCAAAAACTATTAGAAATACTGCGATTTTTTTGACTTCAATCGATTGCCTGGATCATTTTGCATCGGCAAAGGTCCAAACAGTTCCACTTTTTCGAATAGTATAGCCGTAAGTGGAGAAAATAAATAAAATCTAAAATTTATAAAAAGTAAAAAATAGTTTATAATTCAAAAACTATTAGAAATACTGCGATTTTTTTGACTTCAATCGATTGCCTGGATCATTTTGCATCGGCAAAGGTCCAAATAGTTCCACTGTTTCGAATAGTATAGCCGTAAGTGGAAAAAATAAATAAAATCAAAAATTTATCAAAAGTAAATAATAGTTCATAATTCAAAAACTATTGGGAATACTGAGACTTTTTTGACTTCAATCGATTGCCTGGATCATTTTGCATCGGCAAGGGTCGAAACAGTTACACTGTTTCGAATTGTATAGCCGTAAGTGGAGAAAATAAATAAAATCAAAAATTTATAATAAGTAAAAAATAGTTCATAATTCAAAAACTATTAGGAATACTGCGATTTTTTTAAACTTCAATCGATTGTCTGGATCATTTTGCATCGGCAAACGTCCAAATAGTTCCACTGTTTCGAATATTGTAAGTGGAAAAAATAAATAAAATCAAAAATTTATAAAAAGTAAAAAATAGTTCATAATTCAAAAACTATTAGGAATACTGAGATTTTTTTGACTTCAATCGATTGCCTGGATCATTTTGCATCGGCAAGGGTCGTAACAGTTCCACTGTTTCGAATAGTATAGCCGTAAGTGGAGAAAATAAATAAAATCAAAAATTTATAAAAAGTAAAAAATAGTTCATAATTCAAAAACTATTAGGAATACTGCGATTTTTTTGACATCAATCGATTGCCCGGATCATTTTGCATCGGCAAACGTCAAAATAATTCCACTCTTTCGAATATAGTATAGCCGTAAGTGGAAAAAATAAGTAAAATCAAAAATTTATAAAAAGTAAAAAATAGTACATAATTTAAAAACTATTAGGAATACTGCGATTTTTTTGACTTTAATCGATTGCCTGGATCATTTTGCATCGGCAAAGGTCCAAACAGTTCCACTGTTTCGAATATAGTATAGCCGTAAGTGGAGAAAATAAATAAAATCAAAAATTTATAAAAAGTAAAATATAGTTCATAATTCAAAAACTATTAGGAATACTGCGATTTTTTTGAACTTCAATCGATTGCCTGGATCATTTTGCATCGGCAAAGGTCCAAATAGTTCCACTGTTTCGAATATAGTATAGCCGTAAGTGGAAAAAATAAATAAAATCAAAAATTTATAAAAAGTAAATAATAGTTCATAATTCAAAAACTATTAGGAATACTGAGACTTTTTTGATTTCAATCGATTGCCTGGATCATTTTGCATCGGCGAGGGTCGAAACAGTTCCACTGTTTCGAATAGTATAGCCGTAAGTGGAGAAAATAAATAAAACCAAAAATTTATAAAAAGTAAAATATAGTTCATAATTCAAAAACTATTAGGAATACTGCGATTTTTTTGAACTTCAATCGATTGCCTGGATCATTTTGCATCGGCAAAGGTCCAAATAGTTCCACTGTTTCGAATATAGTATAGCCGTAAGTGGAAAAAATAAATAAAATCAAAAATTTATAAAAAGTAAATAATAGTTCATAATTCAAAAACTATTAGGAATACTGAGACTTTTTTGATTTCAATCGATTGCCTGGATCATTTTGCATCGGCAAAGGTCCAAACAGTTCCACGGTTTCGAATATTGTATAGCCGTAAGTGGAAAAAATAAATAAAATCAAAAATTTATAAAAAGTAAAAAATAGTTCATAATTCAAAAACTATTATTAATACTGCGATTTTTTTGACTTCAATCGATTGCCTGGATCAGTTTGCATCGGCAAAGGTCCAAACAGTTCCACTGTTTCGAATAGTATAGCCGTAAGTGGAGAAAATAAATAAAATCAAAAATTTATAAAATTTAAAAAATAGTTCATAATTTAAAAACTATTAGGAATACAGCGATTTTTTTGACTAAAATCGATTGCCTGAATCATTTTGCATCAGCAAAGGTCCAAACAGTTCCACTGTTTCGAATAGTATAGCCGTAAGTGGAGAAAATAAATAAAATCAAAAATTTATAAAAAGTAAAAAATAGTTCATAATTCAAAAACTATTAGGAATACTGCGAGTTTTTTGAACTTCAATCGATTGCCTGGTTCATTTTTCATCGGCAAAGGTCCAAATAGTTCCACTGTTTCGAATAGTATAGCCGTAAGTGGAGAAAATAAATAAAATCAAAAATTTATAAAAAGTAAAAAATAGTTCATAATTCAAAAACTATTAGGAATACTGCGAGTTTTTTGAACTTCAATCGATTGCCTGGTTCATTTTTCATCGGCAAAGGTCCAAATAGTTCCACTGTTTCGAATATAGTATAGCCGTAAGTGGAGAAAATAAATAAAATCAAAATTTATAAAATGTAAAAAATAGTATATAATTTAAAAACTATTAGGAATACTGCGATTTTTTTGAAACAATCGATTGCCTGGTTCATTTTTCATCGGCAAAGGTCCAAATAGTTCCACTGTTTCGAATATAGTATAGCCGTAAGTGGAGAAAATAAATAAAATCAAAATTTATAAAATGTAAAAAATAGTACATAATTTAAAAACTATTAGGAATACTGCGATTTTTTTGAAACAATCGATTGCCCGGATCATTTTGCATCGGCAAACGTCAAAATAGTTCCACTCTTTCGAATATAGTATAGCCGTAAGTGGAAAAAATAAGTAAAATCAAAAATTTATAAAAAGTAAAAAATAGTACATAATTTAAAAACTGTTAAGAATACTGCGATTTTTTTGACTTCAATCGATTGCCTGGATCATTTTGCATCGGCAAAGGTCCAAACAATTCCACTGTTTCGAATAGTGTAGCCGTAAGTGGAGAAAATAAATAAAATCAAAAATTTATAAAAAGTAAAAAATAGTACATAATTCAAAAACTATTAGGAATGCTGCGATTTTTTTGACTTCAATCGATTGCTTGGATCATTTTGCATCGGCAAAGGTCCAAACAGTTCCACTGTTTTGAATAGTATAGCCGTAAGTGGAAAAAATAAATAAAATCAAAAATTTATAAAAAGTAAAAAATAGTTCATAATTCAAAAACTATTAGGAATACTGAGATTTTTTTGACTTCAATCGATTGCCTGGATCATTTTGCCTCGGCAAAGGTCCAAAATGGTTCCACTGTTTCGAATATTGTATAGCCGTAAGTGGAAAAAATTAATAAAATCAAAAATTTATAAAAAGTAAAAAATAGTTCATAATTCAAAAACTATTAGGAATACTGCGAGTTTTTTGAACTTCAATCGATTGCCTGGTTCATTTTTCATCGGCAAAGGTCCAAATAGTTCCACTGTTTCGAATATAGTATAGCCGTAAGTGGAGAAAATAAATAAAATCAAAATTTATAAAATGTAAAAAATAGTACATAATTTAAAAACTATTAGGAATACTGCGATTTTTTTGAAACAATCGATTGCCCGGATCATTTTGCATCGGCAAACGTCAAAATAGTTCCACTCTTTCGAATATAGTATAGCCGTAAGTGGAAAAAATAAGTAAAATCAAAAATTTATAAAAAGTAAAAAATAGTACATAATTTAAAAACTATTAGGAATACTGCGATTTTTTTGACTTCAATCGATTGCCTGGATCATTTTGCATCGGCAAAGGTCCAAACAGTTCCACTGTTTCGAATAGTGTAGCCGTAAGTGGAGAAAATAAATAAAATCAAAAATTTATAAAAAGTAAAAAATAGTACATAATTCAAAAACTATTAGGAATGCTGCGATTTTTTTGACTTCAATCGATTGCCTGGATCATTTTGCATCGGCAAAGGTCCAAACAGTTCCACTGTTTCGAATAGTATAGCCGTAAGTGGAAAAAATAAATAAAATCAAAAATTTATAAAAAGTAAAAAATAGTTCATAATTCAAAAGCTATTAGGATTACTGCGATTGTTTTGACTTCAATCGATTGCCTGGATCATTTTGCATCGGCAAAGGTCCAAGTAGTTCCACTGTTTCGAATATAGTATAGCCGTAAGTGGAAAAAATAAATAAAATCAAAAATTTATAAAAAGTAAATAATAGTTCATAATTCAAAAACTATTAGGAATACTGAGACTTTTTTGACTTCAATCGATTGCCTGGATCATTTTGCATCGGCGAGGGTCGAAACAGTTCCACTATTTCGAATAGTATAGCCGTAAGTGGAGAAAATAAATAAAATCAAAAATTTATAAAAAGTAAAATATAGTTCATAATTCAAAAACTATAAGGAATACTGCGATTTTTTTGAACTTCAATCGATTGCGTGGATCATTTTGCATCGGCAAAGGTCCAAATAGTTCCACGGTTTCGAATATTGTATAGCCGTAAGTGGAAAAAATAAATAAAATCAAAAATTTATAAAAAGTAAAAAATAGTTCATAATTCAAAAACTATAAGGAATACTGCGATTTTTTTGACTTCAATCGATTGCCTGGATCAGTTTGCATCGGCAAAGGTCCAAACAGTTCCACTGTTTCGAATAGTATAGCCGTAAGTGGAGAAAATAAATAAAATCAAAAATTTATAAAAAGTAAAAAATAGTTCATAATTTAAAAACTATTAGGAATACTGCGATTTCTTTGACTAAAATCGATTGCCTGAATCATTTTGCATCGGCAAAGGTCCAAACAGTTCCACTGTTTCGAATAGTATAGCCGTAAGTGGAGAAAATAAATAAAATCAAAAATTTATAAAAAGCAAAAAATAGTTCATAATTCAAAAACTATTAGGAATATTGCGATTTTTTTGACTTCAATCGATTACTTTGATCATTTTGCATCGGCAAAGGTCCAAATAGTTCCACTGTTTCGAATAGTATAGCCGTAAGTGGAGAAAATAAATAAAATCAAAAATTTATAAAAAGTAATAAATAGTTCATAATTCAAAAACTATTAGGAATACTGCGAGTTTTTTGAACTTCAATCGATTGCCTGGATCATTTTTCATCGGCAAAGGTCCAAATAGTTCCACTGTTTCGAATATAGTATAGCCGCAAGTGGAGAAAATAAATAAAATCAAAATTTATAAAATGTAAAAAATAGTTCGTAATTCAAAAATTATTAGGAATACTGCGATTTTTTTGACTTCAATCGATTACCTGGATCATTTTGCATCGGCAAAGGTCCAAACAGTTCCACTGTTTCAAATTGTATAGCCGTAAGTGGAGAAAATATATAAAATCAAAAATTTATAAAAAGTAAAAAATAGTTCATAATTTAAAAACTATTAGGAATACTGCGATTTCTTTGACTAAAATCGATTGCCTGAATCATTTTGCATCGGCAAAGGTCCAAACAGTTCCACTGTTTCGAATAGTATAGCCGTAAATGGAGAAAATAAATAAAATCAAAAATTTATAAAAAGCAAAAAATAGTTCATAATTCAAAAACTATTAGAAATATTGCGATTTTTTTGACTTCAATCGATTACCTTGATCATTTTGCATCGGCAAAGGTCCAAATAGTTCCACTGTTTCGAATAGTATAGCCGTAAGTGGAGAAAATAAATAAAATCAAAAATTTATAAAAAGTAATAAATAGTTCATAATTCAAAAACTATTAGGAATACTGCGAGTTTTTTGAACTTCAATCGATTGCCTGGATCAGTTTGCATCGGCAAAGGTCCAAACAGTTCCACTGTTTCGAATAGTATAGCCGTAAGTGGAGAAAATAAATAAAATCAAAAATTTATAAAAAGCAAAAAATAGTTCATAATTCAAAAACTATTAGGAATATTGCGATTTTTTTGACTTCAATCGATTACCTTGATCATTTTGCATCGGCAAAGGTCCAAATAGTTCCACTGTTTCGAACAGTATAGCCGTAAGTGGAGAAAATAAATAAAATCAAAAATTTATAAAAAGTAATAAATAGTTCATTATTCAAAAACTATTAGGAATACTGCGAGTTTTTTGAACTTCAATCGATTGCCTGGATCATTTTTCATCGGCAAAGGTCCAAATAGTTCCACTGTTTCGAATATAGTATAGCCGTAAGTGGAGAAAATAAATAAAATCAAAATTTATAAAATGTAAAAAATAGTTCATAATTCAAAAACTATTAGGAATACTGCGATTTTTGTGACCTCAATCGATTACCTGAGTTATTTTGCATCGAAACAGTGAAACTATTTGGAACTTTGCCAATGCAAAATGATCCAGGCAATCGATTGAATTCAAAAAAATCGCAGTATTCCTAATAGTTTTTGAATTATGAACTATTTTTTACTTTTTATAAATTTTTGATGTTATTTATTTTTTCCACTTACGGCTATACTATATTCGAAACAGTGAAACTGTTTGGACATTTGCCGATGCAAAATGATCCAGGCAATCGATTGAAGTCAAAAAAATCGCAGTATTCCTAATAGTTTTTGAATTATGTACTATTTTTTACTTTTTATAAATTTTTGATTTTATTTATTTTTTCCACTTACGGCTATACTATATTCGAAAGAGTGGAACTATTTGGACGTTTGCCGATGCAAAATGATCCGGGCAATCGATTGATGTCAAAAAAATCGCAGTATTTCTAATAGTTTTTGAATTATGAACTATTTTTTACTTTTTATAAATTTTTGATTTTATTTATTTTCTCTACTTACGGCTATACAATATTCGAAACAGTGGAACTATTTGGACCTTTGCCGATGCAAATTGATCCAGGCAATCGATTGAAGTTCAAAAAAATCTCAGTATTCCTAATAGTTTTTGAATTATGAACTATTTTTTACTTTTTATAAATTTTTGATTTTATATATTTTTTCCACTTACGGCTATACTATTCGATACAGTGGAACTGTTTGGACACTTGCCGATGCAAAATGATCCAGGTAATCGATTGAAGCCAAAAAAATTTCAGTATTCCTAATAGTTTTTGAATTATGAACTATTTTTTACTTTTTATAAATTTTTGATTTTATTTATTTTCTCTACTTACGGCTATACAATATTCGAAACAGTGGAACTATTTGGACCTTTGCCGATGCAAATTGATCCAGGCAATCGATTGAAGTTTAAAAAAATCTCAGTATTCCTAATAGTTTTTGAATTATGAACTATTTTTTACTTTTTATAAATTTTTGGTTTTATTTATTTTCTCCACTTACGGCTATACAATATTCGAAACAGTAAAACTATTTGGACCTTTGCCGATGCAAAATGATCCGGGCAATCGATTGATGTCAAAAAAATCGCAGTATTTCTCATAGTTTTTGAATTATGAACTATTTTTTACTTTTTATAAATTTTTGATTTTATTTATTTTCTCCACTTACGACTATACTATTCGAAACAGTGGAACTGTTTGGACACTTGCCGATGCAAAATGATCTAGGTAATCGATTGAAGCCAAAAAAATCTCAGTATTCCTAATAGTTTTTGAATTATAAACTATTTTTTACTTTTTATAAATTTTTGATTTTATTTATTTTCTCCACTTACGGCTATACAATATTCGAAACAGTAAAACTATTTGGACCTTTGCCGATGCAAAATGATCCGGGCAATCGATTAATGTCAAAAAAATCGCAGTATTTCTAATAGTTTTTGAATTATGAACTATTTTTTACTTTTTATAAATTTTTGATTTTATTTATTTTCTCCACTTACGGCTATACTATATCAATCGACATCAATCGAATGCCCGGATCATTTTGCATCGGCAAACGTCCAAATAGTTCCACTCTTTCGAATATAGTATAGCCGTAAGTGGAAAAAATAAATAAAATCAAAAATTTATAAAAAGTAAAAAATACTTCATAATCTAAAACTATTAGGAATACTGCGATTTTTGTGACTTCAATCGATTACTTGGATCATTTTGCATCGGCAATGGTCCAAACAGTTCCACTTCTTTGAATAGTATAGCCGTAAGTGGAGAAAATAAATAAAATCAAAAATTTATAAAAAGTAAAAAATAGTTCATAATTCAAAAACTATTAGGAATACTGCGATTTTTTTGACTTCAATCGATTGCCTGGATCATTTTGCATCGGCACGGGTCGAAAGAGTTCCACTGTTTCGAATAGTATAGCCGTAAGTGGAGAAAATAAATAAAATCAAAAATTTATAAATAGTAAAAAATAGTTCATAATTCAAAAACTATTAGGAATACTGCGATTTTTTTGACATCAATCGAATGCCCGGATCATTTTGCATCGGCAAACGTCCAAATAGTTCCAGTCTTTCAAATATAGTATAGCCGTAAGTGGAAAAAATAAATAAAATCAAAAATTTATAAAATGTAAAAAATACTTCATAATTCAAAAACTATTAGGAATACTGCGATTTTTGTGACTTCAATCGATTACCTGGATCATTTTGCATCGGCAAAGGTCCAAATAGTTCCACTGTTTCAAATAGTATAGCCGTAAGTGGAAAAAATAAATAAAATCAAAAATTTATAAAAAGTAAAAAATAGTTCATAATTCAAAAACTATTAGGAATACTGCGATTTTTTTGAACTTCAATCGATTGCCTGGATCATTTTGCATCGGCAAAGGTCCAAACAGTTCCACTGTTTCGAATAGTATAGCCGTAAGTGGAAAAAATAAATAAAATCAAAAATTTATAAAAAGTTAATAATAGTTCATAATTCAAAAACTATTAGGAATACTGAGATTTGTTTGACTTCAATAGATTGCCTGGATCATTTTGCATCGGCAAAAGTCCAAATAGTTTCACGGTTTCGAATATAGTATAGCCGTAAGTGGAAAAAATAAATAACATCAAAAATTTATAAAAAGTAAAAAATAGTTCATAATTCAAAAACTATTAGGAATACTGAGATTTTCTTGATTTCAATCGATTGCCTGGATCATTTTGCATCGGCAATGGTCCAAACAGTTCCACTTTTTTGAATAGTATAGCCGTAAGTGGAGAAAATAAATAAAATCAAAAATTTATAAAAAGTAAAAAATAGTTCATAATTCAAAAACTATTAGGAATACTGAGATTTTTTTGACTTCAATCGATTGCCTGGATCATTTTGCATCGGCAATGGTTAAAACAGTTGCACTTTTTTGAATAGTATAGCCGTAAGTGGAGAAAATAAATAAAATCAAAAATTTATAAAAAGTAAAAAATAGTTCATAATTCAAAAACTATTAGGAATACTGCGATTTTTTTGACTTCAATCGATTGCCTGGATCATTTTGCATCGGCACGGGTCTAAACAGTTCCACTGTTTCGAATAGTATAGCCGTAAGTGGAGAAAATATATAAAATCAAAAATTTATAAAAAGTAAAAAATAGTTCATAATTCAAAAACTATTAGGAATACTGCGTTTTTTTGACATCAATCGAATGCCCGGATCATTTTGCATCGGCAAACGTCCAAATAGTTCCACTCTTTCGAATATAGTATAGCCGTAAGTGGAAAAAATAAATAAAATTAAAAATTTATAAAATGTAAAAAATACTTCATAATTCAAAAACTATTAGGAATACTGCGATTTTTGTGACTTCAATCGATTACCTGGATCATTTTGCATCGGCAAAGGTCCAAATAGTTCCACTGTTTCAAATAGTATAGCCGTAAGTGGAAAAAATAAATAAAATCAAAAATTTATAAAAAGTAAAAAATAGTTCATAATTCAAAAACTATTAGGAATACTGCGATTTTTTTGAACTTCAATCGATTGCCTGGATCATTTTGCATCGGCAAAAGTCCAAATAGTTCCACTGTTTCGAATATTGTATAGCCGTAAGTGGAAAAAATAAATAAAATTAAAAATTTATAAAAAGTAAAAAATAGTTCATAATTCAAAAACTATAGTTATACTGCGATTTTTTTGACATCAATCGATTGCCCGGATCAATTTGCATCGGCAAATGTCCAAATGGTTCCACTCTTTCGAATATAGTATAGCCGTAAGTGGAAAAAATAAATAAAATCAAAAATTTATAAAAAGTAAAAAATAGTTCATAATTCAAAAGCTATTAGGAATACTGCGATTTTTGTGACTTCAATCGATTACCTGGATCATTTTGCATCGGCAAAGGTCCAAATAGTTCCACTGTTTCGAATAGTATAGCCGTAAGTGGAAAAAATAAATAAAATCAAAAATTTATAAAAAGCAAAAAATAGTTCATAATTCAAAAACTATTAGGAATATTGCGATTTTTTTGACTTCAATCGATTACCTTGATCATTTTGCATCGGCAAAGGTCCAAATAGTTCCACTGTTTCGAATAGTATAGCCGTAAGTGGAGAAAATAAATAAAATCAAAAATTTATAAAATTTAAAGAATAGTTCATAATTTAAAAACTATTAGGAATACTGCGATTTTTTTGACTAAAATCGATTGCCTGAATCATTTTGCATCAGCAAATGTCCAAACAGTTCCACTGTTTCGAATAGTATAGCCGTAAGTGGAGAAAATAAATAAAATCAAAAATTTATAAAAAGCAAAAAATAGTTCATAATTCAAAAACTATTAGGAATATTGCGATTTTTTTGACTTCAATCGATTACCTTGATCATTTTGCATCGGCAAAGGTCCAAATAGTTCCACTGTTTCGAATAGTATAGCCGTAAGTGGAGAAAATAAATGAAATCAAAAATTTATAAAAAGTAAAAAATAGTTCATAATTCAAAAACTATTAGGAATACTGCGAGTTTTTTGAACTTCAATCGATTGCCTGGTTCATTTTTCATCGGCAAAGGTCCAAATAGTTCCACTGTTTCGAATATAGTATAGCCGTAAGTGGAGAAAATAAATAAAATCAAAATTTATAAAATGTAAAAAATAGTACATAATTTAAAAACTATTAGGAATACTGCGATTTTTTTGAAACAATCGATTGCCCGGATCATTTTGCATCGGCAAACGTCCAAATAGTTCCACTGTTTCGAATAGTATAGCCGTAAGTGGAGAAAATATATAAAATCAAAAATTTATAAAAAGTAAAAAATAGTTCATAATTCAAAAACTATTAGGAATACTGCGATTTTTTTGACATCAATCGAATGCCCGGATCATTTTGCATCGGCAAACGTCCAAATAGTTCCACTCTTTCGAATATAGTATAGCCGTAAGTGGAAAAAATAAATAAAATCAAAAATTTATAAAAAGTAAAAAATACTTTATAATTCAAAAACTATTAGGAATACTGCGATTTTTATGACTTCAATCGATTACCTGGATCATTTTGCATCGGCAAACGTCAAAATAGTTCCACTTTTTCGAATATAGTATAGCCGTAAGTGGAAAAAATAAGTAAAATCAAAAATTTATAAAAAGTAAAAAATAGTACATAATTTAAAAACTATTAGGAATACTGCGATTTTTTTGACTTCAATCGATTGCCTGGATCATTTTGCATCGGCAAAGGTCCAAACAATTCCACTGTTTCGAATAGTGTAGCCGTAAGTGGAGAAAATAAATAAAATCAAAAATTTATAAAAAGCAAAAAATAGTTCATAATTCAAAAACTATTAGGAATATTGCGATTTTTTTAAACTTCAATCGATTGCCTGGATCATTTTGCATCGGCAAAGGTCCAAATAGTTCCACTGTTTCGAATATTGTATAGCCGTAAGTGGAAAAAATAAATAAAATCAAAAATTTATAAAAAGTAAAAAATAGTTCATAATTCAAAAACTATTAGGAATACTGAGATTTTTTTGACTTCAATCGATTGCCTGGATCATGTTGCATCGGCAAGGGTCGAAACAGTTCCACTGTCTCGAATAGTATAGCCGTAAGTGGAGAAAATAAATAAAATCAAAAATTTATAAATAGTAAAAAATAGTTCATAATTCAAAAACTATTAGGAATACTGCGATTTTTTTGTCTTCAATCGATTACCTAGATCATTTTGCAACGGCAAGAGTTCAAACAGTTCCACTGTTTCGAATAGTATAGCCGTAAGTGGAAAAAATAAATAAAATCAAAAATTTATAAAATGTAAAAAATAGTTCATAATTCAAAAAGTATTAGGAATACTGCGATTTTTTTGACTTCAATCGATTGCCTGGATCATTTTGCATCGGAAAAGATCCAAATAGTTCCACTGTTTCGAATATAGTATAGCCGTAAGTGGAAAAAATAAATAAAATCAAAAATTTATAAAAAGTAAATAATTGTTCATAATTCAAAAACTATTAGGAATACTGAGACTTTTTTGACTTCAATCGATTGCCTGGATCATTTTGCATCGGCGAGGGTCGAAACAGTTCCACTGTTTCGAATAGTATAGCCGTAAGTGGAGAAAATAAATAAAATCAAAAATTTATAAAAAGTAAAAAATGGTTCATAATTCAAAAACTATTAGAAATACTGCGATTTTTTTGACATCAATCGATTGCCCGGGTCATTTTGCATCGGCAAACGTCCAAATAGTTCCACTCTTTCGAATATAGTATAGCCGTAAGTGGAAAAAATTAATAAAATCAAAAATTTATAAAAAGTAAGAAATAGTACATAATTCAAAAACTATTAGGAATACTGCGATTTTTTTGACTTCAATCTATTGCCTGGATCATTTTGCATCGGCAAGGGTCGAAACAGTTCCACTGTTTCGAATAGTATAGCCGTAAGTGGAGAAAATAAATAAAATCAAAAATTTATAAAAAGTAAAAAATGGTTCATAATTCAAAAACTAATAGAAATACTGCGATTTTTTTGACATCAATCGATTGCCCGGATCATTTTGCATCGGCAAACGTCCAAATAGTTCCACTTTTTCGAATATAGTATAGCCGTAAGTGGAAAAAATAAATAAAATCAAAAATTTATAAAATGTAAAAAATAGTTCATAATTCAAAAAGTATTAGGAATACTGCGATTTTTTTGACTTCAATCGATTGCCTGGATCATTTTGCATCGGCAAAGATCCAAATAGTTCCTCTGTTTCGTATATAGTATAGCCGTAAGTGGAAAAAATAAATAAAATCAAAAATTTATAAAAAGTAAATAATTGTTCATAATTCAAAAACTATTAGAAATACTGCGATTTTTTTGACATCAATCGATTGCCCGGATCATTTTGCATCGGCAAAGGTCCAAATAGTTTTACTGTTTCGAATATTGTATAGCCGTAAGTGGAGAAAATAAATAAAACCAAAAATTTATAAAAAGTAAAAAATAGTTCATAATTCAAAAACTATTAGGAATACTGAGATTTTTTTGAACTTCAATCGATTGCCTGGATCAATTTGCATCGGCAAAGGTCCAAATAGTTCCACTGTTTCGAATATTGTATAGCCGTAAGTGGAGAAAATAAATAAAATCAAAAATTTATAAAAAGTAAAAAATAGTTCATAATTCAAAAACTATTAGGAATAGTGAGATTTTTTTGGCTTCAATCGATTACCTGGATCATTTAGCATCGGCAAGTGTCCAAACAGTTCCACTGTTTCGAATAGTATAGCCGTAAGTGGAAAAAATAAATAAAATCAAAAATTTATAAAAAGTAAAAAATAGTTCATAATTCAAAAACTATTAGGAATACTGAGATTTTTTTGGCTTCAATCGATTGCCTGGATCATTTTGCATCGGAAAAGGTCCAAACAGTTCCACTGTTTCGAATAGTATAGCCGTAAGTGGAGAAAATAAATAAAATCAAAAATTTATAAAAAGTAAAAAATAGTCTATAATTCGAATACTATTAGGAATACTGAGGTTTTTTTGACTGCAATCGATTGCCTGGATCATTTTGCATCGGCAAGGGTTAAAACAGTTCCACTGTTTCGAATAGTATAGCCATAAGTGGAGAAAATAAACAAAATCAAAAATTTATAAAAAGTAAAAAATAGTTCATAATTCAAAAACTATTAGGAATACTGCACTTTTTTTGAACTTCAATCGATTGCCTGGATCATTTTGCATCGGCAAGGGTCGAAACAGTTCTACTGTTTCGAATATTGTATAGCCGTAAGTGGAAAAAATAAATAAAATCAAAAATTTATAAAAAGTAAAAAATAGTTCATAATTCAAAAACTATTAGGAATACTGAGATTTTTTTGACTTCAATCGATTGCCTGGATCATGTTGCATCGGCAAGGGTCGAAACAGTTCCACTGTCTCGAATAGTATAGCCGTAAGTGGAGAAAATAAATAAAATCAAAAATTTATAAATAGTAAAAAATAGTTCATAATTCAAAAACTATTAGGAATACTGCGATTTTTTTGTCTTCAATCGATTACCTGGATCATTTTGCAACGGCAAGAGTTCAAACAGTTCCACTGTTTCGAATAGTATAGCCGTAAGTGGAAAAAATAAATAAAATCAAAAATTTATAAAATGTAAAAAATAGTTCATAATTCAAAAAGTATTAGGAATACTGCGATTTTTTTGACTTCAATCGATTGCCTGGATCATTTTGCATCGGCAAAGATCCAAATAGTTCCACTGTTTCGAATATAGTATAGCCGTAAGTGGAAAAAATAAATAAAATCAAAAATTTATAAAAAGTAAATAATTGTTCATAATTCAAAAACTATTAGGAATACTGAGACTTTTTTGACTTCAATCGATTGCCTGGATCATTTTGCATCGGCGAGGGTCGAAACAGTTCCACTGTTTCGAATAGTATAGCCGTAAGTGGAGAAAATAAATAAAATCAAAAATTTATAAAAAGTAAAAAATGGTTCATAATTCAAAAACTATTAGAAATACTGCGATTTTTTTGACATCAATCGATTGCCCGGATCATTTTGCATCGGCAAACGTCCAAATAGTTCCACTCTTTCGAATATAGTATAGCCGTAAGTGGAAAAAATAAATAAAATCAAAAATTTATAAAAAGTAAAAAATAGTACATAATTCAAAAACTATTAGGAATACTGCGATTTTTTTGACTTCAATCTATTGCCTGGATCATTTTGCATCGGCAAGGGTCGAAACAGTTCCACTGTTTCGAATAGTATAGCCGTAAGTGGAGAAAATAAATAAAATCAAAAATTTATAAAAAGTAAAAAATGGTTCATAATTCAAAAACTATTAGAATCACTGCGATTTTTTTGACATCAATCGATTGCCCGGATCATTTTGCATCGGCAAACGTCCAAATAGTTCCACTCTTTCGAATATAGTATAGCCGTAAGTGGAAAAAATAAATAAAATCAAAAATTTATAAAATGTAAAAAATAGTTCATAATTGAAAAAGTATTAGGAATACTGCGATTTTTTTGACTTCTATCGATTGCCTGGATCATTTTGCATCGGCAAAGATCCAAATAGTTCCACTGTTTCGAATATAGTATAGCCGTAAGTGGAAAAAATAAATAAAATCAAAAATTTATAAAAAGTAAATAATTGTTCATAATTCAAAAACTATTAGAAATACTGCGATTTTTTTGACATCAATCGATTGCCCGGATCATTTTGCATCGGCAAAGGTCCAAATAGTTTTACTGTTTCGAATATTGTATAGCCGTAAGTGGAAAAAATAAATAAAACCAAAAATTTATAAAAAGTAAAAAATAGTTCATAATTCAAAAACTATTAGGAATACTGAGATTTTTTTGAACTTCAATCGATTGCCTGGATCAATTTGCATCGGCAAAGGTCCAAATAGTTCCACTGTTTCGAATATTGTATAGCCGTAAGTGGAGAAAATAAATAAAATCAAAAATTTATAAAAAGTAAAAAATAGTTCATAATTCAAAAACTATTAGGAATAGTGAGATTTTTTTGGCTTCAATCGATTACCTGGATCATTTTGCATCGGCAAGTGTCCAAACAGTTCCACTGTTTCGAATAGTATAGCCGTAAGTGGAAAAAATAAATAAAATCAAAAATTTATAAAAAGTAAAAAATAGTTCATAATTCAAAAACTATTAGGAATACTGAAATTTTTTTGGCTTCAATCGATTGCCTGGATCATTTTGCATCGGAAAAGGTCCAAACAGTTCCACTGTTTCGAATAGTATAGCCGTAAGTGGAGAAAATAAATAAAATCAAAAATTTATAAAAAGTAAAAAATAGTCTATAATTCAAATACTATTAGGAATACTGAGGTTTTTTTGACTGCAATCGATTGCCTGGATCATTTTGCATCGGCAAGGGTTAAAACAGTTCCACTGTTTCGAATAGTATAGCCATAAGTGGAGAAAATAAACAAAATCAAAAATTTATAAAAAGTAAAAAGTAGTTCATAATTCAAAAACTATTAGGAATACTGCACTTTTTTTGAACTTCAATCGATTGCCTGGATCATTTTGCATCGGCAAAGGTTTAAATAGTTCCACTGTTTCTAATATTGTATAGCCGTATGTGGAAAAAATAAATAAAATCAAAAATTTATAAAAAGTAAAAAATAGTCTATAATTCAAATACTATTAGGAATACTGAGGTTTTTTTGACTTTAATCGATTGCCTGGATCATTTTGCATCGGCAAGGGTCGAAACAGTTCTACTGTTTCGAATAGTATAGCCGTAAGTGGAGAAAATAAATAAAATCAAAAATTTATAAAAAGTAAAAAATAGTCTATAATTCAAATACTATTAGGAATACTGAGGTTTTTTTGACTTTAATCGATTGCCTGGATCATTTTGCATCGGCAAGGGTCGAAACAGTTCTACTGTTTCGAATAGTATAGCCGTAAGTGGAAAAAATAAATAAAATCAAAAATTTATAAAAAGTAAAAAATAGTTCATAATTCAAAAACTATTAGGGATACTGAGATTTTTTTGACTTTAGTCGATTGCCTGCATCATTTTGCATCGGCAAGGGTTGAAACAGTTCCACTGTTTCGAATAGTATAGCCGTAAGTGGAGAAAATAAATAAAATCAAAAATTTATAATAAGTAAAAAATGGTTCATAATTCAAAAACTATTAGAAATACTGCGATTTTTTTGACATCAATCGATTGCCCGGATCATTTTGCATCGGCAAACGTCCAAATAGTTCCACTCTTTCGAATATAGTATAGCCGTAAGTGGAAAAAATAAATAAAATCAAAAATTTATAAAAAGTAAAAAATAGTACATAATTCAAAAACTATTAGGAATACTGCGATTTTTTTGACTTCAATCTATTGCCTGGATCAATTTGCATCGGCAAAGGTCCAAATAGTTCCACTGTTTCGAATATTGTATAGCCGTAAGTGGAGAAAATAAATAAAATCAAAAATTTATAAAAAGTAAAAAATAGTTCATAATTCAAAAACTATTAGGAATAGTGAGATTTTTTTGGCTTCAATCGATTACCTGGATCATTTTGCATCGGCAAGTGTCCAAACAGTTCCACTGTTTCGAATAGTATAGCCGTAAGTGGAAAAAATAAATAAAATCAAAAATTTATAAAAAGTAAAAAATAGTTCATAATTCAAAAACTATTAGGAATACTGAAATTTTTTTGGCTTCAATCGATTGCCTGGATCATTTTGCATCGGAAAAGGTCCAAACAGTTCCACTGTTTCGAATAGTATAGCCGTAAGTGGAGAAAATAAATAAAATCAAAAATTTATAAAAAGTAAAAAATAGTCTATAATTCAAATACTATTAGGAATACTGAGGTTTTTTTGACTGCAATCGATTGCCTGAATCATTTTGCATCGGCAAGGGTTAAAACAGTTCCACTGTTTCGAATAGTATAGCCATAAGTGGAGAAAATAAACAAAATCAAAAATTTATAAAAAGTAAAAAATAGTTCATAATTCAAAAACTATTAGGAATACTGCACTTTTTTTGAACTTCAATCGATTGCCTGGATCATTTTGCATCGGCAAAGGTTTAAATAGTTCCACTGTTTCTAATATTGTATAGCCGTATGTGGAAAAAATAAATAAAATCAAAAATTTATAAAAAGTAAAAAATAGTTCATAATTCAAAAACTATTAGGAATACTGAGATTTTTTTGACTTTAATCGATTGCCTGGATCATTTTGCATCGGCAAGGGTCGAAACAGTTCTACTGTTTCGAATAGTATAGCCGTAAGTGGAAAAAATAAATAAAATCAAAAATTTATAAAAAGTAAAAAATAGTTCATAATTCAAAAGCTATTAGGAATACTGAGATTTTTTTGACTTTAGTCGATTGCCTGCATCATTTTGCATCGGCAAGGGTTGAAACAGTTCCACTGTTTCGAATAGTATAGCCGTAAGTGGAGAAAATAAATAAAATCAAAAATTTATAAAAAGTAAAAAATGGTTCATAATTCAAAAACTATTAGAAATACTGCGATTTTTTTGACATCAATCGATTGCCCGGATCATTTTGCATCGGCAAACGTCCAAATAGTTCCACTCTTTCGAATATAGTATAGCCGTAAGTGGAAAAAATAAATAAAATCAAAAATTTATAAAATGTAAAAAATAGTTCATAATTCAAAAAGTATTAGGAATACTGCGATTTTTTTGACTTCAATCGATTGCCTGGATCATTTTGCATCGGCAAAGATCCAAATAGTTCCACTGTTTCGAATATTGTATAGCCGTAAGTGGAGAAAATAAATAAAACCAAAAATTTATAAAAAGTAAAAAATAGTTCATAATTCAAAAACTATTAGGAATACTCAGATTTTTTTGAACTTCAATCGATTGCCTGGATCAATTTGCATCGGCAAAGGTCCAAATAGTTCCACTGTTTCGAATATTGTATAGCCGTAAGTGGAGAAAATAAATAAAATCAAAAATTTATAAAAAGTAAAAAATAGTTCATAATTCAAAAACTATTAGGAATAGTGAGATTTTTTTGGCTTCAATCGATTACCTGGATCATTTTGCATCGGCAAGTGTCCAAACAGTTCCACTGTTTCGAATAGTATAGCCGTAAGTGGAAAAAATAAATAAAATCAAAAATTTATAAAAAGTAAAAAATAGTTCATAATTCAAAAACTATTAGGAATACTGAGATTTTTTTGGCTTCAATCGATTGCCTGGATCATTTTGCATCGGAAAAGGTCCAAACAGTTCCATTGTTTCGAATAGTATAGCCGTAAGTGGAGAAAATAAATAAAATCAAAAATTTATAAAAAGTAAAAAATAGTCTATAATTCAAATACTATTAGGAATACTGAGGTTTTTTTGACTGCAATCGATTGCCTGGATCATTTTGCATCGGCAAGGGTTAAAACAGTTCCACTGTTTCGAATAGTATAGCCATAAGTGGAGAAAATAAACAAAATCAAAAATTTATAAAAAGTAAAAAATAGTTCATAATTCAAAAACTATTAGGAATACTGCACTTTTTTTGAACTTCAATCGATTGCCTGGATCATTTTGCATCGGCAAAGGTTTAAATAGTTCCACTGTTTCTAATATTGTATAGCCGTATGTGGAAAAAATAAATAAAATCAAAAATTTATAAAAAGTAAAAAATAGTTCATAATTCAAAAACTATTAGGAATACTGAGATTTTTTTGACTTTAATCGATTGCCTGGATCATTTTGCATCGGCAAGGGTCGAAACAGTTCTACTGTTTCGAATAGTATAGCCGTAAGTGGAAAAAATAAATAAAATCAAAAATTTATAAAAAGTAAAAAATAGTTCATAATTCAAAAACTATTAGGAATACTGAGATTTTTTTGACTTTAGTCGATTGCCTGCATCATATTGCATCGGCAAGGGTTGAAACAGTTCCACTGTTTCGAATAGTATAGCCATAAGTGGAGAAAATAAACAAAATCAAAAATTTATAATAAGTAAAAAATAGTTCATAATTCAAAAACTATTAGGAATACTGCGATTTTTTTGTCATCAATCGATTGCCCGGCTCATTTTGCATCAGCAAACGTCCAAATAGTTCCACTTTTTCGAATATAGTATAGCCGTAAGTGGAAAAAATAAATAAAATCAAAAATTTATAAAAAGTAAAAAATACTTCATAATTCAAAAACTATTAGGAATACTGCGATTTTTGTGACTTCAATCGATTACCTGGATCATTTTGCATCGGCAAAGGTCCAAATAGTTCCACTGTTTCGAATAGTATAGCCGTAAGTGGAAAAAATAAATAAAATCGAAAATTTATAAAAAGTAAAAAATAGTTCATAATTCAAAACCTATTTTGCATCGGCAAGGGTCGAAACAGTTCCACTGTTTCGAATGGTATAGCCGCAAGTGGAAAATATAAATAAAATCAAAAATTTATAAAAAGTAAAAAATAGTTCATAATTCAAAAACTATTAGGAATTCTGAAATTTTTTTAACTTCAATCGATTGCCTGGATCATCTTGCATCGGCAAGGGTGGAAAAAACATCTTATTTGGGTCTGCTTTTGCATAAAGAAACGAGTATAATTTAATAAAACAGACTGAGAAATTTCTAGATTAGTTTGAAGGAACGATTAAATTTATAATTTTGAAGAAAAGAACTCAATTCGAAGGATTCGTCGTCTTCTTCTTCTTCTTATTATTATTATTATTATTATCATTATTATTATTATTATTATTATTATTATTATTATTATTATTATTATTATTATTATTATTATTATTATTATTATTATTATTATTATTATATATTTTTTTTATTATTATTTTAATAATAATTTAAAACCAACTATAACTTTCGAATAGTGAACGGTTTATGCACCTGTTGGTAAGAACATTGTTAATTTTTGACAAATATTTGCTTAAAAACCTGAAGACTTACACAAAGCAAATTGAAAATATCTTATTCAAGTTCAAAATAACAAATAATGTTATAGTTTTGATAAAAACAGATTATTTTGGACGTTTATTAGCTTTGAAACGAGCAAACGTTTACAAGACATACTGAAAACGCTTTAATCAGGCTCAAACGAACGAATTATGCTATAGTTTGAACAAAAAGGGCTTATTCCGAACGATTGATTGCCTAAATAAACGAGTATATTTAATAAAACAGAGTGAAAACGCTTTATTCTGGCTCAAAAGAACGATTGATGCATGAATTTGGAAGCAAATGGCTTATTTCGAAACATTTTTTGCTTAGAATCCAGTAAAACATACACAAATTGAGCCGAAAACGTCTTAGTTCGCTTCAGAAAAGCGATATATATTATAATTCGAAAGAAAACGGCTTATTTCGAACGATTCTTATTTTTGAAACCAGCAAACGTTTAAAAAGCATACTAAAAACGCTCTATTCAGGCTCAGAAAAACGAATTATGTTATAGTTTAAACAAAAACGGCAAATTTCAGACTATTTTTTGCTTAACGAAACGAGAATATTTAATAAAACACACTGAAAACGCTATATCCTTGCTCAAAAGAACGATTAATGCAACAATTTAGAAGCAAAGGGAAAATTTCGAAGGTTTTTTTTGCTTAGAATCCAGTAAAACTTATGCAAATCCCACCTAAAACGTCTAAGTTTGCATCAAAAAAGCGATATATATTATAATTCGAAAGAAAACGGCTTATTTCGAACGACTCTTAGCTTCGAAACCAGCAAACGTTTACAAATCATTCTGCAAACGCTTTATTCAGGCTCAAAAGAACGAATTATATTATAGTTTGAACAAAAACAGAGAATTTCAGACAATTTTTTGCTTAAAGAAACGAGTATATTTAATAAAACAAACCGAAAACGCTTTATTCTTGCTCAAAAGAACGATTGATGCAATAATTTGAAAGCAAATGGCTAATTTCGAAAGATTACTTACTTAGAATCCAGTAAAACTTATGTAAATCGAGCCGAAAACGTCTTAGTTCGCTTCAAATAAGCGATATATATTATAATTCGAAAGAAAACGGCTTATTTCGAACGATTCTTAGCTTCGAAACCAGCAAACGTTTACAAAACATACTAAAAACGCTCAATTCAGGCTCAAAAGAACCAATTATGTTTTAGTTTAAACTAAAACGGCAAATTTCAGACTATTTTTTGCTTAAAGAAACGAGTATATTTAATGAAACAGACTCAAAACTCTTTATTCTTGCTCAAAAGAACGAATTATGTTATAGATTAAAAGAAAACGGTTTATTTCGAACTATTCTTGGCT
>OW626787.1:3902518-4152518 GCA_939628115.1 Tribolium freemani | reverse complement strand
ACTGCGATTTTTTTGAACTTCAATCGATTGCCTGGATCATTTTGCATGGGCAGAGGTCCAAATAGTTCTACTCTTTCGAATATAGTATAGCCGTAAGTGGAAAAAATAAATAAAATCAAAAACTTATAAAAAGTAAAAAATTGTTTATAATTCAAAAACTATTAGAAATACTGCGATTTTTTTGAATTTCAATCGATTGCCTGGATCATTTTGCATCGGGTTAGGTCGAAACAGTTCCACTGTTTCGAATAGTATAGCCGTAAGTGTAGAAAATAAATAAAATCAAAAATTTATAAAAAGTAAAAAATAGTTCATAATTTAAAAACTATTAGGAATACTGCGATTTCTTTGACTAAAATCGATTGCCTGAATCATTTTGCATCGGCAAAGGTCCAAATAGTTCTACTCTTTCGAATATAGTATAGCCGTAAGTGGAAAAAATAAATAAAATCAAAAATTTATAAAAAGTAAAAAATAGTTCATAATTCAAAAACTATAAGGAATACTGCGAATTTTATAACTTCAATCGATTACCTGGATCATTTTGCATCGGCAAGAGTCCAAACAGTTCCACTGTTTTGAATAGTATAGCCGTAAGTGGAGACAATAAATAAAATCAAAAATTTATAAAAAGTAAAAAATAGTTCGTAATTCAAAAACTATTAGGAATACTGCGGTTTTTTTGACATCAGTCGATTGCCTGGATCATTTTGCATCGGCAAAGGTCCAAATAGTTCCACTCTTTCGAATATAGTATAGCCGTAAGTGGAAAAAATAAATAAAATCAAAAATTTATAAAAAGTAAAAAATAGTTCATAATTCAAAAACTATTAGGAATACTGAGATTTTTATGACTTCAATCGATTACCTGGATCATTTTGCATCGGCAAGTGTCCAAACCGTTCCACTGTTTCGAATAGTATAGCCGTAAGTGGAGAAAATATATAAAATCAAAAATTTATAAAAAGTAAAAAATAGTTCATAATTCAAAAACTATTAGGAATACTGCGATTTTTTTGACTTCAATCGATTACCTGGATCATTTTGCATCGGCAAGTGTCCAAACCGTTCCACTGTTTCGAATAGTATAGCCGTAAGTGGAGAAAATATATAAAATCAAAAATTTATAAAAAGTAAAAAATAGTTCATAATTCAAAAACTATTAGGAATACTGCGATTTTTTTGACTTCAATCGATTACCTGGATCATTTTGCATCGGCAAAGTTCCAAATAGTTCCACTCTTCCGAATATAGTATAGCCGTAAGTGGAAAAAATAAATAAAATCAAAAATTTATATAAAGTAAAAAATAGTTCATAATTCAAAAACTATTAGGAATACTGAGATTTTTTTGACTTCAATCGGTTGCGTGGATCATTTTGCATCGGCAAAGGTCCAAACAGTTCCACTGTTTCGAATAGTATAGCCGTAAGTGGAGAAAATATATAAAATCAAAAATTTATATAAAGTAAAAAATAGTTCATAATTCAAAAACTATTAGGAATACTGAGATTTTTTTGACTTCAATCGGTTGCGTGGATCATTTTGCATCGGCAAAGGTCTAAATAGTTCCACTGTTTCGAATAGTATAGCCGTAAGTGGAAAATATAAATAAAATCAAAAATTTATAAAAAGTAAATAATAGTTCATAATTCAAATATACTATTCGAAACAGTGGAACTGTTTCGACCCACGCCGATGCAAAATGATCCAGGCAATCGACTGAAGTCAAAAAAGTTTCAGTATTAGTAATAGTTTTTGAATTATGAACTATTATTTACTTTTTATAAATTTATGATTTTACTCATTTTTTCCACTTACGGCTATACTATATTCGAAACAGTGGAACTATTTAGACCTTTGCCGATGCAAGATAATCCAGGCAATCGATTGCAGTTCAAAAAAATCTCAGTATTCCTAATAGTATTTGAATTATAGACTATTTTTTACTTTTTATACATTTTTGATATTATTTATTTTCTCCACTTACGGCTATACTATTCGAAACAGTGGAACTGTTTGGACTTTTTCCGATGCAAAATGATCCAGGCAATCGATTGAAGCCAAAAAAATCTCAGTATTCCTAATAGTTTTTGAAATATGAACTATTTTTTACTTTTTATAAATTTTTGATTTTATTTATTTTTTCCACTTACGGCTATACTATATTCGAAAGAGTGGAACTATTTGGACCTTTGCCGATGCAAAATGATCCGGGCAATCGATTGATGACAAAAAAATCGCAGTATTCCTAATAGTTTTTGAATTATGAACTATTTTTTACTTATTATAAATTTTTTATTTTGTTTATTTTCTCCACTTATGGCTATACTATTCGAAACAGTGGAACTGTTTCAACCCTTGCCGATGCAAAATGATCCAGGCAATCGATTGAAGTTCAAAAAAAACGCAGTATTTCTAAGAGTTTTTGAATTATGAACTATTATTTACTTTTTATAAATTTTTGATTTTATTTATTTTCTCCACTTACGGCTATACTATTCGAAACAGTGGAACTGTTTGGACACTTGCCGATGTAAAATGATTTAGGTAATCGATTGAAGTCAAAAAAATCTCAGTATTCCGAATAGTTTTTGAATTATGAACTATTCTTTACTTTTAATAAATTTTTGATTTTATTTATTTCTTCCACTTACGGCTATACTATATTCGAAAAAGTGGAACTATTTGGACCTTTGCCGATGCAAAATGATCCAGGCAATCGATTGAAGTCAAAAAAATCTCAGTATTCCTAATGGTTTTTGAATTATGAACTATTTTTTAATTTTTATAAATTTTTTATTTTATTTATTTTCTCCACTTACGGCTATACTATTCGAAACAGTAGAACTGTTTGGACCATTGCCGATGCAAAATGATCCAGGCAATCGATTGAAGTTCAAAAAAATCGCAGTATACCTAATAGTTTTTGAATTATGAACTATTTTTTACTTTTTATAAATTTTTGATTTTATATATTCTCTACACTTACGGCTATACTATTCGAAACAGTGGAACTGTTTCGACCCTTGCCGATGCAAAATGATCCAGGCAATCGATTGAAGTCAAAAAAATATCAGTATTCCTAATAGTTTTTGAATTATGAACTATTTTTTACTTTTTATAAATTTTTGATTTTATTTATTTTTCCACTTACGGCTATACTATTCGAAACAGCGGAACTGTTTGGACTTTTCCCGATGCAAAATGATCCAGGCAATCGATTGAAGTCAAAAAAATCTCAGAATTCCTAATAGTTTTTGAATTATATACTATTTTTTACTTTTTATAAATTTTTGATTTTATTTATTTTCTCCACTTACGGCTATACTATTCGAAACAGTGGAACTGTTTGGACCTTTGCCGATACAAAATGATCCAGGCAATCGATTGAGTCAAAAAAATCGCAGTATTCCTAATAGTTTTTGAATTATGCACTATTTTTTACTTTTTATAAATTTTTGATTTTATTTATCTTTTCCACTTACGGCTATACTATATTCGAAAGAGTGGAACTATTTGGACGTTTGCCGATGCAAAATGATCCGGGCAATCGATTGATGTCAAAAAAATCGCAGTATTCCTAATAGTTTTTGAATTATGAACTATTTTTTACTTTTTATAAATTTTTGATTTTATTTATTTTCTCCACTTACGGCTATACTATTCGAAACAGTGAAACTGTTTCGACCCTTGCCGATGCAAATTGATCCAGGCGATCGATTGAAGTTCAAAAAAAACGCAGTATTCCTAATAGTTTTTGAATTATGAACTATATTTTACTTTTTATAAATTTTTGATTTTATTTATTTTCTCCACTTACGGCTATACTATTCGAAACAGTGGCACTGTTTCAACCCTTGCCGATGCAAAATAGGTTTTGAATTATGAACTATTTTTTACTTTTTATAAATTTTTGATTTTATTTATTTTTTCCACTTACGGCTATACTATATTCGAAAAAGTGGAACTATTTGGACGTTTGCTGATGCAAAATGAGCCGGGCAATCGATTGATGACAAAAAAATCGCAGTATTCTTAATAGTTTTTGAATTATGAACTATTTTTTACTTATTATAAATTTTTGATTTTGTTTATTTTCTCCACTTATGGCTATACTATTCGAAACAGTGGAACTGTTTCAACCCTTGCCAATGCAAAATGATCCAGGCAATCGACTAAAGTCAAAAAAATCTCAGTATTCCTAATAGTTTTTGAATTATGAACTATTTTTTTTAATTTTTATAAATTTTTGATTTTATTTATTTTTTCCACTTACGGCTATACTATTCGAAACAGTAGAACTGTTTCGACCCTTGCCGATGCAAAATGATCCAGGCAATCGATTAAAGTCAAAAAAATCTCAGTATTCCTAATAGTTTTTGAATTATGAACTATTTTTCACTTTTTATAAATTTTTGATTTTATTTATTTTTTCCACTTACGGCTATACAATATTAGAAACAGTGGAACTATTTGGACTTTTGCCGATGCAAAATGATCCAGGCAATCGATTGAAGTTCAAAAAAAGTGCAGTATTCCTAATAGTTTTTGAATTATGAACTATTTTTTACTTTTTATAAATTTTTGATTTTGTTTATTTTCTCCACTTATGGCTATACTATTCGAAACAGTGGAACTGTTTTAACCCTTGCCGATGCAAAATGATCCAGGCAATCGATTGCAGTCAAAAAAATCTCAGTATTCCTAATAGTATTTGAATTATAGACTATTTTTTACTTTTTATAAATTTTTGATTTTATTTATTTTCTCCACTTACGGCTATACTATTCGAAACAGTGGAACTGTTTGGACCTTTGCCGATGCAAAATGATCCGGGCAATCGATTGATGACAAAAAAATCGCAGCATTCCTAATAGTTTTTGAATTATGAACTATTTTTTACTTATTATAAATTTTTGATTTTGTTTATTTTCTCCACTTATGGCTATACTATTCGAAACAGTGGAACTGTTTCAACCCTTGCCGATGCAAAATGATCCAGGCAATCGATTGAAGTTCAAAAAAATCGCAGTATTTCTAAGAGTTTTTGAATTATGAACTATTTTTTACTTTTTATAAATTTTTGATTTTATTTATTTTCTCCACTTACGGCTATACTATTCGAAACAGTGGAACTGTTTCGATCCTTGCCGATGCAAAATGATCCAGGCAATCGATTGAAGTCAAAAAAATCGCAGTATTCCTAATAGTTTTTGAATTATGAACTATTTTTTACTTTTTATAAATTTTTGATTTTATTTATTTTCTCCACTTACGGCTATACTATTCGAAACAGTAGAACTGTTTCCACCCTTGCCGATGCAAGATGATCCAGGCAATCGATTGAAGTCAAAAAAATCTCAAAATTCCTAATAGTTTTTGAATTATGAACTATTTTTTACTTTTTATAAATTTTTGATTTTATTTATTTTTTCCACTTGCGGCTATACTATTCGAAACAGTGGAACTATTTGGACCTTTGCCGATGCAAAATAATCCAGGCAATCGATTGAAGTTCAAAAAAATCGCAGTATTCCTAATAGTTTTTGAATTATGAACAATTTTTTACTTTTTATAAATTTTTGATTTTATTTATTTTTTCCACTTACGGCTATACTATTCGAAACAGTAGAACTATTTGGACCTTTGCCGATGCAGAATGATCCAGGTAATCGATTGAAGTCACAAAAATCGCAGTATTCCTAATAGTTTTTGAATTATGAAGTATTTTTTACTTTTTATAAATTTTTGATTTTATTTATTTTTTCCACTTACGGCTATACTATATTCGAAAGAGTGGAACTATTTGGACGTTTGCCGATGCAAAATGATCCGGGCAATCGATTGATGTCAAAAAAATAGCAGTATTCCTAATAGTTTTTAAATTATGAACTATTATTTACTTTTTATAAATTTTTGATTTCATTTATTTTCTCCACTTACGGCTATACTATTCGAAACAGTGGAACTGTTTCGACCCTTGCCGATGCAAAATGATCCAGGCAATCGATTGAAATCAAAAAAATCTCAGTATTCCTAATAGTTTTTGAATTATGAACTATTTTTTACTTTTTAAAAATTTTTGATTTTATTTATTTTCTCCACTTACGGCTATACTATTCGAAACAGTGGAACTGTTTCGACCCTTGCCGATGCAAAATAGTTTTTGAATTATGAACTATTTTTTACTTTTTATAAATTTTTGATTTTATTTATTTTTTCCACTTACGGCTATACTATATTCGAAAGAGTGGAACTATTTGGACGTTTGCCGATGCAAAATGATCCGGGCAATCGATTGATGTCAAAAAAATCGCAGTATTCCTAATAGTTTTTGAATTATGAACTATTTTTTACTTTTTATAAATTTTTGATTTTATTTATTTTCTCCACTTACGGCTATACTATTCGAAACAGTGGAACTGTTTCGACCCTTGCCGATGCGAAATAGTTTTTGAATTATAGACTATTTTTTACTTTGTATAAATTTTTGATTTTATTTATTTTTTCCACTTACGGCTATACTATATTCGAAAGAGTGGAACTATTTGGACGTTTGCCGATGCAAAATGATCCGGGCAATCGATTGATGTCAAAAAAATCGCAGTATTCCTAATAGTTTTTGAATTATGAACTATTTTTTACTTATTATAAATTTTTTAATTTATTTATTTTTTCCACTTACGGCTATACTATTCGAAACAGTGGAACTATTTGGACCTTTGCCGATGCAAAATGATCCAGGTAATCGATTGAAGTCACAAAAATCGCAGTATTCCTAATAGTTCTTGAATTATGAAATATTTATTACTTTTTATAAATTTTTGATTTTATTTATTTTTTCCACTTACGGCTATACTATATTCGAAAGAGTGGAACTATGTGGACGTTTGCCGATGCAAAATGATCCGGGCAATCGATTGAAGTCAAAAAAAATCGCAGTATTCCTAATAGTTTTTTAATTATGAACTATTTTTTACTTTTTATAAATTTTTGATTTTATTTATTTTTTCCACTTACGGCTATACTATATTCGAAAGAGTGGAACTATTTGGACGTTTGCCGATGCAAAATGGTCCGGGCAATCGATTGATGTCAAAAAAATCGCAGTATTCCTAATAGTTTTTGAGTTATGAACTATTTTTTACTTTTTATAAATTTTTGATTTTATATATTTTCTCCACTTACGGCTATACTATTCGAAACAGTGGAACTGTTTTGACCCTTGCCGATGCAAAATGATCCAGGCAATCGACTGAAGTCAAAAAAATCTCAGTATTCCTAACAGTTTTTGAATTATGAACTATTTTTTACTTTTTATAAATTTTTGATTTTATTTATCTATTCCACTTACGGCTATACAATATTCGAAACAGTGGAACTATTTGGACCTTTGCCGATGCAAAATGATCCAGGCATTCGATTGAAGTTTAAAAAAATTGCAGTATTCCTAATAGTTTTTGAATTATGAACTATTTTTTACTTTTTATAAATTTTTGATTTTGTTTATTTTCTCTACTTATGGCTATACTATTCGAAACAGTAGAACTGTTTCAACAATTGCCGATGCAAAATGATCCAGGCAATCGATTGCAGTCAAAAAAATCTCAGTATTCCTAATAGTTTTTGAATTATGAACTATTTTTTACTTTTTATAAATTTTTAATTTTATTTATCTTCTCCACTTACGGCTATACTATTCGAAACAGTTGAACTGTTTGGACCTTTGCCGATGCAAAATGATCCAGGCAATCGATTGATGTCAAAAAAATCGCAGTATTCCTAATAGTTTTTGAATTATGAACTATTTTTTACTTTTTATAAATTTTTGATTTTATTTATTTTCTCCACTTACGGCTATACTGTTCGAAACAGTGGAACTGTTTCGACCCTTGCCGATGCAAAATAGTTTTTGAATTATGAACTATTTATTACTTTTTATAAATTTTTGATTTTATTTATTTTTTCCACTTACGGCTATACTATATTCGAAAGAGTGGAACTGTTTAGAACTTTGCCGATGCAATATGATCCGGGCAATCGATTGAAGTCAAAAAAAATCGCAGTATTCCTAATAGTTTTTGAATTATGAACTATTTTTTACTTTTTATAAATTTTTGATTTTATTTATTTTTTACACTTACGGCTATACTATATTCGAAAGAGTGGAACTATTTGGACGTTTGCCGATGCAAAATGATCCGGGCAATCGATTGATGTCAAAAAAATCGCAGTATTCCTAATAGGTTTTGAATTATGAACTATTTTTTACTTTTTATAAATTTTTGATTTTATTTATTTTCTCCACTTACGGCTATACTATTCGAAACAGTAGAAATGTTTCAACCCTTGCCGATGCAAAATGATCCAGGCAATCGATTGATGTCAAAAAAATCGCAGTATTCCTAATAGTTTTTAAATTATGAACTATTATTTACTTTTTATAAATTTTTGATTTTATTTATTTTCTCCACTTACGGCTATACTATTCGAAACAGTGGAACTGTTTCGACCCTTGCCGATGCGAAATAGTTTTTGAATTATGAACTATTTTTTACTTTTTATAAATTTTTTAATTTATTTTTTTTTTCCACTTACGGCTATACAATATTCGAAACAGTGGAACTATTTGGACCTTTGCCGATGCAAAATGATCCAGGCAATCGATTGAAGTTCAAAAAAATCGCAGTATTCCTAATTGTTTTTGAATTATGAACAATTTTTTACTTTTTATAAATTTTTGATTTTATTTATTTTTTCCACTTACGGCTATACTATTCGAAACAGTGGAACTATTTAGACCTTTGCCGATGCAAAATGATCCAGGTAATCGATTGAAGTCACAAAAATCGCAGTATTCCTAATAGTTTTTGAATTATAAAGTATTTTTTACTTTTTATAAATTTTTGATTTTATTTATTTTTTCCACTTACGGCTATACTATATTCGAAAGAGTGGAACTATGTGGACGTTTGCCCATGCAAAATGATCCGGGCAATCGATTGAAGTCAAAAAAAATCGCAGTATTCCTAATAGTTTTTTAATTATGAACTATTTTTTACTTTTTATAAATTTTTGATTTTATTTATTTTTTCCACTTACGGCTATACTATATTCGAAAGAGTGGAACTATTTGGACGTTTGCCGATGCAAAATGATCCGGACAATCGATTGATGTCAAAAAAATCGCAGTATTCCCAATAGTTTTTGAATTATGAACTATTTTTTACTTTTTATAAATTTCTGATTTTATATATTTTCTCCACTTACGGCTATACTATTCGAAACAGTGTAACTGTTTGGACCTTTGCCGATGCAAAATGATCCAGGCAATCGACTGAAGTCAAAAAAATCTCAGTATTCCTAATAGTTTTTGAATTATGAACTATTTTTTACTTTTTATAAATTTTTGATTTTATTTATTTATTCCACTTACGGCTATACAATATTCGAAACAGTGGAACTATTTGGACGTTTGCCGATGCAAAATGATCCAGGCAATCGATTGAAGTTTAAAAAAATTGCAGTATTCCTAATAGTTTTTGAATTATGAACTATTTTTTACTATTTATAAATTTTTGATATTGTTTATTTTCTCCACTTATGGCTATACTATTCGAAACAGTAGAACTGTTTCAACCCTTGCCGATGCAAAATGATCCAGGCAATCGATTGCAGTCAAAAAAATCTCAGTATTCCTAATAGTTTTTGAATTATGAACTATTTTTTACTTTTTATAAATTTTTAATTTTATTTATCTTCTCCACTTACGGCTATACTATTCGAAACAGTGGAACTGTTTGGACCTTTGCCGATGCAAAATGATCCAGGCAATCGATTGAAGTCAAAAAATCTCAGTATTCCTAATAGTTTTTAAATTATGAACTATTTTTTACTTTTTATAAATTTTTGATTTTATTTATTTTTTCTACTTACGGCTATACTATTCGAAACAGTGGAACTGTTTCGACCCTTGCCGATGCAAAATGATCCAGGCAATCGATTGAAGTCAAAAAAATCTCAGTATTCCTAATAGTTTTTGAATTATGAACTATTTTTTACTTTTTATAAATTTTTGATTTTGTTTATTTTCTCCACTTATGGCTATACTATTCGAAACAGTGGAACTGTTTCAACCCTTGCCGATGCAAAATGATCCAGACAATCGATTGAAGTCAAAAAAATCTCAGTATTCCTAATAGTTTTTGAATTATGAACTATTTTTTACTTTTTATAAATTTTTGATTTTATTTATTTTTTCCACTTACGGCTACACTATATTCGAAAGAGTGGAATTATTTGGACCTTTGCCAATGCAAAATGATCCGGGCAATCGATTGATGACAAAAAAATCGCAGTATTCCTAATAGTTTTTGAATTATGAACTATTTTTTACTTTTTACAAATTTTTGATTTTATTTATTTTCTCGACTTATTCTTCATCAAAAACACGACTAATGTCTCAGAAAAACGCTTTACTTGGAGCCATTTTTTGCTTAACGAACCGAATATAATTTAGTAAATCAGACTGAGAATGCTTTAGTCTAGATCAAAAAACGATTTTTATTAAAATTTAAAAGAAAACGACTAATTTCGAAATATTATTTACACAGAAACGAGTCAAACACGAGTTAAACTTAAACAAAACAGACTGTAAACGTTTTATGTCGCTTCAAAAGAACGATTCATATTATAATTTGGAAGAAACCTGCTTATTTCGGCAGCTTTTTTGCTTAGAAACGAGTAAAACCTTACCAAACCAAACTAAAAAATACCTTATTTGGGTCTGCTTTTGCATAAAGAAACGAGTATAATTTAATAAAACAGACTGAGAACTTTCTAGATTAGTTTGAAGGAACGATTAAATTTATAATTTTG
This sequence comes from Tribolium freemani, assembly GCA_939628115.1. Lineage (NCBI taxonomy): Eukaryota > Metazoa > Arthropoda > Insecta > Coleoptera > Tenebrionidae > Tribolium > Tribolium freemani. The sequence continues at coordinate 4,141,638 of OW626787.1, read as the reverse complement.
AAGAAAAGAACTCAATTCGAAGGATTCGTCTTCTTCTTCTCCTTCTTCTTCTTCATCTTCTTCTTCTTATTAGTATTATTATTATTATTACTATTATTATTATTATTATTATTATTATTGTTATTATTATTATTATTATTATTATTATTATTATTATTATTATTATTATTATTATTATTATTATTACTATTATTATTATTATTATTATTATATATATTTTTTTATTATTATTTTAATAATAATTTAAAACCAACTATAACTTTCGAATAGTGAACGGTTTATGCACCAGTTGGTAAGAACATTGTTAATTTTTGACAAATATTTGCTTAAAAACCTGAAGACTTACACAAATCAAATTGAAAACATCTTATTCAAGTTCAAAATAACAAATAATGTTATAGTTTTGATAAAAACAGATTATTTTGGACGTTTATTAGCTTTGAAACGAGCAAACGTTTACAAGACATACTAAAAACGCTTTAATCAGGCTCAAAAGTACGAATTATGCTATAGTTTGAACAAAAAGGGCTTATTCCGTACGATTGATTGCCTAAATAAACGAGTATATTTAATAAAACAGAGTGAAAACGCTTTATTCTGGCTCAAAAGAACGATTGATGCATGAATTTGGAAGCAAATGGCTAATTTCGAAACATTTTTTGCTTAGAATCCAGTAAAACTTACACAAATGGAGCCGAAAACGTCTTAGTTCGTTTCAGAAAAGCGATATATATTATAATTCGAAAGAAAACGGCTTATTTCGAACGATTCTTATCTTTAAAACCAGCAAACATTTAAAAAGCATACTATTAACGCTCTATTCAGGCTCAGAAGAACGAATTATGTTATAGTTTAAACAAAAACGGCAAATTTCAGTCTATTTTTTGCTTAACGAAACGAGAATATTTAATAAAACACACTGAAAACGCTATATCCTTGCTCAAAAGAACGATTAATGCAATAATTTAGAAGCAAAGGGAAAATTTCGAAGGTTTTTTTGCTTAGAATCCAGTGAAACCTATGCAAATCCCACCGAAAACGTCTAAGTTCGCTTCAAAAAAGCGATATATATTATAATTCGAAAGAAAACGGCTTATTTAGAACGACTCTTAGCTTCGAAACCAGCAAACGTTTACAAAACATACTGCAGACGCTTTATTCTGGCTCAAAAGAACGAATTATATTATAGTTTGAACAAAAACAGTGAATTTCATACAATTTTTTGCTTAAAGAAACGAGTATATTTAATAAAACAGACCAAAAACGCTTTATTCTTGCTCAAAAGAACGATTGATGCAATAATTTGAAAGCAAATGGCTAATTTCGAAAGATTATTTACTTAGAATCCAGTAAAACTTATGTAAATCGAGCCGAAAACGTCTTAGTTCGCTTCAAGTAAGCGATACATATTCTAATTCGAAAGAAAACGGCTTATTTCGAACGATTCTTAGCTTCGAAACCAGCAAACGTTTACAAAACATACTAAAAACGCTCAATTCAGGCTCAAAAGAACGAATTATGTTATAGTTTAAACTAAAACGGCAAATTTCAGACTATTTTTTGCTTAAAGAAACGAGTATATTTAATGAAACAGACTCAAAACTCTTTATTCTTGCTCAAAAGAACGAATTATGTTATAGATTAAAAGAAAACGGTTTATTTCGAACTACTCTTGGCTTCAAATTAAGCAAACTTTAATAAAGCAGAGTGAAAACGTTTTATTGTCACAAGAAAACAGTTCAAGCACTAATTAAAGCCAATCCTGGGAGATTTCTCAATTTTAAGAAAAGAAATTGTCTAAAATATACCTTTTTCTTTAAAATTAGTGCCTTTTCTCGTTTCTAAGCAAAGAATCTACCGAGAGAAACCCTTTTTTTATTCAAACTATTGAATAATTTGTACTTTTGTGCTTAAATAAGTCGCTTTTCTACAAACTGTAACATAGAACGTCGTCTTGAGGCGTTTGCTGGTTTTGGAGCTAAGAATCTTTTGAAATAAGCCGTTTTCTTTCGAATTATAATATATATCGCTTTTTTGAAGCGAAATAAAACGTTTTCGGCCCGATTTGTATAAGTTTTGCCGGATTCTAAGCAAAAAAACCTTCGAAATATTCCCTTTGCTTCCAAATTATTGCATCAATCGTTCTGATGAGCTAGAATAAAGCGTTTTCTGTCTGCTTTATTAAATATACTCGATTCTTTAAGCAAAAAATTGTTTGAAATTCACTGTTTTTGATCAAACTATAACATAATTCGTTCCTTTGAGCCAGAATAAAGCGTTTTCAGTATGTTTTGTAAACGTTTGCTGTTTTCAAAGCTCAGAATCGTTCGAAATAAGCCGCTTTCTTTCGAATTATAATTTACATCGCATTTTTGAAGCGAAATAAAACGTTTTCGGCTCGATTTGTATAAGTTTTGCTGGATTCTAAGCAAAAAAACCTTCGAAATATTACCTTTGCTTCCAAATTATTGCATCAATCCTTCATTTGAGCAAGAATAAAGCGTTTTCAGTCTGTTTTATTAAATATACTCGCTTCTATAAGCAAAAAATAGTCTGAAATTTGCCGTTTTTGTTTAAACTATAACATAATTCGTTCTTCTGATCCTGAATCGAGCGTTTTCAGTATGCTTTGTAAACGTTTGCTGGTTTCAAAGATAAGAATCGTTCGAAATAAGCAGTTTTCTTTCGAATTATAATATATATCGCTTTTTTTAAGCGAACTACGACGTTTTCGGCTCCATTTGTGTTAGTTTTCCTGGATTCTAAGCAAATAATCTTTCGAAATAAGCCATTTGTTTCCAAATTATTGCGTCAATCGTTCTTTTGAGGCAGAATAAAGCGTTTTCAGTCTGTTTTATTAAATATACTCGTTTCTTTAAGCAAAAAATTGTCTGAAATTCACTGTTTTTGTACAAACTATAACATAATTCGATTTTTTGGGCCAGAATAAAGCCATTTTAGTATGCTTTGTAAACGTTTGATGGTTTCAAAGCTAAGAATCGTTCGAAATAAACCGTTTTCTTTCGAATTATAATATATATCGCTTTTTTTAAGCTAACTAAGACGTTTTCGGCTCGATTTATGTAAGTTTTACTGGATTCTTAGCAAAAAATCTTTCGAAATAAGCCATTTGCTTCCAAATTATTGCATCAATCGTTCTTTTGAGCCAGAATAAAACGTTTTCAGTCTGTTTTATTAAATATACGCTTTTATTTAGTTAATCAATCGTACGGAATAAGCCCTTCTTGTTCAAACTATATCATAATTCGTTCTTTTGAGCCTGACTAAAGCGTTTTCAGTATGTCTTGTAAACGTTTGCTCGTTTCAAAGCTAATAAACGTCCAAAATAAGCTGTTTTTATCGAAACTATAACATAATTTGTTATTTAGAACTAGAATAAGATGTTTTCAATTTGCTTTGTGTAAGTCTTCATGTTTTTAAGCAAATATTTGTCAAAAATTAACCATGTTCTTACAAACTGGTGCATAAACCGTTCACTATTCGAAGTTATAGTTGGTTTTAAATTATTAAAATAATAATAAAAAAAATATATATAATAATAATAATAATAATAATAATAATAATAATAATAATAATAATGATAATAATAATAATAATAATAATAATAATAATAATAATAATAATAATAATAATAATAATAACAATAGTAATAATGATAATAATAATAATAAGAAGAAGAAGAAGAAGAAGACGAATCCTTCGAATTGAGTTCTTTTCTTCAAAATTATAAATTTAATCGTTCCTTCAAACTAATCTAGAAAGTTCTCAGTCTGTTTTATTAAATTATACTCGTTTCTTTATGCAAAAGCAGACCCAAATAAGGTGTTTTTTTTAAACTGTAACATTAATGGTGTTTTTGAGGCGAAATAAGATGTTTTTAGTTTGGTTTGGTAAGGTTTTACTCGTTTCTAAGTAAAAAAGCTGCCGAAATAAGCAGGTTTCTTCCAAATTATAATATGATTCGTTCTTTTGAAGCGACATAAAACGTTTACAGTCTGTTTTGTTTAAGTTTAACTCGTGTTTGACTCGTTTCTGTGTAAATAATATTTCGAAATTAGTCGTTTTCTTTTAAATTTTAATAAAAATCTTCTTTTGATCCAGACTAAAGCATTCTCAGTCTGATTTACTAAATTGTATTCGGTTCGTTAAGCAAAAAATGGCTCCAAGTAAAGCGTTTTTATCCAAACTGAGACATTAGTCGTGTTTTTGATGAAGAATAAGTCGAGAAAATAAATAAAATCAAAAATTTGTAAAAAGTAATTAATAGTTCATAATTCAAAAACTATTAGGAATACTGAGATTTTTTTGACTTCAATCGATTGCCCGGATCATTTTGCATCGGCATGGGTCAAAACAGTTCAACTGTTTCGAATAGTATAGCCGTGAGTGGAGAAAATAAATTAAATCAAAAATTTATAAAATGTAAAAAATAGCTCATAATTCAAAAACTATTAGGAATACTGCGATTTTTTTGACTTCAATCGATTGCCTGGATCATTTTGCTTCGGCAAAAGTCCAAATAGTTCCACTGTTTCGAATAGTAGAGCCGTAAGTGGAAAAAATAAATAAAATCAAAAAATTATAAAAAGTAAAAAATAGTTTATAATTCAAAAAATATTAGCAATACTGCGATTTTTTTGACTTCAATCGATTACCTGGATCATTTTGCATCGGCAAAGGTCCAAACAGTTCCACTGTTTCGAATAGTATAGCCGTAAGTGGAGAAAATAAATAAAATCAAAAATTTATAAAAAGTAAAAAATAGTTCATAATTCAAAAACTATTAGTAATACTGCGATTTTTTTGACTCCAATCGATTACCTGGATCATTTTGCATCGGCAAAGGTCTAAACAGTTCCACTGTTTCGAATAGTATAGCCGTAAGTGGAGAAAATAAATAAAATCAAAAATTTATAAAAAGTAAAGAATATTTCATAATTCAAAAACTATTAGGAATACTGCGATTTTTTTGGCATCAATCGATTGCCTGGATTATTTTGCATCGGCAAAGGTCCAAATAGTTCCACTGTTTCGAATATTCGAATAGTATAGCCGTAAGTGGAGAAAATAAATAAAATCAAAAATTTATAAAAAGTAAAAAATAGTTCATAATTCAAAAACTATTAGGAATACTGAGATTTTTTTGACTTTAATCGATTGCCTGGATTATTTTGCATCGGGAAAGGTCCAAAGAGTTCCACTGTTTCGAATAGTATAGCCGTAAGTGGAGAAAATATATAAAATCAAAAATTTATAAAAAGTAAAAAATTGTTCATAATTCAAAAATTATTAGGAATACTGAGATTTTTTTGACTTCAATCGATTACCTGAATCATTTTACATCGGCAAGTGTCCAAATTGTTCCACTAATTCGAATATAGTATAGCCGTAAGTGGAAAAAATAAATAAAATCAAAAATTTATAAAAAGTAAATAATAGTTCATAATTCAAAAACTATTAGGAATACTGAGATTTTTTTGACTTCAATCGATTGCCTGGATCATTTTGCATCAGCAAGGGTCGAAACAGTTCCACTGTTTCGAATAGTATAGCCGTAAGTGGAGAAAATAAATAAAATCAAAAATTTGTAAAAAGTAAAAAATAGTTCATAATTCAAAAACTATTAGAAATACTGCGATTTTTTTGAATTTCAATCGATTGCCTGGATCATTTTGCATCGGCAAAGGTCCAAATAGTTCCACTCTTTCGAATATAGTATAGCGGTAAGTGGAAAAAATAAATAAAATCAAAAATTTATAAAAAGTAAAAAATAGTTCATAATTCAAAAACTATTAGGAACACTGAGATTTTTTTGACTTTAATCGATTTCCTGGATCATTTTGCATCGGCAAAGATCCAAACAGTTCCACTGTTTCGAATAGTATAGCCGTAAGTGGAGAAAATAAATAAAATTAAAAATTTATAAAAAGTAAAAAATAGTTCATAATTCAATAACTATTAGGAATACTGAGATTTTTTTGACTGCAATTGATTGCCTGGATCATTTTGCATCGGCAAGGGTCGAAACAGTTTCATTGTTTCGAATAGTATAGCCATAAGTGGAGAAAATAAACAAAATCAAAAATTTATAAAAAGTAAAAAATAGTTCATAATTCAAAAACTATTAGGAATACTAGATTTTTTTGAACTTCAATCGATTGCCTGGATCATTTTGCATCGGCAAGGGTCGAAACAGTTCCACTGTTTCGAATAGTATAGCCGTAAGTGGAGAAAATAAATAAAATCAAAAATTTATAAAAAGTAAAAAATAGTTCATAATTCAAAAACTAATAGGAATACTGCGATTTTTTTGACTTCAATCGATTGCCTGGATCATTTTGCAACGGCAAAAGCCCAAACAGTTCCACTGTTTCGAATAGTATAGCCGTAAGTGGAGAAAATAAATAAAATCAAAAATTTATAAAAAGTAAAAAATAGTTCATAATTCAAAAACTATTAGGAATACTGCGATTTTTTTGACTTCAATTGATTGCCTGGATCATTTTGCCTCGGCAAGGGTCGAAGGAGTTCAACTGTTTCGAATAGTATAGCCGTAAGTGGAGAAAATATATAAAATCAAAAATTTATAAAAAGTAAAAAATTGTTCATGATTCAAAAATTATTAGGAATACTGCCATTTCTTTGACTAAAATCGATTGCCTGAATCATTTTGCATCGGCGAAGGTCCAAATAGTTCCACTGTTTCGAATATTCGAATAGTATAGCCGTAAGTGGAGAAAATAAATAAAATCAAAAATTTATAAAAAGTAAAAAATAGTTCATAATTCAAAAACTATTAGGAATACTGAGATTTTTTTGACTTCAATCGATTGCCTGGATTATTTTGCATCGGCAAAGGTCCAAAGAGTTCCACTGTTTCGAATAGTATAGCCGTAAGTGGAGAAAATATATAAAATCAAAAATTTATAAAAAGTAAAAAATTGTTCATAATTCAAAAACTATTAGGAATACTGAGATTTTTTTGACTTCAATCGATTACCTGAATCATTTTACATCGGCAAGTGTCCAAATTGTTCCACTGTTTCGAATATAGTATAGCCGTAAGTGGAAAAAATAAATAAAATCAAAAATTTATAAAAAGTAAATAATAGTTCATAATTCAAAAACTATTAGGAATACTGAGATTTTTTTGACTTCAATCGATTGCCTGCATCATTTTGCATCAGCGAGGGTCGAAACAGTTCCACTGTTTCGAATAGTATAGCCGTAAGTGGAGAAAATAAATAAAATCAAAAATTTGTAAAAAGTAAAAAATAGTTCATAATTCAAAAACTATTAGAAATACTGCGATTTTTTTGAATTTCAATCGATTGCCTGGATCATTTTGCATCGGCAAAGGTCCAAATAGTTCCACTCTTTCGAATATAGTATAGCGGTAAGTGGAAAAAATAAATAAAATCAAAAATTTATAAAAAGTAAAAAATAGTTCATAATTCAAAAACTATTAGGAACACTGAGATTTTTTTGACTTTAATCGATTTCCTGGATCATTTTGCATCGGCAAAGATCCAAACAGTTCCACTGTTTCGAATAGTATAGCCGTAAGTGGAGAAAATAAATAAAATTAAAAATTTATAAAAAGTAAAAAATAGTTCATAATTCAATAACTATTAGGAATACTGAGATTTTTTTGACTGCAATTGATTGCCTGGATCATTTTGCATCGGCAAGGGTCGAAACAGTTTCATTGTTTCGAATAGTATAGCCATAAGTGGAGAAAATAAACAAAATCAAAAATTTATAAAAAGTAAAAAATAGTTCATAATTCAAAAACTATTAGGAATACTAGATTTTTTTGAACTTCAATCGATTGCCTGGATCATTTTGCATCGGCAATGGTCGAAACAGTTCCACTGTTTCGAATAGTATAGCCGTAAGTGGAGAAAATAAATAAAATCAAAAATTTATAAAAAGTAAAAAATAGTTCATAATTCAAAAACTAATAGGAATACTGCGATTTTTTTGACTTCAATCGATTGCCTGGATCATTTTGCAACGGCAAGAGCCCAAACAGTTCCACTGTTTCGAATAGTATAGCCGTAAGTGGAGAAAATAAATAAAATCAAAAATTTATAAAAAGTAAAAAATAGTTCATAATTCAAAAACTATTAGGAATACTGCGATTTCTTTGACTTCAATTGATTGCCTGGATCATTTTGCCTCGGCAAGGGTCGAAGGAGTTCAACTGTTTCGAATAGTATAGCCGTAAGTGGAGAAAATAAATAAAATCAAAAATTTATAAAAAGTTAAAAATAGTACATAATTCAATAACTATTAGGAATACTGCGATTTTTTTGACTTCAATCGATTGCCTGGATCATTTTGCATCGGCAAGGGTCGAAACAGTTCCACTGTTTCGAATAGTATAGCCGTAAGTGGAGAAATTAAATAAAATCAAAAATTTATAAAAAGTAAAAAATAGTTCATAATTCAAAAACTATTAGGAATACTGCGATTTCTTTGACTAAAATCGATTGCCTGAATCATTTTGCATCGGCGAAGGTCCAAATAGTTCCACTGTTTCGAATATTCGAATAGTATAGCCGTAAGTGGAGAAAATAAATAAAATCAAAAATTTATAAAAAGTAAAAAATAGTTCATAATTCAAAAACTATTAGGAATACTGAGATTTTTTTGACTTCAATCGATTGCCTGGATTATTTTGCATCGGCAAAGGTCCAAAGAGTTCCACTGTTTCGAATAGTATAGCCGTAAGTGGAGAAAATATATAAAATCAAAAATTTATAAAAAGTAAAAAATTGTTCATAATTCAAAAATTATTAGGAATACTGCCATTTCTTTGACTAAAATCGATTGCCTGAATCATTTTGCATCGGCAAAGGTCCAAATAGTTCCACTGTTTCGAATATTCGAATAGTATAGCCGTAAGTGGAGAAAATAAATAAAATCAAAAATTTATAAAAAGTAAAAAATAGTTCATAATTCAAAAACTATTAGGAATACTGAGATTTTTTTGACTTCAATCGATTGCCTGGATTATTTTGCATCGGCAAAGGTCCAAAGAGTTCCACTGTTTCGAATAGTATAGCCGTAAGTGGAGAAAATATATAAAATCAAAAATTTATAAAAAGTAAAAAATTGTTCATAATTCAAAAATTATTAGGAATACTGAGATTTTTTTGACTTCAATCGATTGCCTGGATCATTTTGCATTGGCAAGGGTCGAAACAGTTCCACTGTTTCGAATAGTATAGCCGTAAGTGGAGAAAATAAATAAAATCAAAAATTTATAAAAAGTAAAAAATAGTTCATAATTCAAAAACTAATAGGAATACTGAGATTTTTTTGACTTCAGTCGATTGCCTGGATCATTTTGCATCGGCAAAGGTCCAAATAGTTCCACTGTTTCGATGCAAAATAACCCAGGTAATCGATTGAAGTCACAAAAATCGCAGTATTCCTAATAGTTTTTGAATTATGAACTATTTTTTACATTCTATAAATTTTTGATTATATTTATTTTCTCCACTAACGGCTATACTATTCGAAACAGTGGAACTGTTTGGACTTTTGCCGATAAAAAATGATCCAGGCAATCGATGGAAGTTCAAAAAAATCGCAGTATTCCTAATAGTTTTTGAATTATGAACAATTTTTACATTCTATAAATTTTTGATTATATTTATTTTCTCCACTAACGGCTATACTATTCGAAACAGTGGAACTCTTTGGACCTTTGCCGATGCAATATGATCCAGGTAATCGATTGAAGTCAAAAAAATCGCAGTATTCCTAATAATTTTTGAATTATGAACTATTTTTTACTTTTAATAAATTTTTGATATTATTTATTTTCTCCACTTACGGCTACACTATATTCGAAACAGTGGAACTATTTGGACCTTTGCCGATAAAAAATGATCCAGGCAATCGATGGAAGTTCAAAAAAATCGCAGTATTCCTAATAGTTTTTGAATTATGAACTATTTTTTACATTCTATAAATTTTTGATTATATTTATTTTCTCCACTAACGGCTATACTATTCGAAACAGTGGAACTGTTTGGACCTTTGCCGATGCAAAATGATCCAGGTAATCGATTGAAGTCAAAAAAATCGCAGTATTCCTAATAGTTTTTGAATTATGAACAATTTTTTGCTTTTTATAAATTTTTAATTTTATTTATTTTCTCCACTTACGGCTATACTATTCGAAACAGTGTAACTGTTTGGACCTTTGCCGATGCAAAATGATCCAGGTAATCGATTGAAGTCAAAAAAATCGCAGTATTCCTAATAATTTTTGAATTATGAACTATTTTTTACTTTTAATACATTTTTGATTTTATTTATTTTCTCCACTTACGGCTATACTATATTCGAAACAGTGGAACTATTTGGACCTTTGCCGATAAAAAATGATCCAGGCAATCGATGGAAGTTCAAAAAAATCGCAGTATTCCTAATAGTTTTTGAATTATGAACTATTTTTTACTTTTTATAAATTTTTGATTTTATTTATTTTCTCCACTTACGGCTATACTATTCGAATATTCGAAACAGTGGAACTATTTGGACCTTTGCCGATGCAAAATGATTCAGGCAATCGATTTTAGTCAAAGAAATTGCAGTATTCCTAATAGTTTTTGAATTATGAACTATTTTTTACTTTTTATAAATTTTTGATTTTATTTATTTTCTCCACTTACGGCTATACTATTCGAAACAATGGAACTGTTTCGACCCTTGGCGATGCAAAATGATCCGGGCAATCGATTGAAGTCAAAAAAATCTCAGTATTCCTAATAGTTTTTGAATGATGAACTATTTTTTACTTTTTATAAATTTTTGATTTTATTTATTTTCTCCACTTACGGCTATACTATTCGAAACAATGGAACTGTTTCGACCCTTGCCGATGCAAAATGATCCGGGCAATCGATTGAAGTCAAAAAAATCTCAGTATTCCTAATAGTTTTTGAATTATTAACTATTTTTTACTTTTTATAAATTTTTGATTTTATTTATTTTCTCCACTTACGGCTATACTATTCGAAACAGTGGAACTGTTTCGACCCGTGCCGATGCAAAATGATCCAGGCAATCGATTGAAGTCAAAAAAATCTGAGTATTCCTAATAGTTTTTGAATTATGAACTATTTTTTACTTTTTATAAATTTTTAATTTTATTTATTTTTTCCACTTACGGCTATACTATATTCGAAAGAGTGGAACTATTCGGAACTTTGCCAATGCAAAATGATCCAGGTAATCGATTGAAGTCAAAAAAATTGCAGTATTCCTAATAGTTTTTGAATTATAAACTATTTTTTACTTTTTATAATTTTTTGATTTTATTTATTTTTTCCACTTACGGCTCTACTATTCGAAACAGTGAAACTATTTGGACTTTTGCCGAAGCAAAATGATCCAGGCAATCGATTGAAGTCAAAAAAATCGCAGTATTCCTAATAGTTTTTGAATTATGAACTATTTTTTACTTTTTATAAATTTTTGATTTTATTTATTTTCTCCACTTACGGCTATACTAATCAAAGAAGTGGAACTGTTTGGACCATTGCCGATGCAAAATGATCCAGGCAATCGATTGAAGTCAAAAAAATTTCAGTATTCCTAATAGTTTTTGAATTATGAACTATTTTTTACTTTTTATAAATTTTTGATTTTATTTATTTTCTCCACTTACGGCTATACTATTCAAAAAAGTGGAACTGTTTGGACCATTGCCGATGCAAAATGATCCAGGCAATCGATTGTAGTCAAACAAATCTCAGTATTCCTAATAGTTTTTGAATTATGAACTATTATTGACTTTTTATAAATTTTTGATTTTATATATTTTTCCCACTTACGGCTATACTATTCGAAACAGTGGTACTGTTTGGACCTTTGCCGATGCAAAATGATCCAGGCAATCGATTGAAGTCAAAAAAATCCCAGTATTCCTAATACTTTTTGAATTATGTACTATTTTTTACTTTTTATAAATTTTTGATTTTATTTATTTTCTCCACTTACGGCTATACTATGAGAAACAGTGGAACTGTTTGGACCTTTGCCGATGCAAAATGATCCAGGTAATCGATTGAAGTCAAAAAAGTCGCAGTATTCCTAATAGTTTTTGAATTATGAACTATTTTTTACTTATTATAAATTTTTGATTTTATTTATTTTCTCCACTTACGGCTATACTATTCGAAACAGTTTAACTGTTTCGACCCTTGCCGATGCAAAATGATCCAGGTTTCGATTGAAGTCAAAAAAATCTCAGTATTCCTAATAGTTTTTAAATTATGAACTATTTTTTACTTTTTATAAATTTTTGAGTTTATTTATTTTCTCCACTTACGGCTATACTATTCGAAACAGTGGAACTCTTTCGACCCTTGCCGATGCAAAATGATCCAGGCAATCGATTGAAGTCAAAAAAATCTCAGTATTCTTAATAGTTTTTGAATTATGAACTATTTTTTACTTTTTATAAATTTTTGATTTTATTTATTTTTTCCACTAACGGCTATACTATATTCGAAACAGTGGAACTATTTGGACCTTTGCCGATGCAAAATGATCCAGGCAATCGATTGAAGTTCAAAAAAATCGCAGTATTACTAATAGTTTTTGAATTATGTACTATTTTTTACTTTATATAAATTTTTGATTTTATTTATTTTTTCCACTTACGGCTATACTATATTCAAAAGAGTGGAACTATTCGGACCTTTGCCAATGCAAAATGATCCGGGAAATCGATTGATGACAAAAAAATCGCAGTATTCCTAATAGTTTTTGAATTATGAACAATTTTTTGCTTTTTATAAATTTTTAATTTTATTTATTTTCTCCACTTACGGCTATACTATTCGAAACAGTGTAACTGTTTGGACCTTTGCCGATGCAAAATGATCCAGGTAATCGATTGAAGTCAAAAAAATCGCAGTATTCCTAATAATTTTTGAATTATGAACTATTTTTTACTTTTAATACATTTTTGATTTTATTTATTTTCTCCACTTACGGCTATACTATATTCGAAACAGTGGAACTATTTGGACCTTTGCCGATAAAAAATGATCCAGGCAATCGATGGAAGTTCAAAAAAATCGCAGTATTCCTAATAGTTTTTGAATTATGAACTATTTTTTACTTTTTATAAATTTTTGATTTTATTTATTTTCTCCACTTACGGCTATACTATTCGAATATTCGAAACAGTGGAACTATTTGGACCTTTGCCGATGCAAAATGATTCAGGCAATCGATTTTAGTCAAAGAAATTGCAGTATTCCTAATAGTTTTTGAATTATGAACTATTTTTTACTTTTTATAAATTTTTGATTTTATTTATTTTCTCCACTTACGGCTATACTATTCGAAACAATGAAACTGTTTCGACCCTTGGCGATGCAAAATGATCCGGGCAATCGATTGAAGTCAAAAAAATCTCAGTATTCCTAATAGTTTTTGAATGATGAACTATTTTTTACTTTTTATAAATTTTTGATTTTATTTATTTTCTCCACTTACGGCTATACTATTCGAAACAATGGAACTGTTTCGACCCTTGCCGATGCAAAATGTTCCGGGCAATCGATTGAAGTCAAAAAAATCTCAGTATTCCTAATAGTTTTTGAATTATTAACTATTTTTTACTTTTTATAAATTTTTGATTTTATTTATTTTCTCCACTTACGGCTATACTATTCGAAACAGTGGAACTGTTTCGACCCGTGCCGATGCAAAATGATCCAGGCAATCGATTGAAGTCAAAAAAATCTGAGTATTCCTAATAGTTTTTGAATTATGAACTATTTTTTACTTTTTATAAATTTTTAATTTTATTTATTTTTTCCACTTACGGCTATACTATATTCGAAAGAGTGGAACTATTCGGAACTTTGCCAATGCAAAATGATCCAGGTAATCGATTGAAGTCAAAAAAATTGCAGTATTCCTAATAGTTTTTGAATTATAAACTATTTTTTACTTTTTATAATTTTTTGATTTTATTTATTTTTTCCACTTACGGCTCTACTATTCGAAACAGTGAAACTATTTGGACTTTTGCCGAAGCAAAATGATCCAGGCAATCGATTGAAGTCAAAAAAATCGCAGTATTCCTAATAGTTTTTGAATTATGAACTATTTTTTACTTTTTATAAATTTTTGATTTTATTTATTTTCTCCACTTACGGCTATACTAATCAAAGAAGTGGAACTGTTTGGACCATTGCCGATGCAAAATGATCCAGGCAATCGATTGAAGTCAAAAAAATTTCAGTATTCCTAATAGTTTTTGAATTATGAACTATTTTTTACTTTTTATAAATTTTTGATTTTATTTATTTTCTCCACTTACGGCTATACTATTCAAAAAAGTGGAACTGTTTGGACCATTGCCGATGCAAAATGATCCAGGCAATCGATTGTAGTCAAACAAATCTCAGTATTCCTAATAGATTTTGAATTATGAACTATTATTAACTTTTTATAAATTTTTGATTTTATTTATTTTTCCCACTTACGGCTATACTATTCGAAACAGTGGTACTGTTTGGACCTTTGCCGATGCAAAATGATCCAGGCAATCGATTGAAGTCAAAAAAATCCCAGTATTCCTAATACTTTTTGAATTATGTACTATTTTTTACTTTTTATAAATTTTTGATTTTATTTATTTTCTCCACTTACGGCTATACTATGAGAAACAGTGGAACTGTTTGGACCTTTGCCGATGCAAAATGATCCAGGTAATCGATTGAAGTCAAAAAAATCGCAGTATTCCTAATAGTTTTTGAATTATGAACTATTTTTTACTTATTATAAATTTTTGATTTTATTTATTTTCTCCACTTACGGCTATACTATTCGAAACAGTTTAACTGTTTCGACCCTTGCCGATGCAAAATGATCCAGGTTTCGATTGAAGTCAAAAAAATCTCAGTATTCCTAATAGTTTTTAAATTATGAACTATTTTTTACTTTTTATAAATTTTTGAGTTTATTTATTTTCTCCACTTACGGCTATACTATTCGAAACAGTGGAACTGTTTGGACCTTTGCCGATGCAAAATGATCCAGGCAATCGATTGAAGTTCAAAAAAATCGCAGTATTACTAATAGTTTTTGAATTATGTACTATTTTTTACTTTTTATAAATTTTTGATTTTATTTATTTTTTCCACTTACGGCTATACTATATTCAAAAGAGTGGAACTATTCGGACCTTTGCCAATGCAAAATGATCCGGGAAATCGATTGATGACAAAAAAATCGCAGTATTCCTAATAGTTTTTGAATTATGAACTATTTTTTACTTATTATAAATTTTTGATTTTATTTATTTTCTCCACTTACGGCTTACTATTCGAAACAGTTTAACTGTTTCGACCCTTGCCGATGCAAAATGATCCAGGTTTCGATTGAAGTCAAAAAAATCTCAGTATTCCTAATAGTTTTTGAATTATGAACTATTTTTTACTTTTTATAAATTTTTGAGTTTATTTATTTTCTCCACTTACGGCTATACTATTCGAAACAGTGGAACTCTTTCGACCCTTGCCGATGCAAAATGATCCAGGCAATCGATTGAAGTCAAAAAAATCTCAGTATTCCTAATAGTTTTTGAATTATGAACTATTTTTTACTTTTTATAAATTTTTGATTTTATTTATTTTTTCCACTAACGGCTATACTGTATTCGAAACAGTGGAACTATTTGGACCTTTGCCGATGCAAAATGATCCAGGCAATCGATTGAAGTTCAAAAAAATCGCAGTATTCCTAATAGTTTTTGAATTATGAACTATTTTTTACTTTTTATAAATTTTTGATTTTATTTATTTTTTCCACTTACGGCTATACTATATTCAAAACAGTGGAACTATTTGGACTTTTGCCGATGCAAAATGATTCAGGCAATCGACTGAAGTTCAAAAAAATCGCAGTATTCCTAATAGTTTTTGAATTATGAACTATTTTTTACTTTTTATAAATTTTTGATTTTATTTAATTTCTCCACTTACGGCTATACTATACCAAACAGTGGAACTGTTTCGACCCTTGCCGATGCAAAATGATCCAGGCAATCAATTGAAGTCAAAAAAATTCTCAGTATTCCTAATAGTTTTTGAATTATGAACTATTATTTACTTTTTATAAATTTTTGATTTTATTTATTTTTTCCACTTACGGCTATATTATTCGAAACAGTGGAACTATTTAGACCTTTGCCGATGCAAAATGATCCACGCAACCGATTGAAGTCAAAAAAATCTCAGTATTCCTAATAGTTTTTGAATTATGAACTATTTTTTACTTTATATAAATTTTTGATTTTATTTATTTTCTCCACTTACGGCTATACTATTCGAAACAGTGGAACTGTTTGGACCTTTGCCGATGCAAAATGATCCACGCAACCGATTGAAGTTAAAAAAATCTCAGTATTCCTAATAGTTTTTGAATTATGAACTATTTTTTACTTTTTATAAATTTTTGATTTTATTTATTTTTTCCACTTACGGCTATACTATTCCAAACAGTGGAACAGTTTGGACACTTGCCGATGCAAAATGATCCACGTAATCGATTGAAGTCATAAAAATCGCAGTATTCCTAATAGTTTTTGAATTATGAACTATTTTTTACTTTTTATAAATTTTTGATTTTATATATTTTCTCCACTTACGGCTATACTATTCCAAACAGTGGAACAGTTTGGACACTTGCCGATGCAAAATGATCCAAGTAATCGATTGAAGTCATAAAAATCTCAGTATTCCTAATAGTTTTTGAATTATGAACTATTTTTTACTTTTTATAAATTTTTGATTTTATTTATTTTTTCCACTTACGGCTATACTATATTCGAAAGAGTGGAACTATTTGGACCTTTGCCGATGCAAAATGATCCAGGCAATCGACTGATGTCAAAAAAATCGCAGTATTCCTAATAGTTTTTGAATTATGAACTATTTTTTACTTTTTATAAATTTTTGATTTTATATATTGTCTCCACTTACGGCTATACTATTCGAAACAGTGAAACTGTTTGGACTTTTGCCGATGCAAAATGATCTAGCTAATCGATTGAAGTCAAAAAAATCGCAGTATTCCTGACAGTTTTTGAATTATGAACTATTTTTTACTTTTTATAAATTTTTGATTTTATTTATTTTTTCCACTTACGGCTATACTATTCGAAACAATGGAACTGTTTCGACCCTTGGCGATGCAAAATGATCCGGGCAATCGATTGAAGTCAAAAAAATCTCAGTATTCCTAATAGTTTTTGAATGATGAACTATTTTTTACTTTTTATAAATTTTTGATTTTATTTATTTTCTCCACTTACGGCTATACTATTCGAAACAATGGAACTGTTTGGACACTTGCCGATGCAAAATGATCCACGTAATCGATTGAAGTCATAAAAATCGCAGTATTCCTAATAGTTTTTGAATTATGAACTATTTTTTACTTTTTATAAATTTTTGATTTTATTTATTTTTTCCACTTACGGCTATACTATATTCGAAAGAGTGGAACTATTCGGAACTTTGCCAATGCAAAATGATCCAGGTAATCGATTGAAGTCAAAAAAATTGCAGTATTCCTAATAGTTTTGAATTATAAACTATTTTTTACTTTTTATAATTTTTTGATTTTATCTATTTTTTCCACTTACGGCTCTACTATTCGAAACAGTGAAACTATTTGGACTTTTGCCGAAGCAAAATGATCCAGGCAATCGATTGAAGTCAAAAAAATCGCAGTATTCCTAATAGTTTTTGAATTATGAACTATTTTTTACTTTTTATAAATTTTTGATTTTATTTATTTTCTCCACTTACGGCTATACTAATCAAAGAAGTGGAACTGTTTGGACCATTGCCGATGCAAAATGATCCAGGCAATCGATTGAAGTCAAAAAAATTTCAGTATTCCTAATAGTTTTTGAATTATGAACTATTTTTTACTTTTTATAAATTTTTGATTTTATTTATTTTCTCCACTTACGGCTATACTATTCAAAAAAGTGGAACTGTTTGGACCATTGCCGATGCAAAATGATCCAGGCAATCGATTGTAGTCAAACAAATCTCAGTATTCCTAATAGTTTTTGAATTATGAACTATTATTAACTTTTTATAAATTTTTGATTTTATTTATTTTTCCCACTTACGGCTATACTATTCGAAACAGTGGTACTGTTTGGACCTTTGCCGATGCAAAATGATCCAGGCAATCGATTGAAGTCAAAAAAATCCCAGTATTCCTAATACTTTTTGAATTATGTACTATTTTTTACTTTTTATAAATTTTTGATTTTATTTATTTTCTCCACTTACGGCTATACTATGAGAAACAGTGGAACTGTTTGGACCTTTGCCGATGCAAAATGATCCAGGTAATCGATTGAAGTCAAAAAAATCGCAGTATTCCTAATAGTTTTTGAATTATGAACTATTTTTTACTTATTATAAATTTTTGATTTTATTTATTTTCTCCACTTACGGCTATACTATTCGAAACAGTTTAACTGTTTCGACCCTTGCCGATGCAAAATGATACAGGTTTCGATTGAAGTCAAAAAAATCTCAGTATTCCTAATAGTTTTTAAATTATGAACTATTTTTTACTTTTTATAAATTTTTGAGTTTATTTATTTTCTCCACTTACGGCTATACTATTCGAAACAGTGGAACTCTTTCGACCCTCGCCGATGCAAAATGATCCAGGCAATCGATTGAAGACAAAAAAATCTCAGTATTCCTAATAGTTTTTGAATTATGAACTATTTTTTACTTTTTATAAATTTTTGATTTTATTTATTTTTTCCACTAACGGCTATACTATATTCGAAACAGTGGAACTATTTGGACCTTTGCCGATGCAAAATGATCCAGGCAATCGATTGAAGTTCAAAAAAATCGCAGTATTACTAATAGTTTTTGAATTATGTACTATTTTTTACTTTTTATAAATTTTTGATTTTATTTATTTTTTCCACTTACGGCTATACTATATTCAAAAGAGTGGAACTATTCGGACCTTTGCCAATGCAAAATGATCCGGGAAATCGATTGATGACAAAAAAATCGCAGTATTCCTAATAGTTTTTGAATTATGAACTATTTTTTAGTTTTTATAAATTTTTGATTTTATTTATTGTCTCCACTTACGGCTATACTATTCGAAACAGTGGAACCGTTTGGACTCTTGCCGATGCAAAATGATCCAGGTAATCGATTGAAGTCAAAAAAATCGCAGTATTCGTGACAGTTTTTGAATTATGAACTATTTTTTACTTTTTATAAATTTTTGATTTTATTTATTTTTTCCACTTACGGCTATACTATATTCGAAACAGTGCAGCTATTTGGACCTTTGCCGATGCAAAATGATTCAGGCAATCGATTGAAGTCAAAAAAATCGCAATATTCCTAATAGTTTGTGAATTATGAACTATTTTTTACTTTTTATAAATTTTTTATTTTATTTATTTTCTCCACTTACGGCTATACTATTCGAAACAGTGGAACTGTTTGGACCTTTGCCGATGCAAAATGATCCAAATAATCGATTGGAGTCAAAAAAATCGCAGTATTCCTAATAGTTTTTGAATTATGAACTATTTTTTACTTTTTATAAATTTTTGATTTTATTTATTTTCTCCACTTACGGCTATACTATTCGAAACAGTGGAACTGTTTGGACCTTTGCCGATGCAAAATGATCCAGGTAATCGATTGAAGTTATAAAAATCGCAGTATTCCTTATAGTTTTTGAATTATGAACTATTTTTTACTTTTTATAAATTTTTGATTTTATTTATTTTTTCCACTTACGGCTATACTATATTTGAAACAGTGGAACTACTTGGGCCTTTGCCGATGCAAAATGATTCAGGCAATCGATTGAAGTCAAAAAAATCGCAATATTCCTAATAGTTTTTGAATTATGAACTATTTTTTACTTTTTATAAATTTTTTATTTTATTTATTTTCTCCACTTACGGCTATACTATTCGAAACAGTGGAACTGTTTGGACACTTGCCGATGTAAAAATGATTCAGGTATTCGTTTGAAGTCAAAAAAATCTCAGTATTCCGAATAGTTTTTGAATTATGAACTATTTTTTACTTTTTATAAATTTTTGATTTTATTAATTTTTTCCACTTACGGCTATACAATATTCGAAACAGTGGAACTATTTGGACCTTTGCCGATGCAAAATGATCCAGGCAATTGATTGAAGTTCAAAAAAATCGCGGTATTCCTAATAGTTTTTGAATTATGAACTATTTTTTACTTTTTATAAATTTTAGATTTTATTTATTTTCTCCACTTACGGCTATACTATTCGAAACAGTGGAACTGTTTCGACCCACGCCGATGCAAAATGATCCAGGCAATCGATTGAAGTCAAAAAAGTCTCAGTATTAGTAATAGTTTTTGAATTATGAACTATTATTTACTTTTTATAAATTTATGATTTTACTCATTTTTTCCACTTACGGCTATACTATATTCGAAACAGTGGAACTATTTGGACCTTTGCCGATGCAAGATGATCCAGGCAATCGATTACAGTTCAAAAAAATCGCAGTATTCCTTATAGTTTTTGAATTATGAACTATTTTTTACTTTTTATAAATTTTTGATTTTATTTATTTTCTCCACTTACGGCTATACTATATGCGAAACAGTGAAACTATTTGGACTTTTGCCGATGCAAAATGATCCAGGCAATCGATTGAAGTCAAAAAAATCGCAGTATTCCTAATAGTTTTTGAATTATGAACTATTTTTTACTCTTTATAAATTTTTGATTTTATATATTTTCTCCACTTACGGCTATACAATTAGAAACAGTGGAACTGTTTCAACCTTTGCCGATGCAAAATGGTCCAGGCAATCGATTGAAGTCAAAAAAATCGCAGTATTCCTAATAGTTTTTGAATTATGTACTATTTTTTACTTTTTATAAATTTTTGATTTTAATTATTTTCTCCACTTACGGCTATACTATTCGAAACAATGGAACTCTTTCGACCCTTACCGATGCAATATGATCCAGGCAATCGATTGAAGTCAAAAAAATCTCAGAATTCCTAATAGTTTTTGAATTATGAACTATTTTTTACTTTTTATAAATTTTTGATTATATTTATTTTTTCCACTTACGGCTATACTATTCGAAACAGTGGAACTGTTTGGACCTTTGCCGATGCAAAATGATCCAGGCAATCGATTGAAGTCAAAAAAATCCCAGTATTCCTAATAGTTTTTGAATTATGTACTATTTTTTACTTTTTATAAATTTTTGATTTTATTTATTTTCTCCACTTACGGCTATACTATTCGAAACAGTGGAACTGTTTGGACATTTGCCGATGCAAAATGATCCAGGCAATGGATTGAAGTCAAAAAAATCGCAGTATTCCTAATAGTTTTTGAATTATGTACTATTTTTTACTTTTTATAAATTTTTGATTTTATTTATTTTCTCCACTTACGGCTATACTATTCGAAACAGTTGAACTCCTTCGACCCTTGCCGAGGCAAAATGATCCAGGCAATCGATTGAAGTCAAAAAAATCGCAGTATTCCTAATAGTTTTTGAATTATGAACTATTTTTTACTTTTTATAAATTTTTGATTTTATTTATTTTCTCCACTTACGGCTATACTATTCGAAACAGTGGAACTGTTTGGACTCTTGCCGTTGCAAAATGATCCAGGTAATCGATTGAAGTCAAAAAACTCGCAGTATTCCTAATAGTTTTTGAATTATGAACTATTTTTTACTTTTTATAAATTTTTGATTTTATTTATTTTTTCCACTTACGGCTATACTATATTCGAAAGAGTGGAACTATTTGGAAGTTTGACGATGCAAAATGATCCGGGCAATCGATTGATGTCAAAAAAATCGCAGTATTCCTAATAGTTTTTGAATTATGAACTATTTTTTACTTTTTATAAATTTTTGATTTTATTTATTTTCTCTACTTACGGCTATACTATCCGAAACAGTGGAACTGTTTCGACCCTTGCCGATGCAAAATGATCCAGGCAATCGATTGAAGTCAAAAAAATCTCAGTATTCCTAATAGTTTTTGAATTATGAACTATTTTTTACATTTTATAAATTTTTGATTTTATTTATTTTTTCCACTTACGGTTATACAATATTCGAAACAGTGGAACTATTTGGACCTTTGCCGATGCAAAGTGATCCAGGCAGTCGATTGAAGTTCAAAAAAATTGCAGTATTCCTAATAGTTTTTGAATTATGAACTATTTTTTACTTTTTATAAATTTTTTATTTTATTTATTTTCTCCACTTACGGCTATACTATTCGAAACAGTGGAACTGTTTCGACCCTTACCGATGTAAAATGATTTAGGCAATCGATTGAAGTCAAAAAAATCGCAGTATTCCTAATAGTTTTTGAATTATGTACTATTTTTTACTTTTTATAAATTTTTGATTTTATTTATTTTCTCCACTTACGGCTATACTATTCGAAACAGTTGAACTCCTTCGACCCTTGCCGAGGCAAAATGATCCAGGCAATCGATTGAAGTCAAAAAAATCGCAGTATTCCTAATAGTTTTTGAATTATGAACTATTTTTTACTTTTTATAAATTTTTGATTTTATTTATTTTCTCCACTTACGGCTATACTATTCGAAACAGTGGAACTGTTTGGACTCCTGCCGTTGCAAAATGATCCAGGTAATCGATTGAAGTCAAAAAAATCGCAGTATTCCTAATAGTTTTTGAATTATGAACTATTTTTTACTTTTTATAAATTTTTGATTTTATTTATTTTTTCCACTTACGGCTATACTATATTCGAAAGAGTGAAACTATTTGGACGTTTGACGATGCAAAATGATCCGGGCAATCGATTGATGTCAAAACAATCGCAGTATTCCTAATAGTTTTTGAATTATGAACTATTTTTTACTTTTTATAAATTTTTGATTTTATTTATTTTCTCCACTTACGACTATACTATCCGAAACAGTGGAACTGTTTCGACCCTTGCCGATGCAAAATGATTTAGGCAATCGATTGAAGTCAAAAAAATCTCAGTATTCCTAATAGTTTTAGAATTATGAACTATTTTTTACTTTTTATGAATTTTTGATTTTATTTATTTTCTCCACTTACGGCTATACTATTCGAAACAGTGGAACTGTTTCGACCCTTGCCGATGCAAAATGATCCAGGCAATCGATTGAAGTCAAAAAAATCTAAGTATTCCTAATAGTTTTTGAATTATGAACTATTTTTTACTTTTTATAATTTTTTGATTTTATTTATTTTTTCCACTTACGGCTATACAATATTCGAAACAGTGGAACTATTTGGACCTTTGCCGATGCAAAGTGATCCAGGCAATCGATTGAAGTTCAAAAAAATCGCAGTATTCCTCATAGTTTTTGAATTATGAACTATTTTTTACTTTTTATAAATTTTTTGATTTTATTTATTTTCTCCACTTACGGCTATACTATTCGAAACAGTGGAACTGTTTCGACCCTTGCCGATGCAAAATAATTTAGGTAATCGATTGAAGCCAAAAAAATCTCAGTATTCCTAATAGTTTTAGAATTATGAACTATTTTTTACTTTTTATAAATTTTTGATTTTATTTATTTTCTCCACTTACGGCTATACTATTCGAAACAGTGGAACTGTTTCGACCCTTGCCGATGCAAAATGATCCAGGCAATCGATTGATGTCAAAAAAATCTCAGTATTCCTAATAGTTTTTGAATTATGAACTATTTTTTACTTTTTATAAATTTTTGATTTTATTTATTTTTTCCACTTACGGCTATACAATATTCGAAACAGTGGAACTATTTGGACCTTTGCCGATGCAAAGTGATCCAGGCAATCGATTGAAGTCAAAAAAATCTCAGTATTCCTAATAGTTTTTGAATTATGAACTATTTTTTACTTTTTATAAATTTTTGATTTTATTTATTTTTTCCACTTACGGCTATACAATATTCGAAACAGTGGAACTATTTGGACCTTTGCCGATGCAAAGTGATCCAGGCAATCGATTGAAGTTCAAAAAAATCGCAGTATTCCTCATAGTTTTTGAATTATGAACTATTTTTTACTTTTTATAAATTTTTTGATTTTATTTATTTTCTCCACTTACGGCTATACTATTCGAAACAGTGGAACTGTTTCGACCCTTGCCGATGCAAAATAATTTAGGCAATCGATTGAAGTCAAAAAAATCTCAGTATTCCTAATAGTTTTAGAATTATGAACTATTTTTTACTTTTTATAAATTTTTGATTTTATTTATTTTCTCCACTTACGGCTATACTATTCGAAACAGTGGAACTGTTTCGACCCTTGCCGATGCAAAATGATCCAGGCAATCGATTGATGTCAAAAAAATTTCAGTATTCCTAATAGTTTTTGAATTATGAACTATTTTTTACTTTTTATAAATTTTTGATTTTATTTATTTTCTCCACTTACGGCTATACTATTCGAAACAGTGGAACTGTTTGGACTCTTGCCGTTGCAAAATGATCCAGGTAATCGATTGAAGTCAAAAAACTCGCAGTATTCCTAATAGTTTTTGAATTATGAACTATTTTTTACTTTTTATAAATTTTTGATTTTATTTATTTTTTCCACTTACGGCTATACTATATTCGAAAGAGTGGAACTATTTGGACGTTTGACGATGCAAAATGATCCGGGCAATCGATTGATGTCAAAACAATCGCAGTATTCCTAATAGTTTTTGAATTATGAACTATTTTTTACTTTTTATAAATTTTTGATTTTATTTATTTTCTCCACTTACGACTATACTATCCGAAACAGTGGAACTGTTTCGACCCTTGCCGATGCAAAATGATTTAGGCAATCGATTGAAGTCAAAAAAATCTCAGTATTCCTAATAGTTTTAGAATTATGAACTATTTTTTACTTTTTATGAATTTTTGATTTTATTTATTTTCTCCACTTACGGCTATACTATTCGAAACAGTGGAACTGTTTCGACCCTTGCCGATGCAAAATGATCCAGGCAATCGATTGAAGTCAAAAAAATCTCAGTATTCCTAATAGTTTTTGAATTATGAACTATTTTTTACTTTTTATAATTTTTTGATTTTATTTATTTTTTCCACTTACGGCTATACAATATTCGAAACAGTGGAACTATTTGGACCTTTGCCGATGCAAAGTGATCCAGGCAATCGATTGAAGTTCAAAAAAATCGCAGTATTCCTCATAGTTTTTGAATTATGAACTATTTTTTACTTTTTATAAATTTTTTGATTTTATTTATTTTCTCCACTTACGGCTATACTATTCGAAACAGTGGAACTGTTTCGACCCTTGCCGATGCAAAATAATTTAGGTAATCGATTGAAGCCAAAAAAATCTCAGTATTCCTAATAGTTTTAGAATTATGAACTATTTTTTACTTTTTATAAATTTTTGATTTTATTTATTTTCTCCACTTACGGCTATACTATTCGAAACAGTGGAACTGTTTCGACCCTTGCCGATGCAAAATGATCCAGGCAATCGATTGATGTCAAAAAAATCTCAGTATTCCTAATAGTTTTTGAATTATGAACTATTTTTTACTTTTTATAAATTTTTGATTTTATTTATTTTTTCCACTTACGGCTATACAATATTCGAAACAGTGGAACTATTTGGACCTTTGCCGATGCAAAGTGATCCAGGCAATCGATTGAAGTCAAAAAAATCTCAGTATTCCTAATAGTTTTTGAATTATGAACTATTTTTTACTTTTTATAAATTTTTGATTTTATTTATTTTTTCCACTTACGGCTATACAATATTCGAAACAGTGGAACTATTTGGACCTTTGCCGATGCAAAGTGATCCAGGCAATCGATTGAAGTTCAAAAAAATCGCAGTATTCCTCATAGTTTTTGAATTATGAACTATTTTTTACTTTTTATAAATTTTTTGATTTTATTTATTTTCTCCACTTACGGCTATACTATTCGAAACAGTGGAACTGTTTCGACCCTTGCCGATGCAAAATAATTTAGGCAATCGATTGAAGTCAAAAAAATCTCAGTATTCCTAATAGTTTTAGAATTATGAACTATTTTTTACTTTTTATAAATTTTTGATTTTATTTATTTTCTCCACTTACGGCTATACTATTCGAAACAGTGGAACTGTTTCGACCCTTGCCGATGCAAAATGATCCAGGCAATCGATTGATGTCAAAAAAATTTCAGTATTCCTAATAGTTTTTGAATTATGAACTATTTTTTACTTTTTATAAATTTTTGATTTTATTTATTTTCTCCACTTACGGCTATACTATTCGAAACAGTGGAACTGTTTGGACTCTTGCCGTTGCAAAATGATCCAGGTAATCGATTGAAGTCAAAAAACTCGCAGTATTCCTAATAGTTTTTGAATTATGAACTATTTTTTACTTTTTATAAATTTTTGATTTTATTTATTTTTTCCACTTACGGCTATACTATATTCGAAAGAGTGGAACTATTTGGACGTTTGACGATGCAAAATGATCCGGGCAATCGATTGATGTCAAAAAAATCGCAGTATTCCTAATAGTTTTTGAATTATGAACTATTTTTTACTTTTTATAAATTTTTGATTTTATTTATTTTCTCTACTTACGGCTATACTATCCGAAACAGTGGAACTGTTTCGACCCTTGTCGATGCAAAATGATCCAGGCAATCGATTGAAGTCAAAAAAATCTCAGTATTCCTAATAGTTTTTGAATTATGAACTATTTTTTACATTTTATAAATTTTTGATTTTATTTATTTTTTCCACTTACGGTTATACAATATTCGAAACAGTGGAACTATTTGGACCTTTGCCGATGCAAAGTGATCCAGGCAGTCGATTGAAGTTCAAAAAAATTGCAGTATTCCTAATAGTTTTTGAATTATGAACTATTTTTTACTTTTTATAAATTTTTTATTTTATTTATTTTCTCCACTTACGGCTATACTATTCGAAACAGTGGAACTGTTTCGACCCTTACCGATGTAAAATGATTTAGGCAATCGATTGAAGTCAAAAAAATCGCAGTATTCCTAATAGTTTTTGAATTATGTACTATTTTTTACTTTTTATAAATTTTTGATTTTATTTATTTTCTCCACTTACGGCTATACTATTCGAAACAGTTGAACTCCTTCGACCCTTGCCGAGGCAAAATGATCCAGGCAATCGATTGAAGTCAAAAAAATCGCAGTATTCCTAATAGTTTTTGAATTATGAACTATTTTTTACTTTTTATAAATTTTTGATTTTATTTATTTTCTCCACTTACGGCTATACTATTCGAAACAGTGGAACTGTTTGGACTCCTGCCGTTGCAAAATGATCCAGGTAATCGATTGAAGTCAAAAAAATCGCAGTATTCCTAATAGTTTTTGAATTATGAACTATTTTTTACTTTTTATAAATTTTTGATTTTATTTATTTTTTCCACTTACGGCTATACTATATTCGAAAGAGTGAAACTATTTGGACGTTTGACGATGCAAAATGATCCGGGCAATCGATTGATGTCAAAACAATTGCAGTATTCCTAATAGTTTTTGAATTATGAACTATTTTTTACTTTTTATAAATTTTTGATTTTATTTATTTTCTCCACTTACGACTATACTATCCGAAACAGTGGAACTGTTTCGACCCTTGCCGATGCAAAATGATTTAGGCAATCGATTGAAGTCAAAAAAATCTCAGTATTCCTAATAGTTTTAGAATTATGAACTATTTTTTACTTTTTATGAATTTTTGATTTTATTTATTTTCTCCACTTACGGCTATACTATTCGAAACAGTGGAACTGTTTCGACCCTTGCCGATGCAAAATGATCCAGGCAATCGATTGAAGTCAAAAAAATCTCAGTATTCCTAATAGTTTTTGAATTATGAACTATTTTTTACTTTTTATAATTTTTTGATTTTATTTATTTTTTCCACTTACGGCTATACAATATTCGAAACAGTGGAACTATTTGGACCTTTGCCGATGCAAAGTGATCCAGGCAATCGATTGAAGTTCAAAAAAATCGCAGTATTCCTCATAGTTTTTGAATTATGAACTATTTTTTACTTTTTATAAATTTTTTGATTTTATTTATTTTCTCCACTTACGGCTATACTATTCGAAACAGTGGAACTGTTTCGACCCTTGCCGATGCAAAATAATTTAGGTAATCGATTGAAGCCAAAAAAATCTCAGTATTCCTAATAGTTTTAGAATTATGAACTATTTTTTACTTTTTATAAATTTTTGATTTTATTTATTTTCTCCACTTACGGCTATACTATTCGAAACAGTGGAACTGTTTCGACCCTTGCCGATGCAAAATGATCCAGGCAATCGATTGATGTCAAAAAAATCTCAGTATTCCTAATAGTTTTTGAATTATGAACTATTTTTTACTTTTTATAAATTTTTGATTTTATTTATTTTTTCCACTTACGGCTATACAATATTCGAAACAGTGGAACTATTTGGACCTTTGCCGATGCAAAGTGATCCAGGCAATCGATTGAAGTCAAAAAAATCTCAGTATTCCTAATAGTTTTTGAATTATGAACTATTTTTTACTTTTTATAAATTTTTGATTTTATTTATTTTTTCCACTTACGGCTATACAATATTCGAAACAGTGGAACTATTTGGACCTTTGCCGATGCAAAGTGATCCAGGCAATCGATTGAAGTTCAAAAAAATCGCAGTATTCCTCATAGTTTTTGAATTATGAACTATTTTTTACTTTTTATAAATTTTTTGATTTTATTTATTTTCTCCACTTACGGCTATACTATTCGAAACAGTGGAACTGTTTCGACCCTTGCCGATGCAAAATAATTTAGGCAATCGATTGAAGTCAAAAAAATCTCAGTATTCCTAATAGTTTTAGAATTATGAACTATTTTTTACTTTTTATAAATTTTTGATTTTATTTATTTTCTCCACTTACGGCTATACTATTCGAAACAGTGGAACTGTTTCGACCCTTGCCGATGCAAAATGATCCAGGCAATCGATTGATGTCAAAAAAATTTCAGTATTCCTAATAGTTTTTGAATTATGAACTATTTTTTACTTTTTATAAATTTTTGATTTTATTTATTTTTTCCACTTACGGCTATACAATATTCGAAACAGTGGAACTATTTGGACCTTTGCCGATGCAAAGTGATCCAGGCAATCGATTGAAGTCAAAAAAATCTCAGTATTCCTAATAGTTTTTGAATTATGAACTATTTTTTACTTTTTATAAATTTTTGATTTTATTTATTTTTTCCACTTACGGCTATACAATATTCGAAACAGTGGAACTATTTGGACCTTTGCCGATGCAAAATGATCCAGGCAATCGATTGAAGTTCAAAAAAATCGCAGTATTCCTAATAGTTTTTGAATTATGAACTATTTTTTACTTTTTATAAATTTTAGATTTTATTTATTTTCTACACTTACGGCTATACTATTCGAAACAGTGGAACTGTTTCGACGCTCGCCGATGCAAAATGATCCAGGTAATCGATTGAAGTCAAAAAATTCTCAGTATTCCTAATAGTTTTTGAATTATGAACTATTATTTACTTTTTATAAATTTTTGATTTTATTTATTTTTTCCACTTACGGCTATACTATATTCGAAACAGTGAAACTATTTGGACTTTTGCCGATGCAAAATGATCCAGGCAATCGATTGAAGTCAAAAAAGTCTCAGTATTAGTAATAGTTTTTGAATTATGAACTATTATTTACTTTTTATAAATTTATGATTTTACTCATTTTTTCCACTTACGGCTATACTATATTCGAAACAGTGGAACTATTTGGACCTTTGCCGATGCAAAATGATCCGGGCAATCGATTGATGTCAAAAAAATAGCAGTATTCCTAATAGTTTTTGAATTATGTACTATTTTTTACTTTTTATAAATTTTTGATTTTATTTATTTTCTCCACTTACGGCTATACTATTCGAAACAATGGAACTCTTTCGACCCTTACCGATGCAATATGATCCAGGCAATCGATTGAAGTCAAAAAAATCTCAGAATTCCTAATAGTTTTTGAATTATGAACTATTTTTTACTCTTTATAAATTTTTGATTTTATATATTTTCTCCACTTACGGCTATACTATTAGAAACAGTGGAACTGTTTCGACCTTTGCCGATGCAAAATGGTCCAGGCAATCGATTGAAGTCAAAAAAATCGCAGTATTTCTAATAGTTTTTGAATTATGTACTATTTTTTACTTTTTATAAATTTTTGATTTTAATTATTTTCTCCACTTACGGCTATACTATTCGAAACAATGGAACTCTTTCGACCCTTACCGATGCAATATGATCCAGGCAATCGATTGAAGTCAAAAAAATCTCAGAATTCCTAATAGTTTTTGAATTATGAACTATTTTTTACTTTTTATAAATTTTTGATTTTATTTATTTTTTCCACTTACGGCTATACTATTCGAAACAATGGAACTGTTTGGACCTTTGCCGATGCAAAATGATCCAGGCAATCGATTGAAGTCAAAAAAATCCCAGTATTCCTAATAGTTTTTGAATTATGTACTATTTTTTACTTTTTATAAATTTTTGATTTTATTTATTTTCTCCACTTACGGCTATACTATTCGAAACAGTGGAACTGTTTGGAGTCTTGCCGTTGCAAAATGATCCAGGTAATCGATTGAAGTCAAAAAACTCGCAGTATTCCTAATAGTTTTTGAATTATGAACTATTTTTTACTTTTTATAAATTTTTGATTTTATTTATTTTTTCCACTTACGGCTATACTATATTCGAAAGAGTGGAACTATTTGGACGTTTGACGATGCAAAATGATCAGGGCAATAGATTGATGTCAAAAAAATCGCAGTATTCCTAATAGTTTTTGAATTATGAACTATTTTTTACTTTTTATAAATTTTTGATTTTATTTATTTTTTCCACTTACGGCTATACTATATTCGAAAGAGTGGAACTATTTGGACGTTTGACGATGCAAAATGATCAGGGCAATAGATTGATGTCAAAAAAATCGCAGTATTCCTAATAGTTTTTGAATTATGAACTATTTTTTACTTTTTATAAATTTTTGATTTTATTTATTTTTTCCACTTACGGCTATACTATATTCAAAACAGTGGAACTATTTGGACCTTTGCCGATGCAAAATGATTCAGGCAATCGATTGAAGTTCAAAAAAATTGCAGTATTCCTAATAGTTTTTGAATTATGAACTATTTTTTACTTCTTATAAATTTTTGATTTTATTTAATTTCTCCACTTACGACTATACTATACGAAACAGTAGAACTGTTTTGACCCTTGCCGATGCAAAATGATCCAGGCAATCAATTGAAGTCAAAAAAATTCTCAGTATTCCTTATAGTTTTTGAATTATGAACTATTATTTACTTTTTATAAATTTTTGATTTTATTTATATTTTCCACTTACGGCTATACTATTCGAAACAGTGGAACTATTTAGACCTTTGCCGATGCAAAATGATCCACGCAACCGATTGAAGTCAAAAAAATCTCAGTATTCCTAATAGTTTTTGAATTATGAACTATTTTTTACTTTATATAAATTTTTGATTTTATTTATTTTCTCCACTTACGGCTATACTATTCGAAACAGTGGAACTGTTTGGACCTTTGCCGATGCAAAATGATCCACGCAACCGATTGAAGTCAAAAAAATCTCAGTATCCCTAATAGTTTTTGAATTATGAACTATTTTTTACTTTATATAAATTTTTGATTTTATTTATTTTTTCCACTTACGGCTATACTATATTCGGAAGAGTGGAACTATTTGGACCTTTGCCGATGCAAAATGATCCAGGTAATCGATTGAAGTCAAAAAAATCGCAGTATTCCTAATAGTTTTTGAATTATGAACTATTTTTTACTTTTTATAAATTTTTGATTTTATATATTTTCTCCACTTACGGCTATACTATTCGAAACAGTGGAACGGTTTGGACACTTGCCGATGCAAAATGATCCAGGTAATCGATTGAATTCATAAAAATTTCAGTATTCCTAATAGTTTTTGAATTATAGACTATTTTTTACTTTTTATAAATTTTTGATTTTATTTATTTTTTCCACTTACGGCTATACTATATTCGAAAGAGTGGAACTATTTGGACCTTTGCCGATGCAAAATGATCCAGGCAATCGACTGATGTCAAAAAAATCGCAGTATTCCTAATAGTTTTTGAATTATGAACTATTTTTTACTTTTTATAAATTTTTGATTTTATTTATTGTCTCCACTTACGGCTATACTATTCGAAACAGTGGAACTGTTTGGACTCTTGCCGATGCAAAATGATCCAGGTAATCGATTGAAGTCAAAAAAATCGCAGTATTCGTGACAGTTTTTGAATTATGAACTATTTTTTACTTTTTATAAATTTTTGATTTTATTTATTTTTTCCACTTACGGCTATACTATATTGGAAACAGTGCAACTATTTGGACCTTTGCCGATGCAAAATGATTCAGGCAATCGATTGAAGTCAAAAAAATCGCAATATTCCTAATAGTTTGTGAATTATGAACTATTTTTTACTTTTTATAAATTTTTTATTTTATTTATTTTCTCCACTTACGGCTATACTATTCGAAACAGTGGAACTGTTTGGACCTTTGCCGATGCAAAATGATCCAGGTAATCGATTGAAGTTATAAAAATCGCAGTATTCCTTATAGTTTTTGAATTATGAACTATTTTTTACTTTTTATAAATTTTTGATTTTATTTATTTTTTCCACTTACGGCTATACTATATTTGAAACAGTGGAACTATTTGGGCCTTTGCCGATGCAAAATGATTCAGGCAATCGATTGAAGTCAAAAAAATCGCAATATTCCTAATAGTTTTTGAATTATGAACTATTTTTTACTTTTTATAAATTTTTTATTTTATTTATTTTCTCCACTTGCGGCTATACTATTCGAAACAGTGGAACTGTTTGGACACTTGCCGATGTAAAAATGATTCAGGTATTCGTTTGAAGTCAAAAAAATCTCAGTATTCCGAATAGTTTTTGAATTATGAACTATTTTTTACTTTTTATAAATTTTTGATTTTATTTATTTTTTCCACTTACGGCTATACAATATTCGAAACAGTGGAACTATTTGGACCTTTGCCGATGCAAAATGATCCAGGCAATTGATTGAAGTTCAAAAAAATCGCGGTATTCCTAATAGTTTTTGAATTATGAACTATTTTTTACTTTTTATAAATTTTAGATTTTATTTATTTTCTCCACTTACGGCTATACTATTCGAAACAGTGGAACTGTTTCGACCCACGCCGATGCAAAATGATCCAGGCAATCGATTGAAGTCAAAAAAGTCTCAGTATTAGTAATAGTTTTTGAATTATGAACTATTATTTACTTTTTATAAATTTATGATTTTACTCATTTTTTCCACTTACGGCTATACTATATTCGAAACAGTGGAACTATTTGGACCTTTGCCGATGCAAGATGATCCAGGCAATCGATTACAGTTCAAAAAAATCGCAGTATTCCTTATAGTTTTTGAATTATGAACTATTTTTTACTTTTTATAAATTTTTGATTTTATTTATTTTCTCCACTTACGGCTATACTATATGCGAAACAGTGAAACTATTTGGACTTTTGCCGATGCAAAATGATCCAGGCAATCGATTGAAGTCAAAAAAATCGCAGTATTCCTAATAGTTTTTGAATTATGAACTATTTTTTACTCTTTATAAATTTTTGATTTTATATATTTTCTCCACTTACGGCTATACAATTAGAAACAGTGGAACTGTTTCGACCTTTGCCGATGCAAAATGGTCCAGGCAATCGATTGAAGTCAAAAAAATTGCAGTATTCCTAATAGTTTTTGAATTATGTACTATTTTTTACTTTTTATAAATTTTTGATTTTAATTATTTTCTCCACTTACGGCTATACTATTCGAAACAGTGGAACTGTTTCGACCCTTGCCGATGCAAAATGATTTAGGCAATCGATTGAAGTCAAAAAAATCGCAGTATTCCTAATAGTTTTTGAATTATGTACTATTTTTTACTTTTTATAAATTTTTGATTTTATTTATTTTCTCCACTTACGGCTATACTATTCGAAACAGTTGAACTCCTTCGACCCTTGCCGAGGCAAAATGATCCAGGCAATCGATTGAAGTCAAAAAAATCGCAGTATTCCTAATAGTTTTTGAATTATGAACTATTTTTTACTTTTTATAAATTTTTGATTTTATTTATTTTCTCCACTTACGGCTATACTATTCGAAACAGTGGAACTGTTTGGACTCCTGCCGTTGCAAAATGATCCAGGTAATCGATTGAAGTCAAAAAAATCGCTGTATTCCTAATAGTTTTTGAATTATGAACTATTTTTTACTTTTTATAAATTTTTGATTTTATTTATTTTTTCTACTTACGGCTATACTATATTCGAAAGAGTGGAACTATTTGGACGTTTGACGATGCAAAATGATCCGGGCAATCGATTGATGTCAAAACAATCGCAGTATTCCTAATAGTTTTTGAATTATGAACTATTTTTTACTTTTTATAAATTTTTGATTTTATTTATTTTCTCCACTTACGACTATACTATCCGAAACAGTGGAACTGTTTCGACCCTTGCCGATGCAAAATGATTTAGGCAATCGATTGAAGTCAAAAAAATCTCAGTATTCCTAATAGTTTTAGAATTATGAACTATTTTTTACTTTTTATGAATTTTTGATTTTATTTATTTTCTCCACTTACGGCTATACTATTCGAAACAGTGGAACTGTTTCGACCCTTGCCGATGCAGAATGATCCAGGCAATCGATTGAAGTCAAAAAAATCTCAGTATTCCTAATAGTTTTTGAATTATGAACTATTTTTTACTTTTTATAAATTTTTGATTTTATTTATTTTTTCCACTTACGGCTATACAATATTCGAAACAGTGGAACTATTTGGACCTTTGCCGATGCAAAGTGATCCAGGCAATCGATTGAAGTTCAAAAAAATCGCAGTATTCCTCATAGTTTTTGAATTATGAACTATTTTTTACTTTTTATAAATTTTTTGATTTTATTTATTTTCTCCACTTACGGCTATACTATTCGAAACAGTGGAACTGTTTCGACTCTTGCCGATGCAAAATAATTTAGGTAATCGATTGAAGCCAAAAAAATCTCAGTATTCCTAATAGTTTTAGAATTATGAACTATTTTTTACTTTTTATAAATTTTTGATTTTATTTATTTTCTCCACTTACGGCTATACTATTCGAAACAGTGGAACTGTTTCGACCCTTGCTGATGCAAAATGATCCAGGCAATCGATTGATGTCAAAAAAATCTCAGTATTCCTAATAGTTTTTGAATTATGAACTATTTTTTACTTTTTATAAATTTTTGATTTTATTTATTTTTTCCACTTACGGCTATACAATATTCGAAACAGTGGAACTATTTGGACCTTTGCCGATGCAAAGTGATCCAGGCAATCGATTGAAGTCAAAAAAATCTCAGTATTCCTAATAGTTTTTGAATTATGAACTATTTTTTACTTTTTATAAATTTTTGATTTTATTTATTTTTTCCACTTACGGCTATACAATATTCGAAACAGTGGAACTATTTGGACCTTTGCCGATGCAAAGTGATCCAGGCAATCGATTGAAGTTCAAAAAAATCGCAGTATTCCTCATAGTTTTTGAATTATGAACTATTTTTTACTTTTTATAAATTTTTTGATTTTATTTATTTTCTCCACTTACGGCTATACTATTCGAAACAGTGGAACTGTTTCGACCCTTGCCGATGTAAAATAATTTAGGCAATCGATTGAAGTCAAAAAAATTTCAGTATTCCTAATAGTTTTAGAATTATGAACTATTATTTACTTTTTATAAATTTTTGATTTTATTTATTTTCTCCACTTACGGTTATACTATTCGAAACAGTGGAACTGTTTCGACCCTTGCCGATGCAAAATGATCCAGGCAATCGATTGATGTCAAAAAAATCTCAGTATTCCTAATAGTTTTTGAATTATGAACTATTTTTTACTTTTTATAAATTTTTGATTTTATTTAATTTTTCCACTTACGGCTATACAATATTCGAAACAGTGGAACTATTTGGACCTTTGCCGATGCAAAGTGATCCAGGCAATCGATTGAAGTTCAAAAAAATCGCAGTATTCCTCATAGTTTTTGAATTATGAACTATTTTTTACTTTTTATAAATTTTTTGATTTTATTTATTTTCTCCACTTACGGCTATACTATTCGAAACAGTGGAACTGTTTCGACCCTTGCCGATGCAAAATAATTTAGGTAATCGATTGAAGCCAAAAAAATCTCAGTATTCCTAATAGTTTTAGAATTATGAACTATTTTTTACTTTTTATAAATTTTTGATTTTATTTATTTTCTCCACTTACGGCTATACTATTCGAAACAGTGGAACTGTTTCGACCCTTGCTGATGCAAAATGATCCAGGCAATCGATTGATGTCAAAAAAATCTCAGTATTCCTAATAGTTTTTGAATTATGAACTATTTTTTACTTTTTATAAATTTTTGATTTTATTTATTTTTTCCACTTGCGGCTATACAATATTCGAAACAGTGGAACTATTTGGACCTTTGCCGATGCAAAGTGATCCAGGCAATCGATTGAAGTCAAAAAAATCTCAGTATTCCTAATAGTTTTTGAATTATGAACTATTTTTTACTTTTTATAAATTTTTGATTTTATTTATTTTTTCCACTTACGGCTATACAATATTCGAAACAGTGGAACTATTTGGACCTTTGCCGATGCAAAGTGATCCAGGCAATCGATTGAAGTCAAAAAAATCTCAGTATTCCTAATAGTTTTTGAATTATGAACTATTTTTTACTTTTTATAAATTTTTGATTTTATTTATTTTTTCCACTTACGGCTATACAATATTCGAAAGAGTGGAACTATTTGGACGTTTGACGATGCAAAATGATCCGGGCAATCGATTGATGTCAAAACAATCGCAGTATTCCTAATAGTTTTTGAATTATGAACTATTTTTTACTTTTTATAAATTTTTGATTTTATTTATTTTCTCCACTTACGACTATACTATCCGAAACAGTGGAACTGTTTCGACCCTTGCCGATGCAAAATGATTTAGGCAATCGATTGAAGTCAAAAAAATCTCAGTATTCCTAATAGTTTTAGAATTATAAACTATTTTTTACTTTTTATGAATTTTTGATTTTATTTATTTTCTCCACTTACGGCTATACTATTCGAAACAGTGGAACTGTTTCGACCCTTGCCGATGCAAAATGATCCAGGCAATCGATTGAAGTCAAAAAAATCTCAGTATTCCTAATAGTTTTTGAATTATGAACTATTTTTTACTTTTTATAAATTTTTGATTTTATTTATTTTTTCCACTTACGGCTATACAATATTCGAAACAGTGGAACTATTTGGACCTTTGCCGATGCAAAGTGATCCAGGCAATCGATTGAAGTTCAAAAAAATCGCAGTATTCCTCATAGTTTTTGAATTATGAACTATTTTTTACTTTTTATAAATTTTTTGATTTTATTTATTTTCTCCACTTACGGCTATACTATTCGAAACAGTGGAACTGTTTCAACCCTTGCCGATGCAAAATAATTTAGGTAATCGATTGAAGCCAAAAAAATCTCAGTATTCCTAATAGTTTTAGAATTATGAACTATTTTTTACTTTTTATAAATTTTTGATTTTATTTATTTTCTCCACTTACGGCTATACTATTCGAAACAGTGGAACTGTTTCGACCCTTGCTGATGCAAAATGATCCAGGCAATCGATTGATGTCAAAAAAATCTCAGTATTCCTAATAGTTTTTGAATTATGAACTATTTTTTACTTTTTATAAATTTTTGATTTTATTTATTTTTTCCACTTACGGCTATACAATATTCGAAACAGTGGAACTATTTGGACCTTTGCCGATGCAAAGTGATCCAGGCAATCGATTGAAGTCAAAAAAATCTCAGTATTCCTAATAGTTTTTGAATTATGAACTATTTTTTACTTTTTATAAATTTTTGATTTTATTTATTTTTTCCACTTACGGCTATACAATATTCGAAACAGTGGAACTATTTGGACCTTTGCCGATGCAAAGTGATCCAGGCAATCGATTGAAGTTCAAAAAAATCGCAGTATTCCTCATAGTTTTTGAATTATGAACTATTTTTTACTTTTTATAAATTTTTTGATTTTATTTACTTTCTCCACTTACGGCTATACTATTCGAAACAGTGGAACTGTTTCGACCCTTGCCGATGCAAAATAATTTAGGCAATCGATTGAAGTCAAAAAAATCTCAGTATTCCTAATAGTTTTAGAATTATGAACTATTTTTTACTTTTTATAAATTTTTGATTTTATTTATTTTCTCCACTTACGGCTATACTATTCGAAACAGTGGAACTGTTTCGACCCTTGCCGATGCAAAATGATCCAGGCAATCGACTGATGTCAAAAAAATCTCAGTATTCCTAATAGTTTTTGAATTATGAACTATTTTTTACTTTTTATAAATTTTTGATTTTATTTATTTTTTCCACTTACGGCTATACAATATTCGAAACAGTGGAACTATTTGGACCTTTGCCGATGCAAAGTGATCCAGGCAATCGATTGAAGTCAAAAAAATCTCAGTATTCCTAATAGTTTTTGAATTATGAACTATTTTTTACTTTTTATAAATTTTTGATTTTATTTATTTTTTCCACTTACGGCTATACAATATTCGAAACAGTGGAACTATTTGGACCTTTGCCGATGCAAAATGATCCAGGCAATCGATTGAAGTTCAAAAAAATCGCAGTATTCCTAATAGTTTTTGAATTATGAACTATTTTTTACTTTTTATAAATTTTAGATTTTATTTATTTTCTACACTTACGGCTATACTATTCGAAACAGTAGAACTGTTTCGACGCTCGCCGATGCAAAATGATCCAGGTAATCGATTGAAGTCAAAAAATTCTCAGTATTCCTAATAGTTTTTGAATTATGAACTATTATTTACTTTTTATAAATTTTTGATTTTATTTATTTTTTCCACTTACGGCTATACTATATTCGAAACAGTGAAACTATTTGGACTTTTGCCGATGCAAAATGATCCAGGCAATCGATTGAAGTCAAAAAAGTCTCAGTATTAGTAATAGTTTTTGAATTATGAACTATTATTTACTTTTTATAAATTTATGATTTTACTCATTTTTTCCACTTACGGCTATACTATATTCGAAACAGTGGAACTATTTGGACCTTTGCCGATGCAAGATGATCCAGGCAATCGATTACAGTTCAAAAAAATCGCAGTATTCCTTATAGTTTTTGAATTATGAACTATTTTTTACTTTTTATAAATTTTTGATTTTATTTATTTTCTCCACTTACGGCTATACTATTCGAAACAGTGGAACTGTTTCGACGCTCGCCAATGCAAAATGATCCAGGTAATCGATTGAAGTCAAAAAAGTCTCAGTACTCCTAATAGTTTTTGAATTATGAACTATTATTTACTTTTTATAAATTTTTGATTTTATTTATTTTTTCCACTTACGGCTATACTATATGCGAAACAGTGAAACTATTTGGACCTTTGCCGATGCAAAATGATCCAGGCAATCGATTGAAGTCAAAAAAATCGCAGTATTCCTAATAGTTTTTGAATTATGAACTATTTTTTACTCTTTATAAATTTTTGATTTTATATATTTTCTCCACTTACGGCTATACTATTAGAAACAGTGGAACTGTTTCAACCTTTGCCGATGCAAAATGGTCCAGGCAATCGATTGAAGTCAAAAAAATCGCAGTATTCCTAATAGTTTTTGAATTATGTACTATTTTTTACTTTTTATAAATTTTTGATTTTAATTATTTTCTCCACTTACGGCTATACTATTCGAAACAATGGAACTCTTTCGACCCTTACCGATGCAATATGATCCAGGCAATCGATTGAAGTCAAAAAAATCTCAGAATTCCTAATAGTTTTTGAATTATGAACTATTTTTTACTTTTTATAAATTTTTGATTTTATTTATTTTTTCCACTTACGGCTATACTATTCGAAACAGTGGAACTGTTTGGACCTTTGCCGATGCAAAATGATCCAGGCAATCAATTGAAGTCAAAAAAATCCCAGTATTCCTAATAGTTTTTGAATTATGTACTATTTTTTACTTTTTATAAATTTTTGATTTTATTTATTTTCTCCACTTACGGCTATACTATTCGAAACAGTGGAACTGTTTGGAGTCTTGCCGTTGCAAAATGATCCAGGTAATCGATTGAAGTCAAAAAACTCGCAGTATTCCTAATAGTTTTTGAATTATGAACTATTTTTTACTTTTTATAAATTTTTGATTTTATTTATTTTTTCCACTTACGGCTATACTATATTCGAAAGAGTGGAACTATTTGGACGTTTGACGATGCAAAATGATCAGGGCAATAGATTGATGTCAAAAAAATCGCAGTATTCTTAATAGTTTTTGAATTATGAACTATTTTTTATTTTTTATAAATTTTTGATTTTATTTATTTTTTCCACTTACGGTTATACAATATTCGAAACAGTGGAACTATTTGGACCTTTGCCGATGCAAAGTGATCCAGGCAATCGATTGAAGTTCAAAAAAATCGCAGTATTCCTAATAGTTTTTGAATTATGAACTATTTTTTACTTTTTATAAATTTTTGATTTTATTTATTTTCTCCACTTACGGCTATACTATTCGAAACAGTGGAACTGTTTCGACCCTTGCCGATGCAAAATGATTTAGGCAATCGATTGAAGTCAAAAAAATCGCAGTATTCCTAATAGTTTTTGAATTATGTACTATTTTTTACTTTTTATAAATTTTTGATTTTATTTATTTTCTCCACTTACGGCTATACTATTCGAAACAGTTGAACTCCTTCGACCCTTGCCGAGGCAAAATGATCCAGGCAATCGATTGAAGTCAAAAGAATCGCAGTATTCCTAATAGTTTTTGAATTATGAACTATTTTTTACTTTTTATAAATTTTTGATTTTATTTATTTTCTCCACTTACGGCTATACTATTCGAAACAGTGGAACTGTTTGCACTCCTGCCGTTGCAAAATGATCCAGGTAATCGATTGAAGTCAAAAAAATCGCAGTATTCCTAATAGTTTTTGAATTATGAACTATTTTTTACTTTTTATAAATTTTTGATTTTATTTATTTTCTCCACTTACGGCTATACTATCCGAAACAGTGGAACTGTTTCGACCCTTGCCGATGCAAAATGATTTAGGCAATCGATTGAAGTCAAAAAAATCTCAGTATTCCTAATAGTTTTAGAATTATGAACTATTTTTTACTT
The DNA here is from genome assembly GCA_939628115.1 of Tribolium freemani. Taxonomy (NCBI): domain Eukaryota; kingdom Metazoa; phylum Arthropoda; class Insecta; order Coleoptera; family Tenebrionidae; genus Tribolium; species Tribolium freemani. The sequence goes on along the minus strand of OW626787.1, from coordinate 4,100,079 downwards.
TTTATAAATTTTTGATTTTATTTATTTTCTCCACTTACGGCTATACTATTTGAAACAGTGCAACTGTTTCGACCCTTGCCGATGCAAAATGATCCAGGCAATCGATTGAAGTCAAAAAAATCTCAGTATTCCTAATAGTTTTAGAATTATGAACTATTTTTTACTTTTTATAAATTTTTGATTTTATTTATTTTCTCCACTTACGGCTATACTATTCGAAACAGTGGAACTGTTTCGACCCTTGCCGATGCAAAATGATCCAGGCAATCGATTGATGTCAAAAAAATCTCAGTATTCCTAATAGTTTTTGAATTATGAACTATTTTTTACTTTTTATAAATTTTTGATTTTATTTATTTTTTCCACTTACGGCTATACAATATTCGAAACAGTGGAACTATTTGGACCTTTGCCGATGCAAAATGATCCAGGCAATCGATTGAAATTCAAAAAAATCGCAGTATACCTAATAGTTTTTGAATTATGAACTATTTTTTACTTTTTATAAATTTTAGATTTTATTTATTTTCTACACTTACGGCTATACTATTCGAAACAGTGGAACTGTTTCGACGCTCGCCGATGCAAAATGATCCAGGTAATCGATTGAAGTCAAAAAATTCTCAGTATTCCTAATAGTTTTTGAATTATGAACTATTATTTACTTTTTATAAATTTTTGATTTTATTTATTTTTTCCACTTACGGCTATACTATATTCGAAACAGTGAAACTATTTGGACTTTTGCCGATGCAAAATGATCCAGGCAATCGATTGAAGTCAAAAAAATCGCAGTATTCCTAATAGTTTTTGAATTATGAACTATTTTTTACTTTTTATAAATTTTTGATTTTATATATTTTCTCCACTTACGGCTATACTATTCGAAACAGTGGAACTGTTTCGACCTTTGCCGATGCAAAATGATCCAGGTAATCGATTGAAGTCACAAAAATCGCAGTATTCCTTATAGTTTTTGAATTATGAACTATTTTTTACTTTTTATAAATTTTTGATTTTATTTATTTTCTGCACTTACGGCTATACTATTCGAAACAGTGAAACTGTTTTGACCCTTGCCGATGCAAAATGATCCAGGCAATCGATTGAAGACAAAAAATTCTCAGTATTCCTAATAGTTTTTGAATTATGAACTATTTTATACTTTTTATAAATTATTGATTTTATTTATTTTTTCCACTTACGGCTATACTATTCGAAACAGTGGAACTATTTGGACTTTTGCCGAAGCAAAATGATCCAGGCAATCGATTGAAGTCAAAAAAATCGCAGTATTCCTAATAGTTTTTGAATTATTAACTATTTTTTACTTTTTATAAATTTTTGATTTAATTTATTTTCTCCACTCAGGGCTATACTATTCGAAACAGTGGAACTGTTTCGACCCTTGCCGATGCAAAATGATCCAGGCAATCGATTGATGTCAAAAAAATCGCAGTATTCCTAATAGTTTTTGAATTATGAACTATTTTTTACTTTTTACAAATTTTTGATTTTATTTATTTTCTCGACTAATTCTTCATCAAAAACACGACTAATGTCTCAGTTTGGATAAAAACGCTTTACTTGGTGCCATTTTTTGCTTAACGAACCGAATATAATTTAGTAAATCAGACTCAGAATGCTTTAGTCTGGATCAAAAGAACGATTTTTATTAAAATTTAAAAGAAAACGACTAATTTCGAAATATTATTTACACAGAAACAAGTCAAACACGAGTTAAACTTAAACAAAACAGACTGTAAACGTTTTATGTAGCTTCAAAAGAAGGATTCATATTATAATTTGGAAGAAACCTGCTTATTTCGGCAGCTTTTTTACTTAGAAACGAGTAAAACCTTACCAAACCAAACTAAAAACATCTTATTTCGCCTCAAAAACACCATTAATGTTACAGTTTAAAAGCAACACCTTATTTGGGTCTGCTTTTGCATAAAGAAAAGAGTATAATTTAATAAAACAGACTGAGAACTTTCTAGATTAGTTTGAAGGAACGATTAAATTTATAATTTTGAAGAAAAGAACTCAATTCGAAGGATTCGTCTCCTTCTTCTTCTTCTTATTATTATTATTATTATCATTATTACTATTGTTATTATTATTATTATTATTATTATTATTATTATTATTATTATTATTATTATTATTATTATTATTATTATTATTATTATTATTATTATTATTATTATTATTATTATTATTATTATTATTATTATTATTATATATATTTTTTATTATTATTTTAATAATTTAAAACCAACTATAACTTCGAATAGTGAACGGTTTATGCACCAGTTTGTAAGAACATGGTTAATTTTTGACAAATATTTGCTTAAAAACCTGAAGACTTACACAAAGCAAATTGAAAACATCTTATTCTAGTTCAAAATAACAAATTATGTTATAGTTTCGATAAAAACAGCTTATTTTGGACGTTTATTAGCTTTGAAACGAGCAAACGTTTACAAGACATACTGAAAACGCTTTAGTCAGGCTCAAAAGAACGAATTATGATATAGTTTGAACAAAAAGGGCTTATTCCGTACGATTGATTACCTAAATAAACGAGTATATTTAATAAAACAGACTGAAAACGTTATATTCTGGCTCAAAAGAACGATTGATGCAATAATTTGGAAACAAATGGCTTATTTCGAAAGATTATTAGCTTAGAATCCAGGAAAACTAACACAAATGGAGCCGAAAACGTCGTAGTTCGCTTCAAAAATCGATATATATTATAATTCGAAAGAAAACTGCTTATTTCGAACAATTCTTAGCTTCGAAACCAGCAAACGTTTATAAAACATACTGAAAACCCTCTATTCAGTCTCAGAAGAACGAATTATGTTATAGTTTAAACAAAAACGGCAAATTTAAGACTATTTTTTGCTTAAAGAAACGAGTATATTTAATAAAACACACTGAAAACGCTTTATTCTTGCTCAAAAGAACGATTAATGCAATAATTTGGAAGCAAAGGGAATATTTTGAAGGTTTTTTTTGCTTAGAATCCAGTAAAACATATACAAATCAGGTCGAAAACGCTTTATTTCGCTTCAAAAAAGCGATATAAATCATAATTCGAAAGAAAGCGGCTTATATCGAACGATTCTAAGCTTTGAAAACAGCAAACGTTTACAAAACATACTGAAAACGCTCTATTCAGGCTCAGAAGAACGAATTATGTTATAGTTTAAACAAAAACGGCAAATTTCAGACTATTTTTTGCTTATAGAAGCGAGTATATTTAATAAAACAGACTGAAAACGCTTTATTCTTGCTCAAAAGAACGATTGATGCAATAATTTGGAAGCAAAGGAAATATTTCGAAGGTTTTTTTGTTTAGAATCCAGCAAAACTTATACAAATCGGGCCGAAAACGTTTTATTTTGCTTCAAAAAAGCGACATAAATTATAATTCGAAAGAAAGCGGCTTATTTCGAACGATTCTGAGCTTTGAAAACAGCAAACGTTTACAAAACATACTGAAAACGCTTTATTCTGGCTCAAAGGAACGAATTATGTTATAGTTTGATCAAAAATAGTGAATTTCAAACAATTTTTTGCTTAAAGAATCGAGTTTATTTAATAAAGCAGACAGAAAACGCTTTATTCTAGCTCATCAGAACGATTGATGCAATAATTTGGAAGCAAAGGGAATATTTCGAAGGTTTTTTTTGCTTAGAATCCAGCAAAACTTATAGAAATCGGGCCGAAAACGTTTTATTTCGCTTCAAAAAAGCGATATATATTATAATTCGAAAGAAAACGGCTTATTTCGAAAGATTCTTAGCTCCAAAACCAGCAAACGCCTCAAAAAGACGTTCTATGTTACAGTTTGTAGAAAAGCGACTTATTTAAGCACAAAAGTACAAATTATTCAATAGTTTGAATGAAAAAAGGGCTTCTCTCGGTAGATTCTTTGCTTAGAAACGAGAAAAGGCACTAATTTTAAAGAAAAACCTTTATTTTAGACAATTTCTTTTCTTAAAATCGAGAAATCTCCCAGGATTGGCTTTAATTAGTGCTTGAACTGTTTTCTTGTGACAATAAAACGTTTTCACTCTGCTTTATTAAAGTTTGCTTAATTTGAAGCCAAGAATAGTTCGAAATAAACCGTTTTCTTTTAATCTATAACATAATTCGTTCTTTTAAGCAAGAATAAAGAGTTTTGAGTCTGTTTCATTAAATATACTCGTTTCTTTAAGCAAAAAATAGTCTGAAATTTGCCGTTTTAGTTTAAACTATAACATAATTGGTTCTTTTGAGCCTGAATTGAGCGTTTTTAGTATGTTTTGTAAACGTTTGCTGGTTTCGAAGCTAAGAATCGTTCAAAATAAGCCGTTTTCTTTCGAATTATAATTTATATCGCTTATTTGAAGCGAACTAAGACGTTTTCGGCTCGATTTACATAAGTTTTACTGGATTCTAAGTAAATAATCTTTCGAAATTAGCCATTTGCTTTCAAATTATTGCATCAATCGTTCTTCTGAGCAAGAATAAAGCGTTTTCGGTCTGTTTTATTAAATATACTCGTTTCTTTAAGCAAAAAATTGTCTGAAATTTACTGTTTTTGTTCAAACTATAATATAATGCGTTCTTTTGAGCCAGAATAAAGCGTTTGCAGTATGTTTTGTAAACGTTTGCTGGTTTCGAAGCTAAGAATCGTTCGAAATAAGCCGTTTTCTTTCGAATTATAATATATATCGCTTATTTGTTTTATACTCGTTTATTTAGGCAATCAATCGTACGGAATAAGCCCTTTTTGTTCAAACTATAGCATAATTCGTTCTTTTGAGCCTGATTAAAGCGTTTTCAGTATGTCTTGTAAACGTTTGCTCGTTTCAAAGCTAATAAACGTCCAAAATAATCTGTTTTTATCAAAACTATAACATTATTTGTTATTTTGAACTTGAATAAGATATTTTCAATTTGCTTTGTGTAAGTCTTCAGGTTTTTAAGCAAATATTTGTCAAAAATTAACAATGTTCTTACCAACAGGTGCATAAACCGTTCACTATTCGAAAGTTATAGTTGGTTTTAAATTATTATTAAAATAATAATAAAAAAATATATATAATAATAATAATAATAACAATGATAGTAATAATAATAATAATAATAATAATAATAATAATAATAATAATAATAATAATAATAATAATAATAATAATAATAATAATAATAATAATAATAATAATAATAATAATGATAATAATAATAATAATAAGAAGAAGAAGAAGAAGACGACGAATCCTTCGAATTGAGTTCTTTTCTTCAAAATTATAAATTTAATCGTTCCTTCAAATTAATCTAGAAAGTTCTCAGTCTGTTTTATTAAATTATACTCGTTTCTTTATGCAAAAGCAGACCCAAATAAGGTGTTTTTTTTAAACTGTAACATTAATGGTGTTTTTGAGGCGAAATAAGATGTTTTTAGTTTGGTTTGGTAAGGTTTTACTCGTTTCTAAGCAAAAAAGCTGCCGAAATAAGCAGGTTTCTTCCAAATTATAATATGAATCGATCTTTTGAAGCGACATAAAACGTTTACAGTCTGTTTTGTTTAAGTTTAACTCGTGTTTGACTCGTTTCTGTGTAAATAATAATTCGAAATTAGTCGTTTTCTTTTAAATTTTGATAAAAATCGTTCTTTGATCCAGACTAAAGCATTCTCAGTCTGATTTACTAAATTATATTCGGTTCGTTAAGCAAAAAATCGCTCCAAATAAAGCGTTTTTATCCAAACTGAGACATTAGTCGTGTTTTTGATGAAGAATAATTCGAGAAAATAAATAAAATCAAAAATTTATAAAAAGTAAATAATAGTTCATAATTCAAAAACTATTAGGAATACTGAGATTTTTTTGACTTCAATCGATTGCCTGGATCATTTTGCATCGGCAGGGTTCGAAATAGTTCCATTGTTTCGAATAGTATAGCCGTAAGTGGAGAAAATAAATAAAATCAAAAATTTATAAAAAGTAAAAAATAGTTCATAATTCAAAAACTGTCAGGAATACTGCGATTTTTTTGACTTCAATCGATTACCTGGATCATTTTGCATCGGCAAAAGTCCAAACAGTTCCACTGTTTCGAATAGTATAGCCGTAAGTGGAGACAATAAATAAAATCAAAAATTTATAAAAAGTAAAAAATAGTTCATAATTCGAATACTAATAGGAATACTGCAATTTTTTTGACATCAATCGATTGCCTAGATCACTTTGCATCGGCAGAGGTCCAAATAGTTCCACTCTTTCGAATATAGTATAGCCGTAAGTGGAAAAAATAAATAAAATCAAAAATTTATAAAAAGTAAAAAATAGTTCATAATTCAAAAACTATAAGGAATACTGCGATTTTTATAACTTCAATCGATTACCTGGATCATTTTGCATCGGCAAAGGTCCAAACAGTTCCACTGTTTCGAATAGTATAGCCGTAAGTGGAGAAAATAAATAAAATCAAAAATTTATAAAAAGTAAAAAATAGTTCATAATTCAAAAACTATTAGGAATACTGAGATTTTTTTGAACTTCAATCGATTGCCTGGATCATTTTGCATCGGCAAAGGTCCAAATAGTTCCACTGTTTCGAATATAGTATAGCCGTTAGTGGAAAAAATAAATAAAATCAAAAATTTATAAAAAGTAAAAAATAGTTCATAATTCAAAAACTATTAGGAATACTGAGATTTTTTTGACTTCAATCGATTGCCTGGATCATTTTGCATCGGCAAAAGTCCAAACAGTTCCACTGTTTCGAATAGTATAGCCGTAAGTGGAGACAATAAATAAAATCAAAAATTTATATAAAGTAAAAAATAGTTCATAATTCAAAAACTATTAGGAATACTGAGATTTTTTTGACTTCAATCGGTTGCGTGGATCCTTTTGCATCGGCAAAGGTCTAAATAGTTCCACTGTTTCGAATAGTATAGCCGTAAGTGGAAAAAATAAATAAAATCAAAAATTTATAATAAGTAAATAATAGTTCATAATTCAAAAACTATTAGGAATACTGAGAATTTTTTTGACTTCAATTGATTGCCTGGATCATTTTGCATCGGCAAGGGTCGAAACAGTTCCACTGTTTGGTATAGTATAGCCGTAAGTGGAGAAATTAAATAAAATCAAAAATTTATAAAAAGTAAAAAATAGTTCATAATTCAAAAATTATTAGGAATACTGCGATTTTTTTGAACTTCAGTCGATTGCCTGAATCATTTTGCATCGGCAAAGGTCCAAATAGTTCCACTGTTTTGAATATAGTATAGCCGTAAGTGGAAAAAATAAATAAAATCAAAAATTTATAAAAAGAAAAAATAGTTCATAATTCAAAAACTATTAGGAATACTGCGATTTTTTTGAACTTCAATTGATTGCCTGGATCATTTTGCTTCGGCAGAGGTCCAAATAGTTCCACTGTTTCGAATATAGTATAGCCGTTAGTGGAAAAAATAAATAAAATCAAAAATTTATAAAAAGTAAAAAATAGTTCATAATTCAAAAACTATTAGGAATACTGAGATTTTTTTGACTTCAATCGATTGCCTGGATCATTTTGCATCGGCAAAAGTCCAAACAGTTCCACTGTTTCGAATAGTATAGCCGTAAGTGGGGACAATAAATAAAATAAAAAATTTATAAAAAGTAAAAAATAGTTCATAATTCAAAAACTATTAGGAATATTGCGATTTTTTTGACTTCAATCGATTGCCGGAATCATTTTGCATCGGCAAAGGCCCAAATAGTTCCACTGTTTCGAATATAGTATAGCCGTAAGTGGAAAAAATAAATAAAATCAAAAATTTATAAAAAGTAAAAAATAGTTCATAATTCAAAAACTATAAGGAATACTGCGATTTTTATAACTTCAATCGATTACCTGGTTCATTTTGCATCGGCAAAGGTCCAAACAGTTCCACTGTTTCGAATAGTATAGCCGTAAGTGGAGAAAATAAATAAAATCAAAAATTTATAAAAAGTAAAAAATAGTTCATAATTCAAAAACTATTAGGAATATTGCGATTTTTTTGACTTCAATCGATTGCCTGAATCATTTTGCATCGGCAAAGGTCCAAATAGTTCCACTGTTTCGAATATAGTATAGCCGTAAGTGGAAAAAATAAATAAAATCAAAAATTTATAAAAAGTAAAAAATAGTTCATAATTCAAAAACTATTAGGAATACTGCGATTTTTTTGAACTTCAATCGATTGCCTGGATCATTTTGCATCGGCAAAGGTCCAAATAGTTCCACTGTTTCGAATATAGTATAGCCGTTAGTGGAAAAAATAAATAAAATCAAAAATTTATAAAAAGTAAAAAATAGTTCATAATTCAAAAACTATTAGGAATACTGAGATTTTTTTGACTTCAATCGATTGCCTGGATCATTTTGCATCGGCAAGGGTCGAAAGAGTTCCACTGTTTCGAATAGTATAGCCGTAAGTGGGGAAAATAAATAAACTCAAAAATTTATAAAAAGTAAAAAATAGTTCATAATTCAAATACTATTAGGAATACTGCAATTTTTTTGACATCAATCGATTGCCTAGATCATTTTGCATCGGCAGAGGTCCAAATAGTTCCACTCTTTCGAATATAGTATAGCCGTAAGTGGAAACAATAAATAAAATCAAAAATTTATAAAAAGTAAAAAATAGTTTATAATTCAAAAACTATTAGAAATACCGCGATTTTTTTGAATTTCAATCGATTGCCTGGATCATTTTGCATCGGCAAGGGTCAAAACAGTTCCACTGTTTCAAATAGTATAGCCGTAATTGGAGAAAATAAATAAAATCAAAAATTTATAAAAAGTAAAAAATAGTTCATAATTCAAAAACTATTAGGAATACTGCGATTTTTTTGACTTCAATCGATTGCTTGGATCATTTTGCATCGGCAAAGGTCCAAATAGTTCCACTGTTTTGAATATAGTATAGCCGTAAGTGGAAAAAATAAATAAAATCAAAAATTTATAAAAAGTAAAAAATAGTTCATAATTCAAAAACTATAAGGAATACTGCGATTTTTTTGAACTTCAATCGATTGCCTGGATCATTTTGCATGGGCAGAGGTCCAAATAGTTCTACTCTTTCGAATATAGTATAGCCGTAAGTGGAAAAAATAAATAAAATCAAAAACTTATAAAAAGTAAAAAATAGTTTATAATTCAAAAACTATTAGAAATACTGCGATTTTTTTGAATTTCAATCGATTGCCTGGATCATTTTGCATCGGCATAGGTCGAAACAGTTCCACTGTTTCGAATAGTATAGCCGTAAGTGCAGAAAATAAATAAAATCAAAAATTTATAAAAAGTAAAAAATAGTTCATAATTTAAAAACTATTAGGAATACTGCGATTTCTTTGACTAAAATCGATTGCCTGAATCATTTTGCATCGGCAAAGGTCCAAACAGTTCCACTTTTTCGAATAGTATAGCCGTAAGTGGAGAAAATAAATAAAATCAAAAATTTATAAAAAGTAAAAAATAGTTCATAATTCAAAAACTATTAGGAATATTGCGATTTTTTTGACTTCAATCGATTGCCTGAATCATTTTGCATCGGCAAAGGTCCAAATAGTTCCACTGTTTCGAATATAGTATAGCCGTAAGTGGAAAAAATAAATAAAATCAAAAATTTATAAAAAGTAAAAAATAGTTCATAATTCAAAAACTATTAGGAATACTGCGATTTTTTTGAACTTCAATCGATTGCCTGGATCATTTTGCATCGGCAAAGGTCCAAATAGTTCCACTGTTTCGAATATAGTATAGCCGTTAGTGGAAAAAATAAATAAAATCAAAAATTTATAAAAAGTAAAAAATAGTTTATAATTCAAAAACTATTAGGAATACTGAGATTTTTTTGACTTCAATCGATTGCCTGGATCATTTTGCATCGGCAAGGGTCGAAAGAGTTCCACTGTTTCGAATAGTATAGCCGTAAGTGGAGAAAATAAATAAACTCAAAAATTTATAAAAAGTAAAAAATAGTTCATAATTCAAATACTATTAGGAATACTGCAATTTTTTTGACATCAATCGATTGCCTAGATCATTTTGCATCGGCAGAGGTCCAAATAGTTCCACTCTTTCGAATATAGTATAGCCGTAAGTGGGGAAAATAAATAAACTCAAAAATTTATAAAAAGTAAAAAATAGTTCATAATTCAAATACTATTAGGAATACTGCAATTTTTTTGACATCAATCGATTGCCTAGATCATTTTGCATCGGCAGAGGTCCAAATAGTTCCACTCTTTCGAATATAGTATAGCCGTAAGTGGAAACAATAAATAAAATCAAAAATTTATAAAAAGTAAAAAATAGTTTATAATTCAAAAACTATTAGAAATACCGCGATTTTTTTGAATTTCAATCGATTGCCTGGATCATTTTGCATCGGCAAGGGTCAAAACAGTTCCACTGTTTCAAATAGTATAGCCGTAATTGGAGAAAATAAATAAAATCAAAAATTTATAAAAAGTAAAAAATAGTTCATAATTCAAAAACTATTAGGAATACTGCGATTTTTTTGACTTCAATCGATTGCTTGGATCATTTTGCATCGGCAAAGGTCCAAATAGTTCCACTGTTTTGAATATAGTATAGCCGTAAGTGGAAAAAATAAATAAAATCAAAAATTTATAAAAAGTAAAAAATAGTTCATAATTCAAAAACTATAAGGAATACTGCGATTTTTTTGAACTTCAATCGATTGCCTGGATCATTTTGCATGGGCAGAGGTCCAAATAGTTCTACTCTTTCGAATATAGTATAGCCGTAAGTGGAAAAAATAAATAAAATCAAAAACTTATAAAAAGTAAAAAATAGTTTATAATTCAAAAACTATTAGAAATACTGCGATTTTTTTGAATTTCAATCGATTGCCTGGATCATTTTGCATCGGCATAGGTCGAAACAGTTCCACTGTTTCGAATAGTATAGCCGTAAGTGCAGAAAATAAATAAAATCAAAAATTTATAAAAAGTAAAAAATAGTTCATAATTTAAAAACTATTAGGAATACTGCGATTTCTTTGACTAAAATCGATTGCCTGAATCATTTTGCATCGGCAAAGGTCCAAACAGTTCCACTTTTTCGAATAGTATAGCCGTAAGTGGAGAAAATAAATAAAATCAAAAATTTATAAAAAGTAAAAAATAGTTCATAATTCAAAAACTATTAGGAATATTGCGATTTTTTTGACTTCAATCGATTGCCTGAATCATTTTGCATCGGCAAAGGTCCAAATAGTTCCACTGTTTCGAATATAGTATAGCCGTAAGTGGAAAAAATAAATAAAATCAAAAATTTATAAAAAGTAAAAAATAGTTCATAATTCAAAAACTATTAGGAATACTGCGATTTTTTTGAACTTCAATCGATTGCCTGGATCATTTTGCATCGGCAAAGGTCCAAATAGTTCCACTGTTTCGAATATAGTATAGCCGTTAGTGGAAAAAATAAATAAAATCAAAAATTTATAAAAAGTAAAAAATAGTTCATAATTCAAAAACTATTAGGAATACTGAGATTTTTTTGACTTCAATCGATTGCCTGGATCATTTAGCATCGGCAAGGGTCGAAAGAGTTCCACTGTTTCGAATAGTATAGCCGTAAGTGGAGAAAATAAATAAACTCAAAAATTTATAAAAAGTAAAAAATAGTTCATAATTCAAATACTATTAGGAATACTGCAATTTTTTTGACATCAATCGATTGCCTAGATCATTTTGCATCGGCAGAGGTCCAAATAGTTCCACTCTTTCGAATATAGTATAGCCGTAAGTGGAAACAATAAATAAAATCAAAAATTTATAAAAAGTAAAAAATAGTTTATAATTCAAAAACTATTAGAAATACCGCGATTTTTTTGAATTTCAATCGATTGCCTGGATCATTTTGCATCGGCAAGGGTCAAAACAGTTCCACTGTTTCAAATAGTATAGCCGTAATTGGAGAAAATAAATAAAATCAAAAATTTATAAAAAGTAAAAAATAGTTCATAATTCAAAAACTATTAGGAATACTGCGATTTTTTTGACTTCAATCGATTGCTTGGATCATTTTGCATCGGCAAAGGTCCAAATAGTTCCACTGTTTTGAATATAGTATAGCCGTAAGTGGAAAAAATAAATAAAATCAAAAATTTATAAAAAGTAAAAAATAGTTCATAATTCAAAAACTATAAGGAATACTGCGATTTTTTTGAACTTCAATCGATTGCCTGGATCATTTTGCATGGGCAGAGGTCCAAATAGTTCTACTCTTTCGAATATAGTATAGCCGTAAGTGGAAAAAATAAATAAAATCAAAAACTTATAAAAAGTAAAAAATAGTTTATAATTCAAAAACTATTAGAAATACTGCGATTTTTTTGAATTTCAATCGATTGCCTGGATCATTTTGCATCGGCATAGGTCGAAACAGTTCCACTGTTTCGAATAGTATAGCCGTAAGTGCAGAAAATAAATAAAATCAAAAATTTATAAAAAGTAAAAAATAGTTCATAATTTAAAAACTATTAGGAATACTGCGATTTCTTTGACTAAAATCGATTGCCTGAATCATTTTGCATCGGCAAAGGTCCAAACAGTTCCACTTTTTCGAATAGTATAGCCGTAAGTGGAGAAAATAAATAAAATCAAAAATTTATAAAAAGTAAAAAATAGTTCATAATTCAAAAATTATTAGGAATACTGCGATTTTTTTGACTTCAATCGATTACCTGGATCATTTTGCATCGGCAAAGGTCCAAACAGTTCCACTGTTTCGAATAGTATAGCCGTAAGTGGAGAAAATAAATAAAATCAAAAATTTATATAAAGCAAAAAATAGTTCATAATTCAAAAACTATTAGGAATACTGCGATTTTTTTGACTTCAATCGATTACCTGTATCATTTTGCAACGGCAAAGGTCCAAACAGATCCACTTTTTCGAATAGTATAGCCGTAAGTGGAGAAAATAAATAAAATCAAAAATTTATAAAAAGTAAAAAATAGTTCATAATTCAAAAATTATTAGGAATACTGCGATTTTTTTGACTTCAATCGATTACCTGGATCATTTTGCATCGGCAAAGGTCCAAACAGTTCCACTGTTTCGAATAGTATAGCCGTAAGTGGAGAAAATAAATAAAATCAAAAATTTATAAAAAGCAAAAAATAGTTCATAATTCAAAAACTATTAGGAATACTGAGATTTTTTTGACTTCAATCGATTGCCTGGATCATTTTGCATCGGCAAGGGTCGAAAGAGTTCCACTGTTTCGAATACTATAGCCGTAAGTGGAGAAAATATATAAACTCAAAAATTTATAAAAAGTAAAAAATAGTTCATAATTCAAATACTATTAGGAATACTGCAATTTTTTTGACATCAATCGATTGCCTAGATCATTTTGCATCGGCAGAGGTCCAAATAGTTCCACTCTTTCGAATATAGTATAGCCGTAAGTGGAAACAATAAATAAAATCAAAAATTTATAAAAAGTAAAAAATAGTTTATAATTCAAAAACTATTAGAAATACCGCGATTTTTTTGAATTTCAATCGATTGCCTGGATCATTTTGCATCGGCAAGGGTCAAAACAGTTCCACTGTTTCAAATAGTATAGCCGTAATTGGAGAAAATAAATAAAATCAAAAATTTATAAAAAGTAAAAAATAGTTCATAATTCAAAAACTATTAGGAATACTGCGATTTTTTTGACTTCAATCGATTGCTTGGATCATTTTGCATCGGCAAAGGTCCAAATAGTTCCACTGTTTTGAATATAGTATAGCCGTAAGTGGAAAAAATAAATAAAATCAAAAATTTATAAAAAGTAAAAAATAGTTCATAATTCAAAAACTATAAGGAATACTGCGATTTTTTTGAACTTCAATCGATTGCCTGGATCATTTTGCATGGGCAGAGGTCCAAATAGTTCTACTCTTTCGAATATAGTATAGCCGTAAGTGGAAAAAATAAATAAAATCAAAAACTTATAAAAAGTAAAAAATAGTTTATAATTCAAAAACTATTAGAAATACTGCGATTTTTTTGAATTTCAATCGATTGCCTGGATCATTTTGCATCGGCATAGGTCGAAACAGTTCCACTGTTTCGAATAGTATAGCCGTAAGTGCAGAAAATAAATAAAATCAAAAATTTATAAAAAGTAAAAAATAGTTCATAATTTAAAAACTATTAGGAATACTGCGATTTCTTTGACTAAAATCGATTGCCTGAATCATTTTGCATCGGCAAAGGTCCAAACAGTTCCACTTTTTCGAATAGTATAGCCGTAAGTGGAGAAAATAAATAAAATCAAAAATTTATAAAAAGTAAAAAATAGTTCATAATTCAAAAATTATTAGGAATACTGCGATTTTTTTGACTTCAATCGATTACCTGGATCATTTTGCATCGGCAAAGGTCCAAACAGTTCCACTGTTTCGAATAGTATAGCCGTAAGTGGAGAAAATAAATAAAATCAAAAATTTATATAAAGCAAATAATAGTTCATAATTCAAAAACTATTAGGAATACTGCGATTTTTTTGACTTCAATCGATTACCTGTATCATTTTGCAACGGCAAAGGTCCAAACAGATCCACTTTTTCGAATAGTATAGCCGTAAGTGGAGAAAATAAATAAAATCAAAAATTTATAAAAAGTAAAAAATAGTTCATAATTCAAAAATTATTAGGAATACTGCGATTTTTTTGACTTCAATCGATTACCTGGATCATTTTGCATCGGCAAAGGTCCAAACAGTTCCACTGTTTCGAATAGTATAGCCGTAAGTGGAGAAAATAAATAAAATCAAAAATTTATAAAAAGCAAAAAATAGTTCATAATTCAAAAATTATTAGGAATACTGCGATTTTTTTGACTTCAATCGATTACCTGGATCATTTTGCATCGGCAAAGGTCCAAACAGTTCCACTTTTTCGAATAGTATAGCCGTAAGTGGAGAAAATAAATAAAATCAAAAATTTATAAAAAATAAAAAATAGTTCATAATTCAAAAATTATTAGGAATACTGCGATTTTTTTGACTTCAATCGATTACCTGGATCATTTTGCATCGGCAAAGGTCCAAACAGTTCCACTGTTTCGAATAGTATAGCCGTAAGTGGGAAAATAAATAAAATCAAAAATTTATATAATGCAAAAAATAGTTCATAATTCAAAAACTATTAGGAATACTGCGATTTTTGTGACTTCAATCGATTACCTGGGTTATTGTGCATCGAAACAGTGGAACTATTTGGACCTTTGCCGATGCAAAATGATCCAGGCAATCGATTGAAGTCAAAAAAATCGCAGTATTCCTAATAGTTTTTGAATTATGAACTATTTTTTACTTTTTATAAATTTTTGATGTTATTTATTTTTTCCACTTACGGCTATACTATATTCGAAACAGTGAAACTATTTGGACCTTTGCCGATGCAAAATGATCCAGGCAATCGATTGAAGTTCAAAAAAATCGCAGTATTCCTAATAGTTTTTAAATTATGAACTATTATTTACTTTTTATAAATTTTTGATTTTATATATTTTCTCCACTTACGGCTATACTATTCGAAACAGTGGAACTGTTTCGACCCTTGCCGATGCAAAATGATCCAGGCAATCGATTGAAGTCAAAAAAATCTCAGTATTCCTAATAGTTTTTGAATTATGAACAATTTTTTACTTTTTATAAATTTTTGATTTTATTTATTTTCTCCACTTACGGCTATACTATTCGAAAAAGTGGAACTGTTTGGACCTTTGCCGATGCAAAATGATCCAGGCAATCGATTGAAGTCAAAAAAATCTCAGTATTCCTAATAGTTTTTGAATTATGAACTATTTTTTACTTTTTATAAATTTTTGATGTTATTTATTTTTTCCACTTACGGCTATACTATATTCGAAACAGTGAAACTATTTGGACCTTTGCAGATGCAAAATGATCCAGGAAATCGATTGAAGTTTAAAAAAATCGCAGTATTCCTAATAGTTTTTAAATTATGAACTATTATTTACTTTTTATAAATTTTTGATTTTATTTATTTTCTCCACTTACGGCTATACTATTCGAAAAAGGGGAACTGTTTGGACCTTTGCCGAGGCAAAATGATCCAGGCAATCTATTGAAGTAACAAAAATCGCAGTATTCCTAATAGCTTTTGAATTATGAAGTATTTTTTACTTTTTATAAATTTTTGATTTTATTTATTTTTTCCACTTACGGCTATACAATATTCGAAACAGTGGAACTATTTGGACCTTTGCCGATGCAAAATGATCCAGGCAATCGATTGAAGTTCAAAAAAATCGCAGTATTCCTAATAGTTTTTAAATTATGAACTATTATTTACTTTTTATAAATTTTTGATTTTATATATTTTCTCCACTTACGGCTATACTATTCGAAACAGTGGAACTGTTTCGACCCTTGCCGATGCAAAATGATCCAGGCAATCGATTGAAGTCAAAAAAATCTCAGTATTCCTAATAGTTTTTGAATTATGAACAATTTTTTACTTTTTATAAATTTTTGATTTTATTTATTTTCTCCACTTACGGCTATACTATTCGAAAAAGTGGAACTGTTTGGACCTTTGCCGATGCAAAATGATCCAGGCAATCGATTGAAGTCAAAAAAATCTCAGTATTCCTAATAGTTTTTGAATTATGAACTATTTTTTACTTTTTATAAATTTTTGATGTTATTTATTTTTTCCACTTACGGCTATACTATATTCGAAACAGTGAAACTATTTGGACCTTTGCAGATGCAAAATGATCCAGGAAATCGATTGAAGTTTAAAAAAATCGCAGTATTCCTAATAGTTTTTAAATTATGAACTATTATTTACTTTTTATAAATTTTTGATTTTATTTATTTTCTCCACTTACGGCTATACTATTCGAAAAAGGGGAACTGTTTGGACCTTTGCCGAGGCAAAATGATCCAGGCAATCTATTGAAGTAACAAAAATCGCAGTATTCCTAATAGCTTTTGAATTATGAAGTATTTTTTACTTTTTATAAATTTTTGATTTTATTTATTTTTTCCACTTACGGCTATACAATATTCGAAACAGTGGAACTATTTGGACCTTTGCCGATGCAAAATGATCCAGGCAATCGATTGAAGTTCAAAAAAATTGCAGTATTCCTAATAGTTTTTGAATTATGAACTATTTTTTACTTTTTATGAATTTTTGATTCTGTTTATTTTCTCCACTTATGGCTATACTATTCGAAACAGTAGAACTGTTTCAACCCTTGCCGATGCAAAATGATCCAGGCAATCGATTGCAGTCAAAAAAATCTCAGTATTCCTAATAGTTTTTGAATTATGAACTATTTTTTACTTTTTATAAATTTTTAATTTTATTTATTTTCTCCACTTACGGCTATACTATTCGAAACAGTGGAACTGTTTGGACCTTTGCCGATGCAAAATGATCCAGGCAATCGATTGAAGTCAAAAAATCTCAGTATTCCTAATAGTTTTTAAATTATGAACTCTTTTTTACTTTTTATAAATTTTTGATTTTATATATTTTTTCCACTTACGGCTATACTATTCGAAACAGTGGAACTGTTTCGACCCTTGCCGATGCAAAATGATCCAGGCAATCGATTGAAGTCAAAAAAATCTCAGTATTCCTAATTGTTTTTGAATTATGAACTATTTTTTACTTTTTATAAATTTTTGATTTTGTTTATTTTCTCCACTTATGGCTATACTATTCGAAACAGTAGAACTGTTTCAACCCTTGCCGATGCAAAACGATCCAGGCAATCGATTGAAGTCAAAAAAATCTCAGTATTCCTAATAGTTTTTGAATTATGAACTATTTTTTACTTTTTATAAATTTTTGATTTTATTTATTTTTTCCACTTACGGCTACACTATATTCGAAAGAGTGGAACTATTTGGACCTTTGCCGATGCAAAATGATCCGGGCAATCGATTGATGACAAAAAAATCGCAGTATTCCTAATAGTTTTTGAATTATGAACTATTTTTTACTTTTTACAAATTTTTGATTTTATTTATTTTCTCGACTTATTCTTCATCAAAAACACGACTAATGTTTCAGTTTGGATAAAAACGCTTTACTTGGAGCCATTTTTTGCTTAACGAACCGAATATAATTTAGTAAATCAGACTGAGAATTCTTTAGTCTAGATCAAAGAACGATTTTTATTAAAATTTAAAAGAAAACGACTAATTTCGAAATATTATTTACACAGAAACGAGTCAAACACGAGTTAAACTTAAACAAAACAGACTGTAAACGTTTTATGTCGCTTTAAAAGAACGATTCATATTATAATTTGGAAGAAACCTGCTTATTTCGGCAGCTTTTTTGCTTAGAAACGAGTAAAACCTTACCAAACCAAACTAAAAAACACCTTATTTGGGTCTGCTTTTGCATAAAGAAACGAGTATAATTTAATAAAACAGACTGAGAACTTTCTAGATTAGTTTGACGGAACGATGAAATTTATAATTTTGAAGAAAAGAACTCAATTCGAAGGATTCGTCTTCTTCTTCTTCTTCTTCTTCTTCATCTTCTTCTTGTTATTAGTATTATTATTATCTTTATTATTATTATTATTATTATTATTATTATTATTATTATTATTATTATTATTATTATTATTATTATTATTATTATTATTATTATTATTATTATTATTATTATTACTATCATTATTATTATTATTATTATTATATATATTTTTTTATTATTATTTTAATAATAATTTAAAACCAACTATAACTTTCGAATAGTGAACGGTTTATGCACCAGTTGGTAAGAACATTGTTAATTTTTGACAAATATTTGCTTAAAAACCTGAAGACTTACACAAATCAAATTGAAAACATCTTATTCAAGTTCAAAATAACAAATAGTGTTATAGTTTTGATAAAAACAGATTATTTTGGACGTTTATTAGCTTTGAAACGAGCAAACGTTTACAAGACATACTGAAAACGCTTTAATCAGGCTCAAAAGTACGAATTATGCTATAGTTTGAACAAAAAGGGCTTATTCCGTACGATTGATTGCCTAAATAAACGAGTATATTTAATAAAACAGAGTGAAAACGCTTTATTCTGGCTCAAAAGAACGATTGATGCATGAATTTGGAAGCAAATGGTTATTTCGAAACATTTTTTGCTTAGAATCCAGTAAAACTTACACAAATGGAGCCGAAAACGTCTTAGTTCGCTTCAGAAAAGCGATATATATTATAATTCGAAAGAAAACGGCTTATTTCGAACGATTCTTATTTTTAAAACCAGCAAACATTTAAAAAGCATACTAATAACGCTCTATTCAGGCTCAGAAGAACGAATTATGTTATAGATTAAACAAAAACGGCAAATTTCAGTCTATTTTTTGCTTAACGAAACGAGAATATTTAATAAAACACACTGAAAACGCTATATCCTTGCTCAAAAGAACGATTAATGCAATAATTTAGAAGCAAAGGGAAAACTTCGAAGGTTTTTTTGCTTAGAATCCAGTAAAACTTATGCAAATCCCACCGAAAACGTCTAAGTTCGCTTCAAAAAAGCGATATATATCATAATTCGAAAGAAAACGGCTTATTTAGAACGACTCTTATCTTCGAAACCAGCAAACGTTTACAAAACATACTGCGGACGCTTTATTCTGGCTCAAAAGAACGAATTATATTATAGTTTGAACAAAAACAGTGAATTTCATACAATTTTTTGCTTAAAGAAACGAGTATATTTAATAAAACAGACCAAAAACGCTTTATTCTTGCTCAAAAGAACGATTGATGCAATAATTTGAAAGCAAATGGCTAATTTCGAAAGATTATTTACTTAGAATCCAGTAAAACTTTTGTAAATCGAGCCGAAAACGTCTTAGTTCGCTTCAAATAAGCGATACATATTATAATTCGAAAGAAAACGGCTTATTTCGAACGATTCTTAGCTTCGAAACCAGCAAACGTTTACAAAACATACTAAAAACGCTCAATTCAGGCTCAAAAGAACGAATTATGTTATAGTTTAAACTAAAACGGCAAATTTCAGACTATTTTTTGCTTAAAGAAACGAGTATATTTAATGAAACAGACTCAAAACTCTTTATTCTTGCTCAAAAGAACGAATTATGTTATAGATTAAAAGAAAACGGTTTATTTCGAACTACTCTTGGCTTCAAATTAAGCAAACTTTAATAAAGCAGAGTGAAAACGTTATATTGTCACAAGAAAACAGTTCAAGCACTAATTAAAGCCAATCCTGGGAGATTTCTCGATTTTAAGAAAAGAAATTGTCTAAAATAAAGGTTTTTCTTTAAAATTAGTTCCTTTTCTCGTTTCTAAGCAAAGAATCTACCGAGAGAAACCCTTTTTTTATTCAAACTATTGAATAATTTGTACTTTTGTGCTTAAATAAGTCGCTTTTCTACAAACTGTAACATAGAACGTCTTTTTGAGGCGTTTGCTGGTTTTGGAGCTAAGAATCTTTTGAAATAAGCCGTTTTCTTTCGAATTATAATATATATCGCTTTTTTGAAGCGAAATAAAACGTTTTCGGCCCGATTTGTATAAGTTTTGCTGGATTCTAAGCAAAAAAACCTTCGAAATATTCCCATTGCTTCCAAATTATTGCATCAATCGTTCTGATGAGCTAGAATAAAGCGTTTTCTGTCTGCTTTATTAAATATACTCGATTCTTTAAGCAAAAAATTGTTTGAAATTCACTGTTATTCATCAAACTATAACATAATTCGTTCCTTTGAGCCAGAATAAAGCGTTTTCAGTATGTTTTGTAAACGTTTGCTGTTTTCAAAGCTCAGAATCGTTCGAAATAAGCCGCTTTCTTTCGAATTATAATTTATATCGCATTTCTGAAGCGAAATAAAACGTTTTCGGCTCGATTTGTATAAGTTTTGCTGGATTCTAAGCAAAAAAACCTTCGAAATATTCCCTTTGCTTCCAAATTATTGCATCAATCGTTCATTTGAGCAAGAATAAAGCGTTTTCAGTCTGTTTTATTAAATATACTTGCTTCTATAAGCAAAAAATAGTCTGAAATTTGCCGTTTTTGTTTAAACTATAACATAATTCGTTCTTCTGATCCTGAATCGAGCGATTTCAGTATGCTTTGTAAACGTTTGCTGGTTTCGAAGCTAAGAATTGTTCAAAATAAGCAGTTTTCTTTCGAATTATAATATATATCGATTTTTGAAGCAAACTACGACGTTTTCGGCTCCATTTGTGTTAGTTTTCCTGGATTCTAAGCTAATAATCTTTCGAAATAAGCCATTTGTTTCCAAATTATTGCATCAATCGTTCTTTTGAGCCAGAATATAACGTTTTCAGTCTGTTTTATTAAATATACTCGTTTATTTAGGTAATCAATCGTACGGAATAAGCTTTTTTTGTTCAAACTATATCATAATTCGTTCTTTTGAGCCTGACTAAAGCGTTTTCAGTATGTCTTGTAAACGTTTGCTCGTTTCAAAGCTAATAAACGTCCAAAATAAGCTGTTTTTATCGAAACTATAACATAATTTGTTATTTTGAACTAGAATAAGATGTTTTCAATTTGCTTTGTGTAAGTCTTCAGGTTTTTAAGCAAATATTTGTCAAAAATTAACCATGTTCTTACAAACTGGTGCATAAACCGTTCACTATTCGAAAGTTAATGATAATGATAATAATGAAAATAATGATAATAATAATAATAATAATAATAATAATAATAATAATAATAATAATAATAATAATAATAATAATAATAACAATAGTAATAATGATAATAATAATAATAAGAAGAAGAAGAAGAAGAAGACGAATCCTTCGAATTGAGTTCTTTTCTTCAAAATTATAAATTTAATCGTTCCTTCAAACTAATCTAGAAAGTTCTCAGTCTGTTTTATTAAATTATACTCGTTTCTTTATGCAAAAGCAGACCCAAATAAGGTGTTTTTTTTAAACTGTAACATTAATGGTGTTTTTGAGGCGAAATAAGATGTTTTTAGTTTGGTTTGGTAAGGTTTTACTCGTTTCTAAGTAAAAAAGCTGCCGAAATAAGCAGGTTTCTTCCAAATTATAATATGATTCGTTCTTTTGAAGCGACATAAAACATTTACAGTGTGTTTTGTTTAAGTTTAACTCGTGTTTGACTCGTTTCTGTGTAAATAATATTTCGAAATTAGTCGTTTTATTTTAAATTTTAATAAAAATCGTTCTTTTGATCCAGACTAAAGCATTCTCAGTCTGATTTACTAAATTGTATTCGGTTCGTTAAGCAAAAAATTGCTCCAAGTAAAGCGTTTTTATCCAAACTGAGACATTAGTCGTGTTTTTGATGAAGAATAAGTCGAGAAAATAAATAAAATCAAAAATTTGTAAAAAGTAATTAATAGTTCATAATTCAAAAACTATTAGGAATACTGAGATTTTTTTGACTTCAATCGATTGCCCGGATCATTTTGCATCGGCAAGGGTCGAAACAGTTCAACTGTTTCGAATAGTATAGCCGTGAGTGGAGAAAATAAATTAAATCAAAAATTTATAAAATGTAAAAAATAGTTCATAATTCAAAAACTATTAGGAATACTGCGATTTTTTTGAACTTCAATCGATTGCCTGGATCATTTTGCATCAGCAATGGTCCAAATAGTTCCACTGTATCGAATATTGTATAGCCGTAAGTGGAAAAAATAAATAAAATCAAAAATTTATAAAAAGTAAAAAATAGTTCATAATTCAAAAACTATTAGGAATACTGCGATTTTTGTGACTTCAATCGATTACCTGGGTCACTTTGCATCGGCAAAGGTCCAAATAGTTCCACTGTTTCAAATAGTATAGCCGTAAGTGGAAAAAATAAATAAAATCAAAAATTTATAAAAAGTAAAAAATAGTTCATAAATCAAAAACTATTAGGAATACTGCGATTTTTTTGAACTTCAATCGATTGCCTGGATCATTTTGCATCAGCAATGGTCCAAATAGTTCCACTGTTTCGAATATTGTATAGCCGTAAGTGGAAAAAATAAATAGAATCAAAAATTTATAAAAAGTAAAAAATAGTTCATAATTCAAAAACTATTAGGAATACTGCGATTTTTTTGACATCAATCGATTGCCCGGATCATTTTGCATCGGCAAACGTCCAAATAGTTCCACTCTTTCGAATATAGTATAGCCGTAAGTGGAAAAAATAAATAAAATCAAAAATTTATAAAAAGTAAAAAATAGTTCATAATTCAAAAACTATTAGGAATACTGCGATTTTTGTGACTTCAATCGATTACCTGGATCATTTTGCATCGGCAAGGGTCGAAACAGTTCCACTGTTTCGAATAGTATAGCCGTAAGTGGAGAAAATAAATAAAATCAAAAATTTATAAAAAGTATATAATAGTTCATAATTCAAAAACTATTAGGAATACTGAGATTTTTTTGACATCAATCGATTGCCCGGATCATTTTGCATCGGCAAACGTCCAAATAGTTCCACTCTTTCGAATATAGTATAGCCGTAAGTGGAAAAAGTAAATAAAATCAAAAATTTATAAAAAGTAAAAAATAGTTCATAATTCAAAAACTATTAGGAATACTGCGATTTTTTTGACATCAATCGATTGCCCGGATCATTTTGCATCGGCAAACGTCCAAATAGTTCCACTCTTTCGAATATAGTATAGCCGTAAGTGGAAAAAATAAATAAAATCAAAAATTTATAAAAAGTAAAAAATAGTTCATAATTCAAAAACTATTAGGAATACTGCGATTTTTGTGACTTCAATCGATTACCTGGATCATTTTGCATCGGCAAGGGTCGAAACAGTTCCACTGTTTCGAATAGTATAGCCGTAAGTGGAGAAAATAAATAAAATCAAAAATTTATAAAAAGTATATAATAGTTCATAATTCAAAAACTATTAGGAATACTGAGATTTTTTTGACTTCAATCGATTGCTTGGATCATTTTGCATCGGTAAGGGTGGAAACAGTTCTACTGTTTCGAATAGTATAGCCGTAAGTGGAGAAAATAAATAAAATCAAAAATTTATAAAAAGTAAAAAATAGTTCATAATTCAAAAACTATTAGGAATACTGCGATTTTTTTGACTTCAATCGATTGCCTGGATCATTTTGCATCGGCAAGGATCGAATCAGTTCCACTGTTTCGAATAGTATAGCCGTAAGTGGAGAAAATAAATAAAATCAAAAATTTATAAAAAGTAAAAAATAGTTCATAATTCAAAAACTCTTAGAAATACTGCGATTTTTTTGAACTTCAATCGATTGCCTGGACCATTTTGCATCGGCAAGGGTTGAAACAGTTCCACTGTTTCGAATAGTATAGCCATAAGTGGAGAAAATAAACAAAATCAAAAATTTATAATAAGTAAAAAATAGTTCATAATTCAAAAACTATTAGGAATACTGCGATTTTTTTGTCATCAATCGATTGCCCGGATCATTTTGCATCGGCAAAGGTCCAAATAGTTCCACTCTTTCGAATATAGTATAGCCGTAAGTGGAAAAAATAAATAAAATCAAAAATTTATAAAAAGTAAAAAATAGTTCATAATTCAAAAACTATTAGGAATACTGAGATTTTTTTGGCTTCAATCGATTGCCTGGATCATTTTGCATCGGCAAGTGTCGAAACAGTTCCACTGTTTCGAATAGTACAGCCGTAAGTGGAGAAAATAAATAAAATCAAAAATTTATAAAAAGTAAAAAATAGTTCATAATTCAAATACTATTAGGAATACTGCTATTTTTTTGACATCAATCGATTGCCCGGATCATTTTGCATCGGCAAACGTCCAAATAGTTCCACTCTTTCGAATATAGTATAGCCGTAAGTGGAAAAAATAAATAAAACCAAAAATTTATAAAAAGTAAAAAATACTTCGTAAATCAAAAACTATTAGGAATACTGCGATTTTTGTGACTTCAATCGATTGCCTGGGTCATTTTGCATCGGCAAAGGTCCAAATAGTTCCACTGTTTCGAATATTGTATAGCCGTAAGTGGAAAAAATTAATAAAATCAAAAATTTATAAAAAGTAAAAAATAGTTCATAATTCAAAAACTATTAGGAATACTGAGATTTTTTTGACTTCAATCGATTGCCTGGATCATTTTGCATCGGCAAGGGTCGAAACAGTTCCACTGTTTCGAATAGTATAGCCGTAAGTGAAGAAAATAAATAAAATCAAAAATTTATAAAAAGTATATAATAGTTCATAATTCAGAAACTATTAGGAATACTGAGATTTTTTTGACTTCAATCGATTGCTTGGATCATTTTGCATCGGCAAGGTTGGAAACAGTTCTACTGTTTCGAATAGTATAGCCGTAAGTGGTGAAAATAAATAAAATCAAAAATTTATAAAAAGTAAAAAATAGTTCATAATTCAAAAACTATTAGGAATGCTGCGATTTTTTTGACTTCAATCGATTGCCTGGATCATTTTGCATCGGCAAGGATCGAATCAGTTCCACTGTTTCGAATAGTATAGCCGTGAGTGGAGAAAATAAATAAAATCAAAAATTTATAAAAAGTAAAAAATAGTTCATAATTCAAAAACTCTTAGAAATACTGCGATTTTTTTGAACTTCAATCGATTGCCTGGATCATTTTGCATCGGCAAGGGTTGAAACAGTTCCACTGTTTCGAATAGTATAGCCATAAGTGGAGAAAATAAACAAAATCAAAAATTTATAATAAGTAAAAAATAGTTCATAATTCAAAAACTATTAGGAATACTGCGATTTTTTTGTCATCAATCGATTGCCCGGATCATTTTGCATCGGCAAAGGTCCAAATAGTTCCACTCTTTCGAATATAGTATAGCCGTAAGTGGAAAAAATAAATAAAATCAAAAATTTATAAAAAGTAAAAAATAGTTCATAATTCAAAAACTATTAGGAATACTGAGATTTTTTTGGCTTCAATCGATTGCCTGGATCATTTTTCATCGGAAAAGATTCAAACAGTTCCACTGTTTCGAATAGTATAGCCGTAAGTGGAGAAAATAAATAAAATCAAAAATTTATAAAAAGTAAAAAATAGTCTATAATTCAAATACTATTAGGAATACTGAGATTTTTTTGACTGCAATCGATTGCCTGGATCATTTTGCATCGGCAAGGGTTAAAACAGTTCCACTGTTTCGAATAGTATAGCCATAAGTGGAGAAAATAAACAAAATCAAAAATTTATAAAAAGTAAAAAATAGTTCATAATTCAAAAACTATTAGGAATACTGCACTTTTTTTAAACTTTAATCGATTGCCTGGATCATTTTGCTTCGGCAAAGGTCCAAATAGTTCCACTGTTTCTAATATTGTATAGCCGTAAGTGGAAAAAATAAATAAAATCAAAAATTTATAAAAAGTAAAAAATAGTTCATAATTCAAAAACTATTAGGAATACTTAGATTTTTTTGACTTTAATCGATTGCCTGGATCATTTTGCATCGGCAAGGGTCGAAACAGTTCTACTGTTTCGAATAGTATAGCCGTAAGTGGAGAAAATACATAAAATCAAAAATTTATAAAAAGTAAAAAATAGTCTATAATTCAAATACTATTAGGAATACTGCATTTTTTTTGACATCAATCGATTGCCCGGCTCATTTTGCATCAGCAAACGTCCAAATAGTTCCACTTTTTCGAATATAGTATAGCCGTAAGTGGAAAAAATAAATAAATTCAAAAATTTATAAAAAGTAAAAAATACTTCATAATTCAAAAACTATTAGGAATACTGCGATTTTTGTGACTTCAATCGATTACCTGGATCATTTTGCATCGGCAAAGGTCCAAATAGTTCCACTGTTTCGAATAGTATAGCCGTAAGTGGAAAAAATAAATAAAATCGAAATTTTATAAAAAGTAAAAAATAGTTCATAATTCAAAACCTATTTTGCATCGGCAAGGGTCGAAACAGTTCCACTGTTTCGAATAGTAAGTGGAGAAAATAAATAAAATCAAAAATTTATAAAAAGTAAATAATAGTTCATAATTCAAAAACTATTAGGAATACTGAGATTTTTTTGACTTCAATCGATTGCCTGGATCATTTTGCATCGGCAAGTGTCGAAACAGTTCCACTGTTTCGAATAGTATAGCCGTAAGTGGAGAAAATAAATAAAATCAAAAATTTATAAAAAGTAAAAAATAGTTCATAATTCAAAAACTATTAGGAATACTGCTATTTTTTTGACATCAATCGATTGCCCGGATCATTTTGCATCGGCAAACGTCCAAATAGTTCCACTCTTTCGAATATAGTATAGCCGTAAGTGGAAAAAATAAATAAAACCAAAAATTTATAAAAAGTAAAAAATACTTCATAAATCAAAAACTATTAGGAATACTGCGATTTTTGTGACTTCAATCGATTGCCTGGGTCATTTTGCATCGGCAAAGGTCCAAATAGTTCCACTGTTTCGAATAGTATAGCCGTAAGTGGAAAAAATAAATAAAATCAAAAATTTATAAAAAGTAAATAATAGTTCATAATTCAAAAACTATTAGGAATACTGCGATTTTTTTGAACTTCAATCGGTTGCCTGGATCATTTTGCATCAGCAATGGTTTAAATAGTTCCACTGTTTCGAATATTGTATAGCCGTAAGTGGAAAAAATTAATAAAATCAAAAATTTATAAAAAGTAAAAAATAGTTCATAATTCAAAAACTCTTAGAAATACTGCGATTTTTTTGAACTTCAATCGACTAATAGTTTTTGAATTATAGACTATTTTTTACTTTTTATAAATTTTTGATTTTATTTATTTTTTCCACTTACGGCTATACTATATTCGAAAGAGAGGAACCATTTGGACCTTTGCCGATGCAAAATGATCCAGGCAATCGACTGATGTCAAAAAAATCGCAGTATTCCTAATAGTTTTTGAATTATGAACTATTTTTTACTTTTTATAAATTTTTGATTTTATTTATTGTCTCCACTTACGGCTATACTATTCGAAACAGTGGAACTGTTTGGACTCTTGCCGATGCAAAATGATCCAGGTAATCGATTGAAGTCAAAAAAATCGCAGTATTCGTGACAGTTTTTGAATTATGAACTATTTTTTACTTTTTATAAATTTTTGATTTTATTTATTTTTTCCACTTACGGCTATACTATATTCGAAACAGTGCAGCTATTTGGACCTTTGCCGATGCAAAATGATTCAGGCAATCGATTGAAGTCAAAAAAATCGCAATATTCCTAATAGTTTGTGAATTATGAACTATTTTTTACTTTTTATAAATTTTTTATTTTATTTATTTTCTCCACTTACGGCTATACTATTCGAAACAGTGGAACTGTTTGGACCTTTGCCGATGCAAAATGATCCAAATAATCGATTGGAGTCAAAAAAATCGCAGTATTCCTAATAGTTTTTGAATTATGAACTATTTTTTACTTTTTATAAATTTTTGATTTTATTTATTTTCTCCACTTACGGCTATACTATTCGAAACAGTGGAACTGTTTGGACCTTTGCCGATGCAAAATGATCCAGGTAATCGATTGAAGTTATAAAAATCGCAATATTCCTAATAGTTTTTGAATTATGAACTATTTTTTACTTTTTATAAATTTTTTATTTTATTTATTTTCTCCACTTACGGCTATACTATTCGAAACAGTGGAACTGTTTGGACACTTGCCGATGTAAAAATGATTCAGGTATTCGTTTGAAGTCAAAAAAATCTCAGTATTCCGAATAGTTTTTGAATTATGAACTATTTTTTACTTTTTATAAATTTTTGATTTTATTTATTTTTTCCACTTACGGCTATACAATATTCGAAACAGTGGAACTATTT
The DNA here is from genome assembly GCA_939628115.1 of Tribolium freemani. Lineage (NCBI taxonomy): Eukaryota > Metazoa > Arthropoda > Insecta > Coleoptera > Tenebrionidae > Tribolium > Tribolium freemani. The sequence goes on along the minus strand of OW626787.1, from coordinate 4,071,167 downwards.
GGACCTTTGCCGATGCAAAATGATCCAGGCAATTGATTGAAGTTCAAAAAAATCGCGGTATTCCTAATAGTTTTTGAATTATGAACTATTTTTTACTTTTTATAAATTTTAGATTTTATTTATTTTCTCCACTTACGGCTATACTATTCGAAACAGTGGAACTGTTTCGACCCACGCCGATGCAAAATGATCCAGGCAATCGATTGAAGTCAAAAAAGTCTCAGTATTAGTAATAGTTTTTGAATTATGAACTATTATTTACTTTTTATAAATTTATGATTTTACTCATTTTTTCCACTTACGGCTATACTATATTCGAAACAGTGGAACTATTTGGACCTTTGCCGATGCAAGATGATCCAGGCAATCGATTACAGTTCAAAAAAATCGCAGTATTCCTTATAGTTTTTGAATTATGAACTATTTTTTACTTTTTATAAATTTTTGATTTTATTTATTTTCTCCACTTACATCTATACTATATGCGAAACAGTGAAACTATTTGGACTTTTGCCGATGCAAAATGATCCAGGCAATCGATTGAAGTCAAAAAAATCGCAGTATTCCTAATAGTTTTTGAATTATGAACTATTTTTTACTCTTTATAAATTTTTGATTTTATATATTTTCTCCACTTACGGCTATACAATTAGAAACAGTGGAACTGTTTCAACCTTTGCCGATGCAAAATGGTCCAGGCAATCGATTGAAGTCAAAAAAATCGCAGTATTCCTAATAGTTTTTGAATTATGTATTTTTTACTTTTTATAAATTTTTGATTTTATTTATTTTTTCCACTTACGGCTATACTATATTCGAAAGAGTGAAACTATTTGGACGTTTGACGATGCAAAATGATCCGGGCAATCGATTGATGTCAAAACAATCGCAGTATTCCTAATAGTTTTTGAATTATGAACTATTTTTTACTTTTTATAAATTTTTGATTTTATTTATTTTCTCCACTTACGACTATACTATCCGAAACAGTGGAACTGTTTCGACCCTTGCCGATGCAAAATGATTTAGGCAATCGATTGAAGTCAAAAAAATCTCAGTATTCCTAATAGTTTTAGAATTATGAACTATTATTTACTTTTTATGAATTTTTGATTTTATTTATTTTCTCCACTTACGGCTATACTATTCGAAACAGTGGAACTGTTTCGACCCTTGCCGATGCAAAATGATCCAGGCAATCGATTGAAGTCAAAAAAATCTCAGTATTCCTAATAGTTTTTGAATTATGAACTATTTTTTACTTTTTATAATTTTTTGATTTTATTTATTTTTTCCACTTACGGCTATACAATATTCGAAACAGTGGAACTATTTGGACCTTTGCCGATGCAAAGTGATCCAGGCAATCGATTGAAGTTCAAAAAAATCGCAGTATTCCTCATAGTTTTTGAATTATGAACTATTTTTTACTTTTTATAAATTTTTTGATTTTATTTATTTTCTCCACTTACGGCTATACTATTCGAAACAGTGGAACTGTTTCGACCCTTGCCGATGCAAAATAATTTAGGTAATCGATTGAAGCCAAAAAAATCTCAGTATTCCTAATAGTTTTAGAATTATGAACTATTTTTTACTTTTTATAAATTTTTGATTTTATTTATTTTCTCCACTTACGGCTATACTATTCGAAACAGTGGAACTGTTTCGACCCTTGCCGATGCAAAATGATCCAGGCAATCGATTGATGTCAAAAAAATCTCAGTATTCCTAATAGTTTTTGAATTATGAACTATTTTTTACTTTTTATAAATTTTTGATTTTATTTATTTTTTCCACTTACGGCTATACAATATTCGAAACAGTGGAACTATTTGGACCTTTGCCGATGCAAAGTGATCCAGGCAATCGATTGAAGTCAAAAAAATCTCAGTATTCCTAATAGTTTTTGAATTATGAACTATTTTTTACTTTTTATAAATTTTTGATTTTATTTATTTTTTCCACTTACGGCTATACAATATTCGAAACAGTGGAACTATTTGGACCTTTGCCGATGCAAAGTGATCCAGGCAATCGATTCAAGTTCAAAAAAATCGCAGTATTCCTCATAGTTTTTGAATTATGAACTATTTTTTACTTTTTATAAATTTTTTGATTTTATTTATTTTCTCCACTTACGGCTATACTATTCGAAACAGTGGAACTGTTTCGACCCTTGCCGATGCAAAATAATTTAGGCAATCGATTGAAGTCAAAAAAATCTCAGTATTCCTAATAGTTTTAGAATTATGAACTATTTTTTACTTTTTATAAATTTTTGGTTTTATTTATTTTCTCCACTTATGGCTATACTATTCGAAACAGTGGAACTGTTTCGACCCTTGCCGATGCAAAATGATCCAGGCAATCGATTGATGTCAAAAAAATCTCAGTATTCCTAATAGTTTTTGAATTATGAACTATTTTTTACTTTTTATAAATTTTTGATTTTATTTATTTTTTCCACTTACGGCTATACAATATTCGAAACAGTGGAACTATTTGGACCTTTGCCGATGCAAAGTGATCCAGGCAATCGATTGAAGTCAAAAAAATCTCAGTATTCCTAATAGTTTTTGAATTATGAACTATTTTTTACTTTTTATAAATTTTTGATTTTATTTATTTTTTCCACTTACGGCTATACAATATTCGAAACAGTGGAACTATTTGGACCTTTGCCGATGCAAAATGATCCAGGCAATCGATTGAAGTTCAAAAAAATCGCAGTATTCCTAATAGTTTTTGAATTATGAACTATTTTTTACTTTTTATAAATTTTAGATTTTATTTATTTTCTACACTTACGGCTATACTATTCGAAACAGTGGAACTGTTTCGACGCTCGCCGATGCAAAATGATCCAGGTAATCGATTGAAGTCAAAAAATTCTCAGTATTCCTAATAGTTTTTGAATTATGAACTATTATTTACTTTTTATAAATTTTTGATTTTATTTATTTTTTCCACTTACGGCTATACTATATTCGAAACAGTGAAACTATTTGGACTTTTGCCGATGCAAAATGATCCAGGCAATCGATTGAAGTCAAAAAAGTCTGAGTATTAGTAATAGTTTTTGAATTATGAACTATTATTTACTTTTTATAAATTTATGATTTTACTCATTTTTTCCACTTACGGCTATACTATATTCGAAACAGTGGAACTATTTGGACCTTTGCCGATGCAAAATGATCCGGGCAATCGATTGATGTCAAAAAAATAGCAGTATTCCTAATAGTTTTTGAATTATGTACTATTTTTTACTTTTTATAAATTTTTGATTTTATTTATTTTCTCCACTTACGGCTATACTATTCGAAACAATGGAACTCTTTCGACCCTTACCGATGCAATATGATCCAGGCAATCGATTGAAGTCAAAAAAATCTCAGAATTCCTAATAGTTTTTGAATTATGAACTATTTTTTACTCTTTATAAATTTTTGATTTTATATATTTTCTCCACTTACGGCTATACTATTAGAAACAGTGGAACTGTTTCGACCTTTGCCGATGCAAAATGGTCCAGGCAATCGATTGAAGTCAAAAAAATCGCAGTATTCCTAATAGTTTTTGAATTATGTACTATTTTTTACTTTTTATAAATTTTTGATTTTAATTATTTTCTCCACTTACGGCTATACTATTCGAAACAATGGAACTCTTTCGACCCTTACCGATGCAATATGATCCAGGCAATCGATTGAAGTCAAAAAAATCTCAGAATTCCTAATAGTTTTTGAATTATGAACTATTTTTTACTTTTTATAAATTTTTGATTTTATTTATTTTTTCCACTTACGGCTATACTATTCGAAACAATGGAACTGTTTGGACCTTTGCCGATGCAAAATGATCCAGGCAATCGATTGAAGTCAAAAAAATCCCAGTATTCCTAATAGTTTTTGAATTATGTACTATTTTTTACTTTTTATAAATTTTTGATTTTATTTATTTTCTCCACTTACGGCTATACTATTCGAAACAGTTGAACTCCTTCGACCCTTGCCGAGGCAAAATGATCCAGGCAATCGATTGAAGTCAAAAAAATCGCAGTATTCCTAATAGTTTTTGAATTATGAACTATTTTTTACTTTTTATAAATTTTTGATTTTATTTATTTTCTCCACTTACGGCTATACTATTCGAAACAGTGGAACTGTTTGGACTCCTGCCGTTGCAAAATGATCCAGGTAATCGATTGAAGTCAAAAAAATCGCAGTATTCCTAATAGTTTTTGAATTATGAACTATTTTTTACTTTTTATAAATTTTTGATTTTATTTATTTTTTCCACTTACGGCTATACTATATTCGAAAGAGTGAAACTATTTGGACGTTTGACGATGCAAAATGATCCGGGCAATCGATTGATGTCAAAACAATCGCAGTATTCCTAATAGTTTTTGAATTATGAACTATTTTTTACTTTTTATAAATTTTTGATTTTATTTATTTTCTCCACTTACGACTATACTATCCGAAACAGTGGAACTGTTTCGACCCTTGCCGATGCAAAATGATTTAGGCAATCGATTGAAGTCAAAAAAATCTCAGTATTCCTAATAGTTTTAGAATTATGAACTATTTTTTACTTTTTATGAATTTTTGATTTTATTTATTTTCTCCACTTACGGCTATACTATTCGAAACAGTGGAACTGTTTCGACCCTTGCCGATGCAAAATGATCCAGGCAATCGATTGAAGTCAAAAAAATCTCAGTATTCCTAATAGTTTTTGAATTATAAACTATTTTTTACTTTTTATAATTTTTTGATTTTATTTATTTTTTCCACTTACGGCTATACAATATTCGAAACAGTGGAACTATTTGGACCTTTGCCGATGCAAAGTGATCCAGGCAATCGATTGAAGTTCAAAAAAATCGCAGTATTCCTCATAGTTTTTGAATTATGAACTATTTTTTACTTTTTATAAATTTTTTGATTTTATTTATTTTCTCCACTTACGGCTATACTATTCGAAACAGTGGAACTGTTTCGACCCTTGCCGATGCAAAATAATTTAGGTAATCGATTGAAGCCAAAAAAATCTCAGTATTCCTAATAGTTTTAGAATTATGAACTATTTTTTACTTTTTATAAATTTTTGATTTTATTTATTTTCTCCACTTACGGCTATACTATTCGAAACAGTGGAACTGTTTCGACCCTTGCCGATGCAAAATGATCCAGGCAATCGATTGATGTCAAAAAAATCTCAGTATTCCTAATAGTTTTTGAATTATGAACTATTTTTTACTTTTTATAAATTTTTGATTTTATTTATTTTTTCCACTTACGGCTATACAATATTCGAAACAGTGGAACTATTTGGACCTTTGCCGATGCAAAGTGATCCAGGCAATCGATTGAAGTCAAAAAAATCTCAGTATTCCTAATAGTTTTTGAATTATGAACTATTTTTTACTTTTTATAAATTTTTGATTTTATTTATTTTTTCCACTTACGGCTATACAATATTCGAAACAGTGGAACTATTTGGACCTTTGCCGATGCAAAGTGATCCAGGCAATCGATTGAAGTTCAAAAAAATCGCAGTATTCCTCATAGTTTTTGAATTATGAACTATTTTTTACTTTTTATAAATTTTTTGATTTTATTTATTTTCTCCACTTACGGCTATACTATTCGAAACAGTGGAACTGTTTCGACCCTTGCCGATGCAAAATAATTTAGGCAATCGATTGAAGTCAAAAAAATCTCAGTATTCCTAATAGTTTTAGAATTATGAACTATTTTTTACTTTTTATAAATTTTTGGTTTTATTTATTTTCTCCACTTACGGCTATACTATTCGAAACAGTGGAACTGTTTCGACCCTTGCCGATGCAAAATGATCCAGGCAATCGATTGATGTCAAAAAAATCTCAGTATTCCTAATAGTTTTTGAATTATGAACTATTTTTTACTTTTTATAAATTTTTGATTTTATTTATTTTTTCCACTTACGGCTATACAATATTCGAAACAGTGGAACTATTTGGACCTTTGCCGATGCAAAGTGATCCAGGCAATCGATTGAAGTCAAAAAAATCTCAGTATTCCTAATAGTTTTTGAATTATGAACTATTTTTTACTTTTTATAAATTTTTGATTTTATTTATTTTTTCCACTTACGGCTATACAATATTCGAAACAGTGGAACTATTTGGACCTTTGCCGATGCAAAATGATCCAGGCAATCGATTGAAGTTCAAAAAAATCGCAGTATTCCTAATAGTTTTTGAATTATGAACTATTTTTTACTTTTTATAAATTTTAGATTTTATTTATTTTCTACACTTACGGCTATACTATTCGAAACAGTGGAACTGTTTCGACGCTCGCCGATGCAAAATGATCCAGGTAATCGATTGAAGTCAAAAAATTCTCAGTATTCCTAATAGTTTTTGAATTATGAACTATTATTTACTTTTTATAAATTTTTGATTTTATTTATTTTTTCCACTTACGGCTATACTATATTCGAAACAGTGAAACTATTTGGACTTTTGCCGATGCAAAATGATCCAGGCAATCGATTGAAGTCAAAAAAGTCTCAGTATTAGTAATAGTTTTTGAATTATGAACTATTATTTACTTTTTATAAATTTATGATTTTACTCATTTTTTCCACTTACGGCTATACTATATTCGAAACAGTGGAACTATTTGGACCTTTGCCGATGCAAAATGATCCGGGCAATCGATTGATGTCAAAAAAATAGCAGTATTCCTAATAGTTTTTGAATTATGTACTATTTTTTACTTTTTATAAATTTTTGATTTTATTTATTTTCTCCACTTACGGCTATACTATTCGAAACAATGGAACTCTTTCGACCCTTACCGATGCAATATGATCCAGGCAATCGATTGAAGTCAACAAAATCTCAGAATTCCTAATAGTTTTTGAATTATGAACTATTTTTTACTTTTTATAAATTTTTGATTTTATTTATTTTTTCCACTTACGGCTATACAATATTCGAAACAGTGGAACTATTTGGACCTTTGCCGATGCAAAGTGATCCAGGCAATCGATTGAAGTCAAAAAAATCTCAGTATTCCTAATAGTTTTTGAATTATGAACTATTTTTTACTTTTTATAAATTTTTGATTTTATTTATTTTTTCCACTTACGGCTATACAATATTCGAAACAGTGGAACTATTTGGACCTTTGCCGATGCAAAATGATCCAGGCAATCGATTGAAGTTCAAAAAAATCGCAGTATTCCTAATAGTTTTTGAATTATGAACTATTTTTTACTTTTTATAAATTTTAGATTTTATTTATTTTCTACACTTACGGCTATACTATTCGAAACAGTGGAACTGTTTCGACGCTCGCCGATGCAAAATGATCCAGGTAATCGATTGAAGTCAAAAAATTCTCAGTATTCCTAATAGTTTTTGAATTATGAACTATTATTTACTTTTTATAAATTTTTGATTTTATTTATTTTTTCCACTTACGGCTATACTATATTCGAAACAGTGAAACTATTTGGACTTTTGCCGATGCAAAATGATCCAGGCAATCGATTGAAGTCAAAAAAGTCTCAGTATTAGTAATAGTTTTTGAATTATGAACTATTATTTACTTTTTATAAATTTATGATTTTACTCATTTTTTCCACTTACGGCTATACTATATTCGAAACAGTGGAACTATTTGGACCTTTGCCGATGCAAAATGATCCGGGCAATCGATTGATGTCAAAAAAATAGCAGTATTCCTAATAGTTTTTGAATTATGTACTATTTTTTACTTTTTATAAATTTTTGATTTTATTTATTTTCTCCACTTACGGCTATACTATTCGAAACAATGGAACTCTTTCGACCCTTACCGATGCAATATGATCCAGGCAATCGATTGAAGTCAACAAAATCTCAGAATTCCTAATAGTTTTTGAATTATGAACTATTTTTTACTCTTTATAAATTTTTGATTTTATATATTTTCTCCACTTACGGCTATACTATTAGAAACAGTGGAACTGTTTCGACCTTTGCCGATGCAAAATGGTCCAGGCAATCGATTGAAGTCAAAAAAATCGCAGTATTCCTAATAGTTTTTGAATTATGTACTATTTTTTACTTTTTATAAATTTTTGATTTTAATTATTTTCTCCACTTACGGCTATACTATTCGAAACAATGGAACTCTTTCGACCCTTACCGATGCAATATGATCCAGGCAATCGATTGAAGTCAAAAAAATCTCAGAATTCCTAATAGTTTTTGAATTATGAACTATTTTTTACTTTTTATAAATTTTTGATTTTATATATTTTTTCCACTTACGGCTATACTATTCGAAACAATGGAACTGTTTGGACCTTTGCCGATGCAAAATGATCCAGGCAATCGATTGAAGTCAAAAAAATCCCAGTATTCCTAATAGTTTTTGAATTATGTACTATTTTTTACTTTTTATAAATTTTTGATTTTATTTATTTTCTCCACTTACGGCTATACTATTCGAAACAGTGGAACTGTTTTGAGTCTTGCCGTTGCAAAATGATCCAGGTAATCGATTGAAGTCAAAAAACTCGCAGTATTCCTAATAGTTTTTGAATTATGAACTATTTTTTACTTTTTATAAACTTTTGATTTTATTTATTTTTTCCACTTACGGCTATACTATATTCGAAAGAGTGGAACTATTTGGACGTTTGACGATGCAAAATGATCAGGGCAATAGATTGATGTCAAAAAAATCGCAGTATTCCTAATAGTTTTTGAATTATGAACTATTTTTTACTTTTTATAAATTTGTGATTTTATTTATTTTTTCCACTTACGGCTATACTATATTCGAAAGAGTGGAACTATTTGGACGTTTGACGATGCAAAATGATCAGGGCAATAGATTGATGTCAAAAAAATCGCAGTATTCCTAATAGTTTTTGAATTATGAACTATTTTTTACTTTTTATAAATTTTTGATTTTATTTATTTTTTCCACTTACGGCTATACTATATTCAAAACAGTGGAACTATTTGGACCTTTGCCGATGCAAAATGATTCAGGCAATCGATTGAAGTTCAAAAAAATTGCAGTATTAATAATAGTTTTTGAATTATGAACTATTTTTTACTTCTTATAAATTTTTGATTTTATTTAATTTCTCCACTTACGACTATACTATACGAAACAGTAGAACTGTTTTGACCCTTGCCGATGCAAAATGATCCAGGCAATCAATTGAAGTCAAAAAAATTCTCAGTATTCCTTATAGTTTTTGAATTATGAACTATTATTTACTTTTTATAAATTTTTGATTTTATTTATATTTTCCACTTACGGCTATACTATTCGAAACAGTGGAACTATTTAGACCTTTGCCGATGCAAAATGATCCACGCAACCGATTGAAGTCAAAAAAATCTCAGTATTCCTAATAGTTTTTGAATTATGAACTATTTTTTACTTTATATAAATTTTTGATTTTATTTATTTTCTCCACTTACGGCTATACTATTCGAAACAGTGGAACTGTTTGGACCTTTGCCGATGCAAAATGATCCACGCAACCGATTGAAGTCAAAAAAATCTCAGTATCCCTAATAGTTTTTGAATTATGAACTATTTTTTACTTTATATAAATTTTTGATTTTATTTATTTTTTCCACTTACGGCTATACTATATTCGGAAGAGTGGAACTATTTGGACCTTTGCCGATGCAAAATGATCCAGGTAATCGATTGAAGTCAAAAAAATCGCAGTATTCCTAATAGTTTTTGAATTATGAACTATTTTTTACTTTTTATAAATTTTTGATTTTATATATTTTCTCCACTTACGGCTATACTATTCGAAACAGTGGAACGGTTTGGACACTTGCCGATGCAAAATGATCCAGGTAATCGATTGAATTCATAAAAATTTCAGTATTCCTAATAGTTTTTGAATTATAGACTATTTTTTACTTTTTATAAATTTTTGATTTTATTTATTTTTTCCACTTACGGCTATACTATATTCGAAAGAGTGGAACTATTTGGACCTTTGCCGATGCAAAATGATCCAGGCAATCGACTGATGTCAAAAAAATCGCAGTATTCCTAATAGTTTTTGAATTATGAACTATTTTTTACTTTTTATAAATTTTTGATTTTATTTATTGTCTCCACTTACGGCTATACTATTCGAAACAGTGGAACTGTTTGGACTCTTGCCGATGCAAAATGATCCAGGTAATCGATTGAAGTCAAAAAAATCGCAGTATTCGTGACAGTTTTTGAATTATGAACTATTTTTTACTTTTTATAAATTTTTGATTTTATTTATTTTCTCCACTTACGGCTATACTATTCGAAACAGTGGAACTGTTTCGACCCACGCCGATGCAAAATGATCCAGGCAATCGATTGAAGTCAAAAAAGTCTCAGTATTAGTAATAGTTTTTGAATTATGAACTATTATTTACTTTTTATAAATTTATGATTTTACTCATTTTTTCCACTTACGGCTATACTATATTCGAAACAGTGGAACTATTTGGACCTTTGCCGATGCAAGATGATCCAGGCAATCGATTACAGTTCAAAAAAATCGCAGTATTCCTTATAGTTTTTGAATTATGAACTATTTTTTACTTTTTATAAATTTTTGATTTTATTTATTTTCTCCACTTACGGCTATACTATATGCGAAACAGTGAAACTATTTGGACTTTTGCCGATGCAAAATGATCCAGGCAATCGATTGAAGTCAAAAAAATCGCAGTATTCCTAATAGTTTTTGAATTATGAACTATTTTTTACTCTTTATAAATTTTTGATTTTATATATTTTCTCCACTTACGGCTATACAATTAGAAACAGTGGAACTGTTTCGACCTTTGCCGATGCAAAATGGTCCAGGCAATCGATTGAAGTCAAAAAAATCGCAGTATTCCTAATAGTTTATGAATTATGTACTATTTTTTACTTTTTATAAATTTTTGATTTTAATTATTTTCTCCACTTACGGCTATACTATTCGAAACAATGGAACTCTTTCGACCCTTACCGATGCAATATGATCCAGGCAATCGATTGAAGTCAAAAAAATCTCAGAATACCTAATAGTTTTTGAATTATGAACTATTTTTTACTTTTTATAAATTTTTGATTTTATTTATTTTTTCCACTTACGGCTATACTATTCGAAACAGTGGAACTGTTTGGACCTTTGCCGATGCAAAATGATCCAGGCAATCGATTGAAGTCAAAAAAATCCCAGTATTCCTAATAGTTTTTGAATTATGTACTATTTTTTACTTTTTATAAATTTTTGATTTTATTTATTTTCTCCACTTACGGCTATACTATTCGAAACAGTGGAACTGTTTGGACATTTGCCGATGCAAAATGATCCAGGCAATGGATTGAAGTCAAAAAAATCGCAGTATTCCTAATAGTTTTTGAATTATGTACTATTTTTTACTTTTTATAAATTTTTGATTTTATTTATTTTCTCCACTTACGGCTATACTATTCGAAACAGTTGAACTCCTTCGACCCTTGCCGAGGCAAAATGATCCAGGCAATCGATTGAAGTCAAAAAAATCGCAGTATTCCTAATAGTTTTTGAATTATGAACTATTTTTTACTTTTTATAAATTTTTGATTTTATTTATTTTCTCCACTTACGGCTATACTATTCGAAACAGTGGAACTGTTTGGACTCTTGCCGTTGCAAAATGATCCAGGTAATCGATTGAAGTCAAAAAACTCGCAGTATTCCTAATAGTTTTTGAATTATGAACTATTTTTTACTTTTTATAAATTTTTGATTTTATTTATTTTTTCCACTTACGGCTATACTATATTCGAAAGAGTGGAACTATTTGGACGTTTGACGATGCAAAATGATCCGGGCAATCGATTGATGTCAAAAAAATCGCAGTATTCCTAATAGTTTTTGAATTATGAACTATTTTTTACTTTTTATAAATTTTTGATTTTATTTATTTTCTCTACTTACGGCTATACTATCCGAAACAGTGGAACTGTTTCGACCCTTGCCGATGCAAAATGATCCAGGCAATCGATTGAAGTCAAAAAAATCTCAGTATTCCTAATAGTTTTTGAATTATGAACTATTTTTTACTTTTTATAAATTTTTGATTTTATTTATTTTTTCCACTTACGGTTATACAATATTCGAAACAGTGGAACTATTTGGACCTTTGCCGATGCAAAGTGATCCAGGCAATCGATTGAAGTTCAAAAAAATCGCAGTATTCCTAATAGCTTTTGAATTATGAACTATTTTTTACTTTTTATAAATTTTTGATTTTATTTATTTTCTCCACTTACGGCTATACTATTCGAAACAGTGGAACTGTTTCGACCCTTGCCGATGCAAAATGATTTAGGCAATCGATTGAAGTCAAAAAAATCGCAGTATTCCTAATAGTTTTTGAATTATGTACTATTTTTTACTTTTTATAAATTTTTGATTTTATTTATTTTCTCCACTTACGGCTATACTATTCGAAACAGTTGAACTCCTTCGACCCTTGCCGAGGCAAAATGATCCAGGCAATCGATTGAAGTCAAAAAAATCGCAGTATTCCTAATAGTTTTTGAATTATGAACTATTTTTTACTTTTTATAAATTTTTGATTTTATTTATTTTCTCCACTTACGGCTATACTATTCGAAACAGTGGAACTCTTTGGACTCCTGCCGTTGCAAAATGATCCAGGTAATCGATTGAAGTCAAAAAAATCGCAGTATTCCTAATAGTTTTTGAATTATGAACTATTTTTTACTTTTTATAAATTTTTGATTTTATTTATTTTTTCCACTTACGGCTATACTATATTCGAAAGAGTGGAACTATTTGGACGTTTGACGATGCAAAATGATCCGGGCAATCGATTGATGTCAAAACAATCGCAGTATTCCTAATAGTTTTTGAATTATGAACTATTTTTTACTTTTTATAAATTTTTGATTTTATTTATTTTCTCCACTTACGACTATACTATCCGAAACAGTGGAACTGTTTCGACCCTTGCCGATGCAAAATGATTTAGGCAATCGATTGAAGTCAAAAAAATCTCAGTATTCCTAATAGTTTTAGAATTATGAACTATTTTTTACTTTTTATGAATTTTTGATTTTATTTATTTTCTCCACTTACGGCTATACTATTCGAAACAGTGGAACTGTTTCGACCCTTGCCGATGCAAAATGATCCAGGCAATCGATTGAAGTCAAAAAAATCTCAGTATTCCTAATAGTTTTTGAATTATGAACTATTTTTTACTTTTTATAAATTTTTGATTTTATTTATTTTTTCCACTTACGGCTATACAATATTCGAAACAGTGGAACTATTTGGACCTTTGCCGATGCAAAGTGATCCAGGCAATCGATTGAAGTTCAAAAAAATCGCAGTATTCCTCATAGTTTTTGAATTATGAACTATTTTTTACTTTTTATGAATTTTTGATTTTATTTATTTTCTCCACTTACGGCTATACTATTCGAAACAGTGGAACTGTTTCGACCCTTGCCGATGCAAAATAATTTAGGTAATCGATTGAAGCCAAAAAAATCTCAGTATTCCTAATAGTTTTAGAATTATGAACTATTTTTTACTTTTTATAAATTTTTGATTTTATTTATTTTCTCCACTTACGGCTATACTATTCGAAACAGTGGAACTGTTTCGACCCTTGCTGATGCAAAATGATCCAGGCAATCGATTGATGTCAAAAAAATCTCAGTATTCCTAATAGTTTTTGAATTATGAACTATTTTTTACTTTTTATAAATTTTTGATTTTATTTATTTTTTCCACTTACGGCTATACAATATTCGAAACAGTGGAACTATTTGGACCTTTGCCGATGCAAAGTGATCCAGGCAATCGATTGAAGTCAAAAAAATCTCAGTATTCCTAATAGTTTTTGAATTATGAACTATTTTTTACTTTTTATAAATTTTTGATTTTATTTATTTTTTCCACTTACGGCTATACAATATTCGAAACAGTGGAACTATTTGGACCTTTGCCGATGCAAAGTGATCCAGGCAATCGATTGAAGTTCAAAAAAATCGCAGTATTCCTCATAGTTTTTGAATTATGAACTATTTTTTACTTTTTATAAATTTTTTGATTTTATTTATTTTCTCCACTTACGGCTATACTATTCGAAACAGTGGAACTGTTTCGACCCTTGCCGATGTAAAATAATTTAGGCAATCGATTGAAGTCAAAAAAATTTCAGTATTCCTAATAGTTTTAGAATTATGAACTATTTTTTACTTTTTATAAATTTTTGATTTTATTTATTTTCTCCACTTACGGTTATACTATTCGAAACAGTGGAACTGTTTCGACCCTTGCCGATGCAAAATGATCCAGGCAATCGATTGATGTCAAAAAAATCTCAGTATTCCTAATAGTTTTTGAATTATGAACTATTTTTTACTTTTTATAAATTTTTGATTTTATTTATTTTTTCCACTTACGGCTATACAATATTCGAAACAGTGGAACTATTTGGACCTTTGCCGATGCAAAGTGATCCAGGCAATCGATTGAAGTTCAAAAAAATCGCAGTATTCCTCATAGTTTTTGAATTATGAACTATTTTTTACTTTTTATAAATTTTTTGATTTTATTTATTTTCTCCACTTACGGCTATACTATTCGAAACAGTGGAACTGTTTCGACCCTTGCCGATGCAAAATAATTTAGGTAATCGATTGAAGCCAAAAAAATCTCAGTATTCCTAATAGTTTTAGAATTATGAACTATTTTTTACTTTTTATAAATTTTTGATTTTATTTATTTTCTCCACTTACGGCTATACTATTCGAAACAGTGGAACTGTTTCGACCCTTGCTGATGCAAAATGATCCAGGCAATCGATTGATGTCAAAAAAATCTCAGTATTCCTAATAGTTTTTGAATTATGAACTATTTTTTACTTTTTATAAATTTTTGATTTTATTTATTTTTTCCACTTACGGCTATACAATATTCGAAACAGTGGAACTATTTGGACCTTTGCCGATGCAAAGTGATCCAGGCAATCGATTGAAGTCAAAAAAATCTCAGTATTCCTAATAGTTTTTGAATTAAGAACTATTTTTTACTTTTTATAAATTTTTGATTTTATTTATTTTTTCCACTTACGGCTATACAATATTCGAAACAGTGGAACTATTTGGACCTTTGCCGATGCAAAGTGATCCAGGCAATCGATTGAAGTCAAAAAAATCTCAGTATTCCTAATAGTTTTTGAATTATGAACTATTTTTTACTTTTTATAAATTTTTGATTTTATTTATTTTTTCCACTTACGGCTATACTATATTCGAAAGAGTGGAACTATTTGGACGTTTGACGATGCAAAATGATCCGGGCAATCGATTGATGTCAAAACAATCGCAGTATTCCTAATAGTTTTTGAATTATGAACTATTTTTTACTTTTTATAAATTTTTGATTTTATTTATTTTCTCCACTTACGACTATACTATCCGAAACAGTGGAACTGTTTCGACCCTTGCCGATGCAAAATGATTTAGGCAATCGATTGAAGTCAAAAAATTCTCAGTATTCCTAATAGTTTTAGAATTATAAACTATTTTTTACTTTTTATGAATTTTTGATTTTATTTATTTTCTCCACTTACGGCTATACTATTCGAAACAGTGGAACTGTTTCGACCCTTGCCGATGCAAAATGATCCAGGCAATCGATTGAAGTCAAAAAAATCTCAGTATTCCTAATAGTTTTTGAATTATGAACTATTTTTTACTTTTTATAAATTTTTGATTTTATTTATTTTTTCCACTTACGGCTATACAATATTCGAAACAGTGGAACTATTTGGACCTTTGCCGATGCAAAGTGATCCAGGCAATCGATTGAAGTTCAAAAAAATCGCAGTATTCCTCATAGTTTTTGAATTATGAACTATTTTTTACTTTTTATAAATTTTTTGATTTTATTTATTTTCTCCACTTACGGCTATACTATTCGAAACAGTGGAACTGTTTCAACCCTTGCCGATGCAAAATAATTTAGGTAATCGATTGAAGCCAAAAAAATCTCAGTATTCCTAATAGTTTTAGAATTATGAACTATTTTTTACTTTTTATAAATTTTTGATTTTATTTATTTTCTCCACTTACGGCTATACTATTCGAAACAGTGGAACTGTTTCGACCCTTGCTGATGCAAAATGATCCAGGCAATCGATTGATGTCAAAAAAATCTCAGTATTCCTAATAGTTTTTGAATTATGAACTATTTTTTACTTTTTATAAATTTTTGATTTTATTTATTTTTTCCACTTACGGCTATACAATATTCGAAACAGTGGAACTATTTGGACCTTTGCCGATGCAAAGTGATCCAGGCAATCGATTGAAGTCAAAAAAATCTCAGTATTCCTAATAGTTTTTGAATTATGAACTATTTTTTACTTTTTATAAATTTTTGATTTTATTTATTTTTTCCACTTACGGCTATACAATATTCGAAACAGTGGAACTATTTGGACCTTTGCCGATGCAAAGTGATCCAGGCAATCGATTGAAGTTCAAAAAAATCGCAGTATTCCTCATAGTTTTTGAATTATGAACTATTTTTTACTTTTTATAAATTTTTTGATTTTATTTACTTTCTCCACTTACGGCTATACTATTCGAAACAGTGGAACTGTTTCGACCCTTGCCGATGCAAAATAATTTAGGCAATCGATTGAAGTCAAAAAAATCTCAGTATTCCTAATAGTTTTAGAATTATGAACTATTTTTTACTTTTTATAAATTTTTGATTTTATTTATTTTCTCCACTTACGGCTATACTATTCGAAACAGTGGAACTGTTTCGACCCTTGCCGATGCAAAATGATCCAGGCAATCGACTGATGTCAAAAAAATCTCAGTATTCCTAATAGTTTTTGAATTATGAACTATTTTTTACTTTTTATAAATTTTTGATTTTATTTATTTTTTCCACTTACGGCTATACAATATTCGAAACAGTGGAACTATTTGGACCTTTGCCGATGCAAAGTGATCCAGGCAATCGATTGAAGTCAAAAAAATCTCAGTATTCCTAATAGTTTTTGAATTATGAACTATTTTTTACTTTTTATAAATTTTTTAATTTATTTATTTTTTCCACTTACGGCTATACAATATTCGAAACAGTGGAACTATTTGGACCTTTGCCGATGCAAAATGATCCAGGCAATCGATTGAAGTTCAAAAAAATCGCAGTATTCCTAATAGTTTTTGAATTATGAACAATTTTTTACTTTTAATAAATTTTTGATTTTATTTATTTTTTCCACTTACGGCTATACTATTCGAAACAGTGGAACTATTTGGACCTTTGCCGATGCAAAATGATCCAGGTAATCGATTGAAGTCACAAAAATCGCAGTATTCCTAATAGTTTTTGAATTATGAAGTATTTTTTACTTTTTATAAATTTTTGATTTTATTTATTTTTTCCACTTACGGCTATACTATATTCGAAAGAGTGGAACTATGTGGACGTTTGCCGATGCAAAATGATCCGGGCAATCGATTGAAGTCAAAAAAAATCGCAGTATTCCTAATAGTTTTTTAATTATGAACTATTTTTTACTTTTTATAAATTTTTGATTTTATTTATTTTTTCCACTTACGGCTATACTATATTCGAAAGAGTGGAATTATTTGGACGTTTGCCGATGCAAAATGATCCGGGCAATCGATTGATGTCAAAAATATCGCAGTATTCCTAATAGTTTTTGAATTATGAACTATTTTTTACTTTTTATAAATTTTTAATTTTATATATTTTCTCCACTTACGGCTATACTATTCGAAACAGTGGAACTGTTTCGACCCCTGCCGATGCAAAATGATCCAGGCAATCGACTGAAGTCAAAAAAATCTCAGTATTCCTAATAGTTTTTGAATTATGAACTATTTTTTACTTTTTATAAATTTTTGATTTTATTTATTTATTCCACTTACGGCTATACAATATTCGAAACAGTGGAACTATTTGGACCTTTGCCGATGCAAAATGATCCAGGCAATCGATTGAAGTTCAAAAAAATTGCAGTATTCCTAATAGTTTTTGAATTATGAACTATTTTTTACTTTTTATAAATTTTTGATTCTGTTTATTTTCTCCACTTATGGCTATACTATTCGAAACAGTAGAACTGTTTCAACCCTTGCCGATGCAAAATGATCCAGGCAATCGATTGCAGTCAAAAAAATCTCAGTATTCCTAATAGTTTTTGAATTATGAACTATTTTTTACTTTTTATAAATTTTTAATTTTATTTATTTTCTCCACTTACGGCTATACTATTCGAAACAGTGGAACTGTTTGGACCTTTGCCGATGCAAAATGATCCAGGCAATCGATTGAAGTCAAAAAATCTCAGTATTCCTAATAGTTTTTAAATTATGAACTCTTTTTTACTTTTTATAAATTTTTGATTTTATATATTTTTTCCACTTACGGCTATACTATTCGAAACAGTGGAACTGTTTCGAGCCTTGCCGATGCAAAATGATCCAGGCAATCGATTGAAGTCAAAAAAATCTCAGTATTCCTAATTGTTTTTGAATTATGAACTATTTTTTACTTTTTATAAATTTTTGATTTTGTTTATTTTCTCCACTTATGGCCATACTATTCGAAACAGTAGAACTGTTTCAACCCTTGCCGATGCAAAATGATCCAGGCAATCGATTGAAGTCAAAAAAATCTCAGTATTCCTAATAGTTTTTGAATTATGAACTATTTTTTACTTTTTATAAATTTTTGATTTTATTTATTTTTTCCACTTACGGCTACACTATATTCGAAAGAGTGGAACTATTTGGACCTTTGCCGATGCAAAATGATCCGGGCAATCGATTGATGACAAAAAAATCGCAGTATTCCTAATAGTTTTTGAATTATGAACTATTTTTTACTTTTTACAAATTTTTGATTTTATTTATTTTCTCGACTTATTCTTCATCAAAAACACGACTAATGTTTCAGTTTGGATAAAAACGCTTTACTTGGAGCCATTTTTTGCTTAACGAACCGAATATAATTTAGTAAATCAGACTGAGAATTCTTTAGTCTAGATCAAAGAACGATTTTTATTAAAATTTAAAAGAAAACGACTAATTTCGAAATATTATTTACACAGAAACGAGTCAAACACGAGTTAAACTTAAACAAAACAGACTGTAAACGTTTTATGTCGCTTTAAAAGAACGATTCATATTATAATTTGGAAGAAACCTGCTTATTTCGGCAGCTTTTTTGCTTAGAAACGAGTAAAACCTTACCAAACCAAACTAAAAAACACCTTATTTGGGTCTGCTTTTGCATAAAGAAACGAGTATAATTTAATAAAACAGACTGAGAACTTTCTAGATTAGTTTGACGGAACGATGAAATTTATAATTTTGAAGAAAAGAACTCAATTCGAAGGATTCGTCTTCTTCTTCTTCTTCTTCTTCTTCATCTTCTTCTTGTTATTAGTATTATTATTATCTTTATTATTATTATTATTATTATTATTATTATTATTATTATTATTATTATTATTATTATTATTATTATTATTATTATTATTATTATTATTATTATTATTATTATTATTATTACTATCATTATTATTATTATTATTATTATATATATTTTTTTATTATTATTTTAATAATAATTTAAAACCAACTATAACTTTCGAATAGTGAACGGTTTATGCACCAGTTGGTAAGAACATTGTTAATTTTTGACAAATATTTGCTTAAAAACCTGAAGACTTACACAAATCAAATTGAAAACATCTTATTCAAGTTCAAAATAACAAATAATGTTATAGTTTTGATAAAAACAGATTATTTTGGACGTTTATTAGCTTTGAAACGAGCAAACGTTTACAAGACATACTGAAAACGCTTTAATCAGGCTCAAAAGTACGAATTATGCTATAGTTTGAACAAAAAGGGCTTATTCCGTACGATTGATTGCCTAAATAAACGAGTATATTTAATAAAACAGAGTGAAAACGCTTTATTCTGGCTCAAAAGAACGATTGATGCATGAATTTGGAAGCAAATGGCTTATTTCGAAACATTTTTTGCTTAGAATACAGTAAAACTTACACAAATGCAGCCGAAAACGTCTTAGTTCGCTTCAGAAAAGCGATATATATTATAATTCGAAAGAAAACGGCTTATTTCGAACGATTCTTATTTTTAAAACCAGCAAACATTTAAAAAGCATACTAATAACGCTCTATTCAGGCTCAGAAGAACGAATTATGTTATAGATTAAACAAAAACGGCAAATTTCAGTCTATTTTTTGCTTAACGAAACGAGAATATTTAATAAAACACACTGAAAACGCTATATCCTTGCTCAAAAGAACGATTAATGCAATAATTTAGAAGCAAAGGGAAAACTTCGAAGGTTTTTTTTGCTTAGAATCCAGTAAAACTTATGCAAATCCCACCGAAAACGTCTAAGTTCGCTTCAAAAAAGCGATATATATCATAATTCGAAAGAAAACGGCTTATTTAGAACGACTCTTATCTTCGAAACCAGCAAACGTTTACAAAACATACTGCGGACGCTTTATTCTGGCTCAAAAGAACGAATTATATTATAGTTTGAACAAAAACAGTGAATTTCATACAATTTTTTGCTTAAAGAAACGAGTATATTTAATAAAACAGACCAAAAACGCTTTATTCTTGCTCAAAAGAACGATTGATGCAATAATTTGAAAGCAAATGGCTAATTTCGAAAGATTATTTACTTAGAATCCAGTAAAACTTTTGTAAATCGAGCCGAAAACGTCTTAGTTCGCTTCAAATAAGCGATACATATTATAATTCGAAAGAAAACGGCTTATTTCGAACGATTCTTAGCTTCGAAACCAGCAAACGTTTACAAAACATACTAAAAACGCTCAATTCAGGCTCAAAAGAACGAATTATGTTATAGTTTAAACTAAAACGGCAAATTTCAGACTATTTTTTGCTTAAAGAAACGAGTATATTTAATGAAACAGACTCAAAACTCTTTATTCTTGCTCAAAAGAACGAATTATGTTATAGATTAAAAGAAAACGGTTTATTTCGAACTACTCTTGGCTTCAAATTAAGCAAACTTTAATAAAGCAGAGTGAAAACGTTATATTGTCACAAGAAAACAGTTCAAGCACTAATTAAAGCCAATCCTGGGAGATTTCTCGATTTTAAGAAAAGAAATTGTCTAAAATAAAGGTTTTTCTTTAAAATTAGTTCCTTTTCTCGTTTCTAAGCAAAGAATCTACCGAGAGAAACCCTTTTTTTATTCAAACTATTGAATAATTTGTACTTTTGTGCTTAAATAAGTCGCTTTTCTACAAACTGTAACATAGAACGTCTTTTTGAGGCGTTTGCTGGTTTTGGAGCTAAGAATCTTTTGAAATAAGCCGTTTTCTTTCGAATTATAATATATATCGCTTTTTTGAAGCGAAATAAAACGTTTTCGGCCCGATTTGTATAAGTTTTGCTGGATTCTAAGCAAAAAAACCTTCGAAATATTCCCATTGCTTTCAAATTATTGCATCAATCGTTCTTTTGAGCAAGAATAAAGCGTTTTCGGTCTGTTTTATTAAATATACTCGTTTCTTTAAGCAAAAAATTGTTTGAAATTCACTGTTATTCATCAAACTATAACATAATTCGTTCCTTTGAGCCAGAATAAAGCGTTTTCAGTATGTTTTGTAAACGTTTGCTGTTTTCAAAGCTCAGAATCGTTCGAAATAAGCCGCTTTCTTTCGAATTATAATTTATATCGCATTTCTGAAGCGAAATAAAACGTTTTCGGCTCGATTTGTATAAGTTTTGCTGGATTCTAAGCAAAAAAAACCTTCGAAATATTCCCTTTGCTTCCAAATTATTGCATCAATCGTTCATTTGAGCAAGAATAAAGCGTTTTCAGTCTGTTTTATTAAATATACTTGCTTCTATAAGCAAAAAATAGTCTGAAATTTGCCGTTTTTGTTTAAACTATAACATAATTCGTTCTTCTGATCCTGAATCGAGCGATTTCAGTATGCTTTGTAAACGTTTGCTGGTTTCGAAGCTAAGAATTGTTCAAAATAAGCAGTTTTCTTTCGAATTATAATATATATCGATTTTTGAAGCAAACTACGACGTTTTCGGCTCCATTTGTGTTAGTTTTCCTGGATTCTAAGCTAATAATCTTTCGAAATAAGCCATTTGTTTCCAAATTATTGCATCAATCGTTCTTTTGAGCCAGAATATAACGTTTTCAGTCTGTTTTATTAAATATACTCGTTTATTTAGGTAATCAATCGTACGGAATAAGCTTTTTTTGTTCAAACTATATCATAATTCGTTCTTTTGAGCCTGACTAAAGCGTTTTCAGTATGTCTTGTAAACGTTTGCTCGTTTCAAAGCTAATAAACGTCCAAAATAAGCTGTTTTTATCGAAACTATAACATAATTTGTTATTTTGAACTAGAATAAGATGTTTTCAATTTGCTTTGTGTAAGTCTTCAGGTTTTTAAGCAAATATTTGTCAAAAATTAACCATGTTCTTACAAACTGGTGCATAAACCGTTCACTATTCGAAAGTTAATGATAATGATAATAATGAAAATAATGATAATAATAATAATAATAATAATAATAATAATAATAATAATAATAATAATAATAATAATAATAATAATAATAATAACAATAGTAATAATGATAATAATAATAATAAGAAGAAGAAGAAGAAGAAGACGAATCCTTCGAATTGAGTTCTTTTCTTCAAAATTATAAATTTAATCGTTCCTTCAAACTAATCTAGAAAGTTCTCAGTCTGTTTTATTAAATTATACTCGTTTCTTTATGCAAAAGCAGACCCAAATAAGGTGTTTTTTTTAAACTGTAACATTAATGGTGTTTTTGAGGCGAAATAAGATGTTTTTAGTTTGGTTTGGTAAGGTTTTACTCGTTTCTAAGTAAAAAAGCTGCCGAAATAAGCAGGTTTCTTCCAAATTATAATATGATTCGTTCTTTTGAAGCGACATAAAACATTTACAGTGTGTTTTGTTTAAGTTTAACTCGTGTTTGACTCGTTTCTGTGTAAATAATATTTCGAAATTAGTCGTTTTATTTTAAATTTTAATAAAAATCGTTCTTTTGATCCAGACTAAAGCATTCTCAGTCTGATTTACTAAATTGTATTCGGTTCGTTAAGCAAAAAATTGCTCCAAGTAAAGCGTTTTTATCCAAACTGAGACATTAGTCGTGTTTTTGATGAAGAATAAGTCGAGAAAATAAATATAATCAAAAATTTGTAAAAAGTAATTAATAGTTCATAATTCAAAAACTATTAGGAATACTGAGATTTTTTTGACTTCAATCGATTGCCCGGATCATTTTGCATCGGCAAGGGTCGAAACAGTTCAACTGTTTCGAATAGTATAGCCGTGAGTGGAGAAAATAAATTAAATTAAAAATTTATAAAATGTAAAAAATAGTTCATAATTCAAAAACTATTAGGAATACTGCGATTTTTTTGACTTCAATCGATTACCTGGATCATTTTGCTTCGGCAAAAGTCCAAATAGTTCCACTGTTTCGAATAGTAGAGCCGTAAGTGGAAAAAATAAATAAAATCAAAAATTTATAAAAAGTAAAAAATAGTTTATAATTCAAAAACTATTAGTAATACTGCGATTTTTTTGACTCCAATCGATTACCTGGATTACTTTGCATCGGCGAAGGTCTAAACAGTTCCACTGTTTCAAATAGTATAGCCGTAAGTGGAGAAAATAAATAAAATCAAAAATTTATAAAAAGTAAAAAATAGTTCATAATTCAAAAACTATTAGGAATACTGCGATTTTTTTGACTTCAATCGATTACCTAGATCATTTTGCATCGGCAAAGGTCCAAATAGTTCCACTCTTTCGAATATAGTATAGCCGTAAGTGGAAAAAATAAATAAAATCAAAAATTTATAAAAAGTAAAAAATACTTCATAATTCAAAAACTATTAGGAATACTGCGATTTTTGTGACTTCAATCGATTACCTGGATCATTTTGCATCGGCAAAGGTCCAAATAGTTCCACTGTTTCGAATAGTAAGTGGAAAAAATAAATAAAATCAAAAATTTATAAAAAGTAAAAAATAGTTCATAATTCAAAAACTATTAGGAATACTGCGATTTTTTTGACTTCAATCGATTGCTTGGATCATTTTGCATCGGCAAAGGTCCAAATAGTTCCACTGTTTCGAATATAGTATAGCCGTAAGTGGAGAAAATAAATAAAATCAAAAATTTATAAAAAGTAAAAAATAGTTCATAATTCAAAAACTATTAGGAATACTGCGATTTTTTTGACTCCAATCGATTACCTGGATCATTTTGCATCGGCAAAGGTTTAAACAGTTCCACTGTTTCGAATAGTATAGCCGCAAGTGGAGAAAATAAATAAAATCAAAAATTTATAAAAAGTAAAGAATATTTCATAATTCAAAAACTATTAGGAATACTGCGATTTTTTTGACATCAATCGATTGCCTGGATCATTTTGCATCGGCAATGGTCCAAATAGTTCCAGTCTTTCGAATATAGTATAGCCGTAAGTGGAATAAATAAATAAACTCAAAAATTTATAAAAAGTAAAAAATAGTTCATAATTCAAAAACTATTAGGAATACTGAGATTTTTTTGACTTCAATCGATTGCCTGGATCATTTTGCATCGGCAAGGGCCCAAATAGTTCCACTGTCTCGAATATAGTATAGCCGTAAGTGGAAAAAATAAAAAAAAATCAAAAATTTATAAAAAGTAAAAAATAGTTCATAATTCAAAAACTATTAGGAATTCTCAGATTTTTTTGACTTCAATCGATTGCCTGGATCATTTTGCATCGGCAAGGGTGGAAACAGTTCTACTGTTTCGAATAGTATAGCCGTAAGTGGAGAAAATAAATAAAATCAAAAATTTATAAAAAGTAAAAAATAGTTCATAATTCAAAAACTATTAGGAATACTGCGATTTTTTTGACTTCAATCGATTGACTGGATCATTTTGCATCGGCAAGGATCGAAACAGTTCCACTGTTTCGAATAGTATAGCCGTAAGTGGAGAAAATAAATAAAATCAAAAATTTATAAAAAGTAAAAAATAGTTCATAATTCAAAAACTTTTAGAAATACTGCGATTTTTTTGAACTTCAATTGATTGCCTGGATCATTTTGCATCGGCAAGGGTTGAAACAGTTCCACTGTTTCGAATAGTATAGCCATAAGTGGAGAAAATAAACAAAATCAAAAATTTATAATAAGTAAAAAATAGTTCATAATTCAAAAACTATTAGGAATACTGAGATTTTTTTGACTTTAATCGATTGCCTGGATCATTTTGCATCGGCAAGGGTCGAAACAGTTCTACTGTTTCGAATAGTATAGCCGTAAGTGGAGAAAATAAATAAAATCAAAAATTTATAAAAAGTAAAAAATAGTCTATAATTCAAATACTATTAGGAATACTGCATTTTTTTTGACATAAATCGATTGCCCGGCTCATTTTGCATCAGCAAACGTCCAAATAGTTCCACTCTTTCGAATATAGTGTAGCCGTAAGTGGAAAAAATAGATAAAACCAAAAATTTATAAAAAGTAATAAATATTTCATAATTCAAAAACTATTAGGAATACTGCGATTTTTGTGACTTCAATCGATTACCTGGGTCATTTTGCATCGGCAAAGGTCCAAATAGTTCCACTGTTTCAAATAGTATAGCCGTAAGTGGAAAAAATAAATAAAATCAAAAATTTATAAAAAGTAAAAAATAGTTCATAAATCAAAAACTATTAGGAATACTGCGATTTTTTTGAACTTCAATCGATTGCCTGGATCATTTTGCATCAGCAATGGTCCAAATAGTTCCACTGTATCGAATATTGTATAGCCGTAAGTGGAAAAAATAAATAAAATCAAAAATTTATAAAAAGTAAAAAATAGTTCATAATTCAAAAACTATTAGGAATACTGCGATTTTTTTGACATCAATCGATTGCCCGGATCATTTTGCATCGGCAAACGTCCAAATAGTTCCACTCTTTCGAATATAGTATAGCCGTAAGTGGAAAAAGTAAATAAAATCAAAAATTTATAAAAAGTAAAAAATAGTTCATAATTCAAAAACTATTAGGAATACTGCGATTTTTGTGACTTCAATCGATTACCTGGATCATTTTGCATCGGCAAGGGTCGAAACAGTTCCACTGTTTCGAATAGTATAGCCGTAAGTGGAGAAAATAAATAAAATCAAAAATTTATAAAAAGTAAAAAATAGTTCATAATTCAA
Source organism: Tribolium freemani (assembly GCA_939628115.1). NCBI lineage: Eukaryota > Metazoa > Arthropoda > Insecta > Coleoptera > Tenebrionidae > Tribolium > Tribolium freemani. The sequence continues at coordinate 4,044,776 of OW626787.1, read as the reverse complement.
AAACTATTAGGAATACTGCGATTTTTTTGACATCAATCGATTGCCCGGATCATTTTGCATCAGCAATGGTCCAAATAGTTCCACTGTTTCGAATATTGTATAGCCGTAAGTGGAAAAAATAAATAGAATCAAAAATTTATAAAAAGTAAAAAATAGTTCATAATTCAAAAACTATTAGGAATACTGCGATTTTTTTGACATCAATCGATTGCCCGGATCATTTTGCATCGGCAAACGTCCAAATAGTTCCACTCTTTCGAATATAGTATAGCCGTAAGTGGAAAAAATAAATAAAATCAAAAATTTATAAAAAGTAAAAAATAGTTCATAATTCAAAAACTATTAGGAATACTGCGATTTTTGTGACTTCAATCGATTACCTGGATCATTTTGCATCGGCAAGGGTCGAAACAGTTCCACTGTTTCGAATAGTATAGCCGTAAGTGGAGAAAATAAATAAAATCAAAAATTTATAAAAAGTATATAATAGTTCATAATTCAAAAACTATTAGGAATACTGAGATTTTTTTGACTTCAATCGATTGCTTGGATCATTTTGCATCGGTAAGGGTGGAAACAGTTCTACTGTTTCGAATAGTATAGCCGTAAGTGGAGAAAATAAATAAAATCAAAAATTTATAAAAAGTAAAAAATAGTTCATAATTCAAAAACTATTAGGAATACTGCGATTTTTTTGACTTCAATCGATTGCCTGGATCATTTTGCATCGGCAAGGATCGAATCAGTTCCACTGTTTCGAATAGTATAGCCGTAAGTGGAGAAAATAAATAAAATCAAAAATTTATAAAAAGTAAAAAATAGTTCATAATTCAAAAACTCTTAGAAATACTGCGATTTTTTTGAACTTCAATCGATTGCCTGGACCATTTTGCATCGGCAAGGGTTGAAACAGTTCCACTGTTTCGAATAGTATAGCCATAAGTGGAGAAAATAAACAAAATCAAAAATTTATAATAAGTAAAAAATAGTTCATAATTCAAAAACTATTAGGAATACTGCGATTTTTTTGTCATCAATCGATTGCCCGGATCATTTTGCATCGGCAAAGGTCCAAATAGTTCCACTCTTTCGAATATAGTATAGCCGTAAGTGGAAAAAATAAATAAAATCAAAAATTTATAAAAAGTAAAAAATAGTTCATAATTCAAAAACTATTAGGAATACTGCATTTTTTTTAAACTTTAATCGATTGCCTGGATCATTTTGCTTCGGCAAAGGTCCAAATAGTTCCACTGTTTCTAATATTGTATAGCCGTAAGTGGAAAAAATAAATAAAATAAAAAATTTATAAAAAGTAAAAAATAGTTCATAATTCAAAAACTATTAGGAATACTGAGATTTTTTTGACTTTAATCGATTGCCTGGATCATTTTGCATCGGCAAGGGTCGAAACAGTTCTACTGTTTCGAATAGTATAGCCGTAAGTGGAGAAAATACATAAAATCAAAAATTTATAAAAAGTAAAAAATAGTCTATAATTCAAATACTATTAGGAATACTGCATTTTTTTTGACATCAATCGATTGCCCGGCTCATTTTGCAACAGCAAACGTCCAAATAGTTCCACTTTTTCGAATATAGTATAGCCGTAAGTGGAAAAAATAAATAAAATCAAAAATTTATAAAAAGTAAAAAATACTTCATAATTCAAAAACTATTAGGAATACTGCGATTTTTGTGACTTCAATCGATTACCTGGATCATTTTGCATCGGCAAAGGTCCAAATAGTTCCACTGTTTCGAATAGTATAGCCGTAAGTGGAAAAAATAAATAAAATCGAAATTTTATAAAAAGTAAAAAATAGTTCATAATTCAAAACCTATTTTGCATCGGCAAGGGTCGAAACAGTTCCACTGTTTCGAATAGTATAGCCGTAAGTGGAGAAAATAAATAAAATCAAAAATTTATAAAAAGTAAAAAATAGTTCATAATTCAAAAACTATTAGGAAAACTGAGATTTTTTTGACTTCAATCGATTGCCTGGATCATTTTGCATCGGCAAGTGTCGAAACAGTTCCACTGTTTCGAATAGTACAGCCGTAAGTGGAGAAAATAAATAAAATCAAAAATTTATAAAAAGTAAAAAATAGTTCATAATTCAAAAACTATTAGGAATACTGCTATTTTTTTGACATCAATCGATTGCCCGGATCATTTTGCATCGGCAAACGTCCAAATAGTTCCACTCTTTCGAATATAGTATAGCCGTAAGTGGAAAAAATAAATAAAACCAAAAATTTATAAAAAGTAAAAAATACTTCGTAAATCAAAAACTATTAGGAATACTGCGATTTTTGTGACTTCAATCGATTGCCTGGGTCATTTTGCATCGGCAAAGGTCCAAATAGTTCCACTGTTTCGAATATTGTATAGCCGTAAGTGGAAAAAATTAATAAAATCAAAAATTTATAAAAAGTAAAAAATAGTTCATAATTCAAAAACTATTCGGAATACTGAGATTTTTTTGACTTCAATCGATTGCCTGGATCATTTTGCATCGGCAAGGGTCGAAACAGTTCCACTGTTTCGAATAGTATAGCCGTAAGTGAAGAAAATAAATAAAATCAAAAATTTATAAAAAGTATATAATAGTTCATAATTCAGAAACTATTAGGAATACTGAGATTTTTTTGACTTCAATCGATTGCTTGGATCATTTTGCATCGGCAAGGTTGGAAACAGTTCTACTGTTTCGAATAGTATAGCCGTAAGTGGTGAAAATAAATAAAATCAAAAATTTATAAAAAGTAAAAAATAGTTCATAATTCAAAAACTATTAGGAATGCTGCGATTTTTTTGACTTCAATCGATTGCCTGGATCATTTTGCATCGGCAAGGATCGAATCAGTTCCACTGTTTCGAATAGTATAGCCGTAAGTGGAGAAAATAAATAAAATCAAAAATTTATAAAAAGTAAAAAATAGTTCATAATTCAAAAACTCTTAGAAATACTGCGATTTTTTTGAACTTCAATCGATTGCCTGGATCATTTTGCATCGGCAAGGGTTGAAACAGTTCCACTGTTTCGAATAGTATAGCCATAAGTGGAGAAAATAAACAAAATCAAAAATTTATAATAAGTAAAAAATAGTTCATAATTCAAAAACTATTAGGAATACTGCGATTTTTTTGTCATCAATCGATTGCCCGGATCATTTTGCATCGGCAAAGGTCCAAATAGTTCCACTCTTTCGAATATAGTATAGCCGTAAGTGGAAAAAATAAATAAAATCAAAAATTTATAAAAAGTAAAAAATAGTTCATAATTCAAAAACTATTAGGAATACTGAGATTTTTTTGGCTTCAATCGATTGCCTGGATCATTTTTCATCGGAAAAGATTCAAACAGTTCCACTGTTTCGAATAGTATAGCCGTAAGTGGAGAAAATAAATAAAATCAAAAATTTATAAAAAGTAAAAAATAGTCTATAATTCAAATACTATTAGGAATACTGAGATTTTTTTGACTGCAATCGATTGCCTGGATCATTTTGCATCGGCAAGGGTTAAAACAGTTCCACTGTTTCGAATAGTATAGCCATAAGTGGAGAAAATAAACAAAATCAAAAATTTATAAAAAGTATAAAATAGTTCATAATTCAAAAACTATTAGGAATACTGCACTTTTTTTAAACTTTAATCGATTGCCTGGATCATTTTGCTTCGGCAAAGGTCCAAATAGTTCCACTGTTTCTAATATTGTATAGCCGTAAGTGGAAAAAATAAATAAAATCAAAAATTTATAAAAAGTAAAAAATAGTTCATAATTCAAAAACTATTAGGAATACTGAGATTTTTTTGACTTTAATCGATTGCCTGGATCATTTTGCATCGGCAAGGGTCGAAACAGTTCTACTGTTTCGAATAGTATAGCCGTAAGTGGAGAAAATACATAAAATCAAAAATTTATAAAAAGTAAAAAATAGTCTATAATTCAAATACTATTAGGAATACTGCATTTTTTTTGACATCAATCGATTGCCCGGCTCATTTTGCATCAGCAAACGTCCAAATAGTTCCACTTTTTCGAATATAGTATAGCCGTAAGTGGAAAAAATAAATAAATTCAAAAATTTATAAAAAGTAAAAAATACTTCATAATTCAAAAACTATTAGGAATACTGCGATTTTTGTGACTTCAATCGATTACCTGGATCATTTTGCATCGGCAAAGGTCCAAATAGTTCCACTGTTTCGAATAGTATAGCCGTAAGTGGAAAAAATAAATAAAATCGAAATTTTATAAAAAGTAAAAAATAGTTCATAATTCAAAACCTATTTTGCATCGGCAAGGGTCGAAACAGTTCCACTGTTTCGAATAGTAAGTGGAGAAAATAAATAAAATCAAAAATTTATAAAAAGTAAAAAATAGTTCATAATTCAAAAACTATTAGGAATACTGAGATTTTTTTGACTTTAATCGATTGCCTGGATCATTTTGCATCGGCAAGTGTCGAAACAGTTCCACTGTTTCGAATAGTATAGCCGTAAGTGGAGAAAATAAATAAAATCAAAAATTTATAAAAAGTAAAAAATAGTTCATAATTCAAAAACTATTAGGAATACTGCTATTTTTTTGACATCAATCGATTGCCCGGATCATTTTGCATCGGCAAACGTCCAAATAGTTCCACTCTTTCGAATATAGTATAGCCGTAAGTGGAAAAAATAAATAAAACCAAAAATTTATAAAAAGTAAAAAATACTTCATAAATCAAAAACTATTAGGAATACTGCGATTTTTGTGACTTCAATCGATTGCCTGGGTCATTTTGCATCGTCAAAGGTCCAAATAGTTCCACTGTTTCGAATAGTATAGCCGTAAGTGGAAAAAATAAATAAAATCAAAAATTTATAAAAAGTAAATAATAGTTCATAATTCAAAAACTATTAGGAATACTGCGATTTTTTTGAACTTCAATCGGTTGCCTGGATCATTTTGCATCAGCAATGGTTTAAATAGTTCCACTGTTTCGAATATTGTATAGCCGTAAGTGGAAAAAATTAATAAAATCAAAAATTTATAAAAAGTAAAAAATAGTTCATAATTCAAAAACTCTTAGAAATACTGCGATTTTTTTGATTTTCAATCGATTGCCTGGATCATTTTGCATCGGCAAGGGTTGAAACAGTTCCACTGTTTCGAATAGTATAGCCATAAGTGGAGAAAATAAACAAAATCAAAAATTTATAATAAGTAAAAAATAGTTCATAATTCAAAAACTATTAGGAATACTGCGATTTTTTTGTCATCAATCGATTGCCCGGATCATTTTGCATCGGCAAAGGTCCAAATAGTTCCACTCTTTCGAATATAGTATAGCCGTAAGTGGAAAAAATAAATAAAATCAAAAATTTATAAAAAGTAAAAAATAGTTCATAATTCAAAAACTATTAGGAATACTGAGATTTTTTTGGCTTCAATCGATTGCCTGGATCATTTTTCATCGGAAAAGATTCAAACAGTTCCACTGTTTCGAATAGTATAGCCGTAAGTGGAGAAAATAAATAAAATCAAAAATTTATAAAAAGTAAAAAATAGTCTATAATTCAAATACTATTAGGAATACTGAGATTTTTTTGACTGCAATCGATTGCCTGGATCATTTTGCATCGGCAAGGGTTAAAACAGTTCCACTGTTTCGAATAGTATAGCCATAAGTGGAGAAAATAAACAAAATCAAAAATTTATAAAAAGTAAAAAATAGTTCATAATTCAAAAACTATTAGGAATACTGCACTTTTTTTAAACTTTAATCGATTGCCTGGATCATTTTGCTTCGGCAAAGGTCCAAATAGTTCCACTGTTTCTAATATTGTATAGCCGTAAGTGGAAAAAATAAATAAAATCAAAAATTTATAAAAAGTAAAAAATAGTTCATAATTCAAAAACTATTAGGAATACTGAGATTTTTTTGACTTTAATCGATTGCCTGGATCATTTTGCATCGGCAAGGGTCGAAACAGTTCTACTGTTTCGAATAGTATAGCCGTAAGTGGAGAAAATACATAAAATCAAAAATTTATAAAAAGTAAAAAATAGTCTATAATTCAAATACTATTAGGAATACTGCATTTTTTTTGACATCAATCGATTGCCCGGCTCATTTTGCATCAGCAAACGTCCAAATAGTTCCACTTTTTCGAATATAGTATAGCCGTAAGTGGAAAAAATAAATAAATTCAAAAATTTATAAAAAGTAAAAAATACTTCATAATTCAAAAACTATTAGGAATACTGCGATTTTTGTGACTTCAATCGATTACCTGGATCATTTTGCATCGGCAAAGGTCCAAATAGTTCCACTGTTTCGAATAGTATAGCCGTAAGTGGAAAAAATAAATAAAATCGAAATTTTATAAAAAGTAAAAAATAGTTCATAATTCAAAACCTATTTTGCATCGGCAAGGGTCGAAACAGTTCCACTGTTTCGAATAGTAAGTGGAGAAAATAAATAAAATCAAAAATTTATAAAAAGTAAAAAATAGTTCATAATTCAAAAACTATTAGGAATACTGAGATTTTTTTGACTTCAATCGATTGCCTGGATCATTTTGCATCGGCAAGTGTCGAAACAGTTCCACTGTTTCGAATAGTATAGCCGTAAGTGGAGAAAATAAATAAAATCAAAAATTTATAAAAAGTAAAAAATAGTTCATAATTCAAAAACTATTAGGAATACTGCTATTTTTTTGACATCAATCGATTGCCCGGATCATTTTGCATCGGCAAACGTCCAAATAGTTCCACTCTTTCGAATATAGTATAGCCGTAAGTGGAAAAAATAAATAAAACCAAAAATTTATAAAAAGTAAAAAATACTTCATAAATCAAAAACTATTAGGAATACTGCGATTTTTGTGACTTCAATCGATTGCCTGGGTCATTTTGCATCGGCAAAGGTCCAAATAGTTCCACTGTTTCGAATAGTATAGCCGTAAGTGGAAAAAATAAATAAAATCAAAAATTTATAAAAAGTAAATAATAGTTCATAATTCAAAAACTATTAGGAATACTGCGATTTTTTTGAACTTCAATCGGTTGCCTGGATCATTTTGCATCAGCAATGGTTTAAATAGTTCCACTGTTTCGAATATTGTATAGCCGTAAGTGGAAAAAATTAATAAAATCAAAAATTTATAAAAAGTAAAAAATAGTTCATAATTCAAAAACTATTAGGAATACAGAGATTTTTTTGACTTCAATCGATTGCCTGGATCATTTTGCATCGGCAAGTGTCGAAACAGTTCCACTGTTTCGAATAGTATAGCCGTAAGTGGAGAAAATAAATAAAATCAAAAATTTATAAAAAGTAAAAAATAGTTCATAATTCAAAAACTATTAGGAATACTGCGATTTTTTTGACATCAATCGATTGCCCGGATCATTTTGCATCGGTAAACGTCCAAATAGTTCCACTCTTTCGAATATAGTATAGCCGTAAGTGGAAAAAATAAATAAAATCAAAAATTTATAAAAAGTAAAAAATAGTTCATAATTCAAAAACTATTAGGAATACTGCGATTTTTGTGACTTCAATCGATTACCTGGATCATTTTGCATCGGCAAAGGTCCAAATAGTTCCACTGTTTCGAATAGTATAGCCGTAAGTGGAAAAAATAAATAAAATCAAAAATTTATAAAAAGTAAAAAATAGTTCATAATTCAAAAACTATTAGGAATACTGCGATTTTTTTGACTTCAATCGATTGCCTGGATTATTTTGCATCGGCGAGGGTCGAAACAGTTCCACTGTTTCGAATAGTATAGCCGTAAGTGGAGAAAATAAATAAAATCAAAAACTTATAAAAAGTAAAAAATAGTTCATAATTCAAAAACTATTAGGAATACTGCAATTTTTTTGACATCAATCGATTTCCCGGATCATTTTGCATCGGCAAAGGTCCAAATAGTTCCACTGTTTCGAATAGTATAGCCGTAAGTGGAGAAAATAAATAAAATCAAAAATTTATAAAAAGTAAAATATAGTTCATAATTCAAAAACTATTAAGAATACTGCGATTTTTTTGAACTTCAATCGATCGCCTGGATCATTTTGCATCGGCAAAGGTCGAAAGAGTTCCACTGTTTCGAATAGTATAGCCGTAAGTGGAGAAAATAAATAAAATCAAAAATTTATAAAAAGTAAAAAATAGTTCATAATTCAAAAACTATTAGGAATACTGCGATTTTTTTGACATCAATCGATTGCCCGGATCATTTTGCATCGGCAAACGTCCAAATAGTTCCACTCTTTCGAATATAGTATAGCCGTAAGTGGAAAAGATAAATAAAATCAAAAATTTATAAAAAGTAAAAAATAGTACATAATTCAAAAACTATTAGGAATACTGCGATTTTTTTGACTCAATCGATTGCCTGGATCATTTTGTATCGGCAAAGGTCCAAACAGTTCCACTGTTTCGAATATTATAGCCGTAAGTGGAGAAAATATATAAAATCAAAAATTTATTAAATTAAAAAATAGTTCATAATTCAAAAACTATTAGGAATTCTGAGATTTTTTTGACTTCAATCGATTGCCTGGATCATTTTGCATCGGCAAGGGTGGAAACAGTTCTACTGTTTCGAATAGTATAGCCGTAAGTGGAGAAAATAAATAAAATCAAAAATTTATAAAAACTAAAAAATAGTTCATAATTCAAAAACTATTAGGAATACTGCGATTTTTTTGACTTCAATCGATTGCCTGGATCATTTTGCATCGGCAAGGATCGAAACAGTTCCACTGTTTCGAATAGTATAGCCGTAAGTGGAGAAAATAAATAAAATCAAAAATTTATAAAAAGTAAAAAATAGTTCATAATTCAAAAACTCTTAGAAATACTGCGATTTTTTTGATCTTCAATCGATTGCCTGGATCATTTTGCATCGGCAAGCTTCGAAACAGTTCCACTGTTTCGAATAGTATAGCCGTAAGTGGAGAAAATAAATAAAATCAAAAATTTATAAAAAGTAAAAAATAGTTCATAATTTAAAAACCATTAGAAATACTGAGATTTTTTTGACTTTAATCGATTGCCTGGATCATTTTGCATCGGCAAGAGTCAAAACAGTTCCACTGCTTCGAATAGTATAGCCGTAAGTGGAGAAAATAATTAAAATCAAAAATTTATAAAAAGTAAAAAATAGTTCATAATTCAAAAACTATTAGGAATACTGCCATTTTTTTGACATCAATCGATTGCCTGGATCATTTTGCATCGGCAAAGGTCCAAATAGTTCCACTCTTTCGAATATAGTATAGCCGTAAGTGGAAGAAATAAATAAAATCAAAAATTTATTAAAAGTATAGAATAGTTCATAATTCAAAAACTATTCGGAATACTGAGATTTTTTTGACTTCAATCGATTACCTGAATTATTTTACATCGGCAAGTGTCCAAACAGTTCCACTGTTTCGAATAGTATAGCCGTAAGTGGAAAAAATAAATAAAATCAAAAATTTATAAAATTAAAAAATAGTTCATAATTCAAAAACTATTAGGAATTCTGAGATTTTTTTGACTTCAATCGATTTCCTGGATCATTTTGCATCGGCAAGGGTGGAAACAGTTCTACTGTTTCGAATAGTATAGCCTTAAGTGGAGAAAATAAATAAAATCAAAAATTTATAAAAAGTAAAAAATAGTTCATAATTCAAAAACTATTAGGAATACTGCGATTTTTTTGACTTCAATCGATTGCCTGGATCATTTTGCATCGGCAAGGATCGAAACAGTTCCACTGTTTCGAATAGTATAGCCGTAAGTGGAGAAAATAAATAAAATCAAAAATTTATAAAAAGTAAAAAATAGTTTATAATTCAAAAACTCTTAGAAATACTGCGATTTTTTTGATCTTCAATCGATTGCCTGGATCATTTTGCATCGGCAAGTGTCCAAACAGTTCCACTGTTTCGAATAGTATAGCCGTAAGTGGAAAAAATAAATAAAATCAAAAATTTATAAAATTAAAAAATAGTTCATAATTCAAAAACTATTAGGAATTCTGAGATTTTTTTGATTTCAATAGATTGCCTGGATCATTTTGTATCGGCAAGGATCGAAACAGTTCCACTGTTTCGAATAGTATAGCCGTAAGTGGAGAAAATAAATAAAATCAAAAATTTATAAAAAGTAAAAAATAGTTCATAATTTAAAAACCATTAGAAATACTGAGATTTTTTTGACTTTAATCGATTGCCTGGATCATTTTGCATCGGCAAGAGTCGAAACAGTTCCACTGCTTCGAATAGTATAGCCGTAAGTGGAGAAAATAATTAAAATCAAAAATTTATAAAAAGTAAAAAATAGTTTATAATTCAAAAACTATTAGGAATACTGCCATTTTTTTGACATCAATCGATTGCCTGGATCATTTTGCATCGGCAAAGGTCTAAATAGTTCCACTCTTTCGAATATAGTATAGCCGTAAGTGGAAGAAATAAATAAAATCAAAAATTTATTAAAAGTATAGAATAGTTCATAATTCAAAAACTATTCGGAATACTGAGATTTTTTTGACTTCAATCGATTACCTGAATTATTTTACATCGGCAAGTGTCCAAACAGTTCCACTGTTTCGAATAGTATAGCCGTAAGTGGAAAAAATAAATAAAATCAAAAATTTATAAAATTAAAAAATAGTTCATAATTCAAAAACTATTAGGAATTCTGAGATTTTTTTGACTTCAATCGATTTCCTGGATCATTTTGCATCGGCAAGGGTGGAAACAGTTCTACTGTTTCGAATAGTATAGCCGTAAGTGGAGAAAATAAATAAAATCAAAAATTTATAAAAAGTAAAAAATAGTTCATAATTCAAAAACTATTAGGAATACTGCGATTTTTTTGACTTCAATCGATTGCCTGGATCATTTTGCATCGGCAAGGATCGAAACAGTTCCACTGTTTCGAATAGTATAGCCGTAAGTGGAGAAAATAAATAAAATCAAAAATTTATAAAAAGTAAAAAATAGTTCATAATTCAAAAACTATTAGGAATACTGCGATTTTTTTGACATCAACCGATTGCCCGGATCATTTTGCATCGGCAAACGTCCAAATAGTTCCACTCTTTCGAATATAGTATAGCCGTAAGTGGAAAAGATAAATAAAATCAAAAATTTATAAAAAGTAAAAAATAGTACATAATTCAAAAACTATTAGGAATACTGCGATTTTTTTGACTCAATCGATTGCCTGGATCATTTTGTATCGGCAAAGGTCCAAACAGTTCCACTGTTTCGAATAGTATAGCCGTAAGTGGAGAAAATAAATAAAATCAAAAATTTATAAAAAGTAAAAAATAGTACATAATTCAAAAACTATTAGGAATACTGCGATTTTTTTGACTTCAATCGATTGCCTGGATCATTTTGCATCGGGAAAAGTCCAAACAGTTCCACTGTTTCGAATAGTATAGCCGTAAGTGGAAAAAATAAATAAAATCAAAAATTTATAAAAAGTAAAAAATAGTTTATAATTCAAAAACTATTAGGAATACTGAGATTTTTTTGACTTCAATCGATTGCCTGGATCATTTTGCATCGGCAAAGGTCCAAATAGTTCCACTCTTTCGAATATAGTATAGCCGTAAGTGGAAGAAATAAATAAACTCAAATATTTATTAAAAGTATAGAATAGTTCATAATTCAAAAACTGTTCGGAATACTGAGATTTTTTTGACTTCAATCGATTACCTGAATCATTTTACATCGGCAAGTGTCCAAACAATTCCACTGTTTCGAATAGTATAGCCGTAAGTGGAAAAAAAAAATAAAATCAAAAATTTATAAAAAGTAAAAAATAGTTCATAATTCAAAAACTATTAGGAATTCTGCCATTTTTTGACATCAATCGATTGCCTGGATCATTTTGCATCGGCAAAGGTCCAAATAGTTCCACTCTTTCGAATATAGTATAGCCGTAAGTGGAAGAAATAAATAAAATCAAAAATTTATTAAAAGTATAGAATAGTTCATAATTCAAAAACTATTCGGAATACTGAGATTTTTTGACTTCAATCGATTACCTGAATTATTTTACATCGGCAAGTGTCCAAACAGTTCCACTGTTTCGAATAGTATAGCCGTAAGTGGAAAAAATAAATAAAATCAAAAATTTATAAAATTAAAAAATAGTTCATAATTCAAAAACTATTAGGAATTCTGAGATTTTTTTGACTTCAATCGATTTCCTGGATCATTTTGCATCGACAAGGGTGGAAACAGTTCTACTGTTTCGAATAGTATAGCCGTAAGTGGAGAAAATAAATAAAATCAAAAATTTATAAAAAGTAAAAAATAGTTCATAATTCAAAAACTATTAAGAATACTGCGATTTTTTTGACTTCAATCGATTGCCTGGATCATTTTGCATCGGCAAGGATCGAAAGAGTTCCACTGTTTCGAATAGTATAGCCGTAAGTGGAGAAAATAAATAAAATAAAAAATTTATAAAAAGTAAAAAATAGTTCATAATTCAAAAACTCTTAGAAATACTGCGATTTTTTTGATCTTCAATCGATTGCCTGGATCATTTTGCATCGGCAAGTGTCCAAACAGTTCCACTGTTTCGAATAGTATAGCCGTAAGTGGAAAAAATAAATAAAATCAAAAATTTATAAAATTAAAAAATAGTTCATAATTCAAAAACTATTAGGAATTCTGAGATTTTTTTGATTTCAATCGATTGCCTGGATCATTTTGCATCGGCAAGGGTGGAAACAGTTCTACTGTTTCGAATAGTATAGCCGTAAGTGGAGAAAATAAATAAAATCAAAAATTTATAAAAAGTAAAAAATAGTTCATAATTCAAAAACTATTAGGAATACTGCGATTTTTTTGACTTCAATCGATTGCCTGGATCATTTTGCATCGGCAAGGATTGAAACAATTCCACTGTTTCGAATAGTATAGCCGTAAGTGGAGAAAATAAATAAAATCAAAAATTTATAAAAAGTAAAAAATAGTTCATAATTCAAAAACTCTTAGAAATACTGCGATTTTTTTGATCTTCAATCGATTGCCTGGATCATTTTGCATCGGAAAAGGTCCAAATAGTTCCACTCTTTCGAATATAGTATAGCCGTAAGTGGAAAAAATTAATAAAACCAAAAATTTATAAAAAGTAAAAAATACTTCATAATTCAAAAACTATTAGGAATACTGAGATTTTTTTGACTTCAATCGATTGCCTGGATCATTTTGCATCGGCGAGGGTCGAAACAGCTCCACTGTTTCGAATAGTATAGCCGTAAGTGGAGAAAAAAAATAAAATCAAAAATTTATAAAAAGTAAAAAATAGTTCATAATTCAAAAACTATTAGGAATACTGATATTTTTTTGACTTCAATCGATTGCCTGGATCATATTGCATCGGCAAGTGTCGAAACAGTTCCACTGTTTCGAATAGTATAGCCGTAAGTGGAGAAAATAAATAAAATCAAAAATTTATAAAAAGTAAAAAATAGTTCATAATTCAAAAACTATTAGGAATACTGCTATTTTTTTGACATCAATCGATTGCCCGGATCATTTTGCATCGGCAAACGTCCAAATAGTTCCACTCTTTCGAATATAGTATAGCCGTAAGTGGAAAAAATAAATAAAACCAAAAATTTATAAAAAGTAAAAAATAGTTCATAATTCAAAAACTATTAGGAATACTGAGATTTTTTTGACTTCAATCGATTGCCTGGATCATTTTGCATCGGCAAGGGTCGAAACAGCTCCACTGTTTCGAATAGTATAGCCGTAAGTGGAAAAAATATATAAAATCAATAATTTATAAAAAGTAAAAAATAGTTCATAATTCAAAAACTATTAGGAATACTGCGATTTTGTTGACTCCAATCGATTAGCTGGATTATTTTGCATCGGCAAAGGTCCAAACAGTTCCACTGTTTCGAATAGTATAGCCATAAGTGGAGAAAATAAACAAAATCAAAAATTTATAAAAAGTAAAAAATAGTTCATAATTCAAAAACTATTAGGAATACTGCGATTTTTTTGTCATCAATCGATTGCCCGGATCATTTTGCATCGGCAAAGGTTCAAATAGTTCCACTCTTTCGAATATAGTATAGCCGTAAGTGGAAAAAATTAATAAAATCAAAAATTTATAAAAAGTAAAAAATAGTTCATAATTCAAAAACTATTAGGAATATTGAGATATTTTTGAAATTCAATCGATTGCCCGGATCATTTTGCATCGGCAAAGGTCCAAATAGTTCCACTGTTTCGAATAGTATAGCCGTAAGTGGAGAAAATAAATAAAATCAAAAATTTATAAAAAGTAAAAAATAGTTCATAATTCAAAAACTCTTAGAAATACTGCGATTTTTTTGATCTTCAATCGATTGCCTGGATCATTTTGCATCGGAAAAGGTCCAAATAGTTCCACTCTTTCGAATATAGTATAGCCGTAAGTGGAAAAAATTAATAAAACCAAAAATTTATAAAAAGTAAAAAATACTTCATAATTCAAAAACTATTAGGAATACTGAGATTTTTTTGACTTCAATCGATTGCCTGGATCATTTTGCATCGGCAAGGGTCGAAACAGCTCCACTGTTTCGAATAGTATAGCCGTAAGTGGAGAAAAAAAATAAAATCAAAAATTTATAAAAAGTAAAAAATAGTTCATAATTCAAAAACTATTAGGAATACTGATATTTTTTTGACTTCAATCGATTGCCTGGATCATATTGCATCGGCAAGTGTCGAAACAGTTCCACTGTTTCGAATAGTATAGCCGTAAGTGGAGAAAATAAATAAAATCAAAAATTTATAAAAAGTAAAAAATAGTTCATAATTCAAAAACTATTAGGAATACTGCTATTTTTTTGACATCAATCGATTGCCCGGATCATTTTGCATCGGCAAACGTCCAAATAGTTCCACTCTTTCGAATATAGTATAGCCGTAAGTGGAAAAAATAAATAAAACCAAAAATTTATAAAAAGTAAAAAATAGTTCATAATTCAAAAACTATTAGGAATACTGAAATTTTTTTGACTTCAATCGATTGCCTGGATCATTTTGCATCGGCAAGGGTCGAAACAGCTCCACTGTTTCGAATAGTATAGCCGTAAGTGGAAAAAATATATAAAATCAATAATTTATAAAAAGTAAAAAATAGTTCATAATTCAAAAACTATTAGGAATACTGCGATTTTGTTGACTCCAATCGATTAGCTGGATTATTTTGCATCGGCAAATGTCCAAACAGTTCCACTGTTTCGAATAGTATAGCCATAAGTGGAGAAAATAAACAAAATCAAAAATTTATAAAAAGTAAAAAATAGTTCATAATTCAAAAACTATTAGGAATACTGCGATTTTTTTGTCATCAATCGATTGCCCGGATCATTTTGCATCGGCAAAGGTTCAAATAGTTCCACTCTTTCGAATATAGTATAGCCGTAAGTGGAAAAAATTAATAAAATCAAAAATTTATAAAAAGTAAAAAATAGTTCATAATTCAAAAACTATTAGGAATATTGAGATATTTTTGAAATTCAATCGATTGCCCGGATCATTTTGCATCGGCAAAGGTCCAAATAGTTCCACTGTTTCGAATAGTATAGCCGTAAGTGGAGAAAATAAATAAAATCAAAAATTTATAAAAAGTAAAAAATAGTTCATAATTCAAAAACTCTTAGAAATACTGCGATTTTTTTGATCTTCAATCGATTGCCTGGATCATTTTGCATCGGAAAAGGTCCAAATAGTTCCACTCTTTCGAATATAGTATAGCCGTAAGTGGAAAAAATTAATAAAACCAAAAATTTATAAAAAGTAAAAAATACTTCATAATTCAAAAACTATTAGGAATACTGAGATTTTTTTGAATTCAATCGATTGCCTGGATCATTTTGCATCGGCAAGGGTTGAAACAATTCCACTGTTTCGAATAGTATAGCCGTAAGTGGAGAAAATAAATAAAATCAAAAATTTATAAAAAGTAAAAAATAGTTCATAATTCAAAAACTCTTAGAAATACTGCGATTTTTTTGATCTTCAATCGATTGCCTGGATCATTTTGCATCGGAAAAGGTCCAAATAGTTCCACTCTTTCGAATATAGTATAGCCGTAAGTGGAAAAAATTAATAAAACCAAAAATTTATAAAAAGTAAAAAATACTTCATAATTCAAAAACTATTAGGAATACTGAGATTTTTTTGACTTCAATCGATTGCCTGGATCATTTTGCATCGGCAAGGGTCGAAACAGCTCCACTGTTTCGAATAGTATAGCCGTAAGTGGAGAAAATAAATAAAATCAAAAATTTATAAAAAGTAAAAAATAGTTCATAATTCAAAAACTATTAGGAATACTGATATTTTTTTGACTTCAATCGATTGCCTGGATCATATTGCATCGGCAAGTGTCGAAACAGTTCCACTGTTTCGAATAGTATAGCCGTAAGTGGAGAAAATAAATAAAATCAAAAATTTATAAAAAGTAAAAAATAGTTCATAATTCAAAAACAATTAGGAATACTGCTATTTTTTTGACATCAATCGATTGCCCGGATCATTTTGCATCGGCAAACGTCCAAATAGTTCCACTCTTTCGAATATAGTATAGCCGTAAGTGGAAAAAATAAATAAAACCAAAAATTTATAAAAAGTAAAAAATAGTTCATAATTCAAAAACTATTAGGAATACTGAGATTTTTTTGACTTCAATCGATTGCCTGGATCATTTTGCATCGGCAAGGGTCGAAACAGCTCCACTGTTTCGAATAGTATAGCCGTAAGTGGAAAAAATATATAAAATCAATAATTTATAAAAAGTAAATAATAGTTCATAATTCAAAAACTATTAGGAATACTGCGATTTTGTTGACTCCAATCGATTAGCTGGATTATTTTGCATCGGCAAAGGTCCAAACAGTTCCACTGTTTCGAATAGTATAGCCATAAGTGGAGAAAATAAACAAAATCAAAAATTTATAAAAAGTAAAAATAGTTCATAATTCAAAAACTATTAGGAATACTGCGATTTTTTTGTCATCAATCGATTGCCCGGATCATTTTGCATCGGCAAAGGTCCAAATAGTTCCACTCTTTCGAATATAGTATAGCCGTAAGTGGAAAAAATAAATAAAATCAAAAATTTATAAAAAGTAAAAAATAGTTCATAATTCAAAAACTATTAGGAATACTAAGATTTTTTTGACTTCAATCGATTGCCTGGATCATTTTGCATCGGCAAGGGTCGAAACAGCTCCACTGTTTCGAATAGTATAGCCGTAAGTGGAAAAAATATATAAAATCAATAATTTATAAAAAGTAAAAAATAGTTCATAATTCAAAAACTATTAGGAATACTGCTATTTTTTTGACATCAATCGATTGCCCGGATCATTTTGCATCGGCAAACGTCCAAATAGTTCCACTCTTTCGAATATAGTATAGCCGTAAGTGGAAAAAATAAATAAAACCAAAAATTTATAAAAAGTAAAAAATAGTTCATAATTCAAAAACTATTAGGAATATTGAGATATTTTTGAAATTCTATCGATTGCCCGGATCATTTTGCATCGGCAAAGGTCTAAATAGTTCCACTGTTTCGAATAGTATAGCCGTAAGTGGAGAAAATAAATAAAATCAAAAATTTATAAAAAGTAAAATATAGTTCATAATTCAAAAACTATTAAGAATACTGCGATTTTTTTAAACTTCAATCGATCGCCTGGATCATTTTGCATCGGCAAGTGTCGAAACAGTTCCACTGTTTCGAATAGTATAGCCGTAAGTTGAGAAAATAAATAAAATCAAAAATTTATAAAAAGTAAAAAATAGTTCATAATTCAAAAAATTAGGAATACTGCGATTTTTTTGACATCAATCGATTGCCCGGATCATTTTGCATCGGCAAACGTCCAAATAGTTCCACTCTTTCGAATATAGTATAGCCGTAAGTGGAAAAGATAAATAAAATCAAAAATTTATAAAAAGTAAAAAATAGTACATAATTCAAAAACTATTAGGAATACTGCGATTTTTTTGACTCAATCGATTGCCTGGATCATTTTGTATCGGCAAAGGTCCAAACAGTTCCACTGTTTCGAATAGTATAGCCGTAAGTGGAGAAAATAAATAAAATCAAAAATTTATAAAAAGTAAATAATAGTACATAATTCAAAAACTATTAGGAATACTGCGATTTTTTTGACTTCAATCGATTGCCTGGATCATTTTGCATCGGGAAAAGTCCAAACAGTTCCACTGTTTCGAATAGTATATCCGTAAGTGGAAAAAATAAATAAAATCAAAAATTTATAAAAAGTAAAAAATAGTTCATAATTCAAAAACTATTATGAATACTGAGATTTTTTTGACTTCAATCGATTGCCTGGATCATTTTGCATCGGCAAGGGTCGAAACAGTTCCACTGTTTCGAATAGTATAGCCGTAAGTGGAGAAAATAAATAAAATCAAAAATTTATAAAAAGTAAAAAATAGTTCATAATTCAAAAACTATTAGGTATACTGCGATTTTTTTGAACTTCAATCGATTGCTTGGATCATTTTGCATCGGCAAAGGTCCAAAAAGTTCTACTGTTTCGAATAGTTTTTGAATTATGAACTATTTTTTACTTTTTATAAATTTTTGATTTTATTTATTTTTTCCACTTGCGGCTATACTATATTCGAAAGAGTGGAACCATTTGGACGTTTGCCGATGCAAATTGATCCGGGCAATCGATTGATGTCAAAAAAATCGCAGTATTACTATAGTTTTTGAATTATGAACTATTTTTTACTTTTTATAAATTTTTGATTTTATTTATTTTTTCCACTTACGGCTATACAATATTCGAAACAGTGGAACTATTTGGACCTTTGCCGATGCAAAATGATCCAGGCAATCGATTGAAGTTCAAAAAAATCGCAGTATTTCTAATAGTTTTTGAATTATGAACTATTTTTTGCTTTTTATAAATTTTTGATTTTATTTATTTTCTCCACTTACGGCTATACTATTCGAAACAGTGGAACTGTTTCGACCCTTGCCGATGCAAAATGATCCAGGCAATCGATTGAGGTCAAAAATATCGCAGTATTCCTAATAGTTTTTGAATTATGAAGTATTTTTTACTTTTTATAAATTTTTGATTTTATTTATTTTTTCCACTTACGGCTATACTATATTCGAAAGAGTGGAACTATTTGGACGTTTGCCGATGCAAAATGATCCGGGCATTCGATTGATGTCAAAAAAATCGCAGTATTCCTAATAGTTTTTGAATTATGAACTATTTTTTACTTTTCATAAATTTTTGATTTTATTTATTTTCTCCACTTACGGCTATACTATTCGAAACAGTGGAACTGTTTCGACCCTTGCCGATGCAAAATGATCCAGGCAATCGATTGAAGTCAAAAATATCGCAGTATTCCTAATAGTTTTTGAATTATGAACTATTTTTTACTTTTTATAAATTTTTGATTTTATTTATTTTCTCCACTTACGGCTATACTATTCAAAAAAGTGGAACTGTTTGGACCATTGCCGATGCAAAATGATCCAGGCAATCGATTGAAGTCAAAAAAATCGCAGTATTTCTAATAGTTTTTGAATTATGAACTATTTTTTGCTTTTTATAAATTTTTGATTTTATTTATTTTCTCCACTTACGGCTATACTATTCGAAACAGTGGAACTGTTTGGACCTTTGCCGATGCAAAATGATTCAGGCAATCGATTTTAGTCAAAGAAATCGCAGTGTTCCTAATAGTTTTTAAATTATGAACTATTTTTTACATTTTATAAATTTTGATTTTATTTATTTTCTCCACTTACGGCTATACTATATTCGAAACAGTGGAACTATTTGGACCTTTGCCGATGAAAAATGAACCAGGCAATCGATTGAAGTTCAAAAAACTCGCAGTATTCCTAATAGTTTTTGAATTATGAACTATTTTTTACTTTTTATAAATTTTTGATTTTATTTATTTTCTCCACTTACGGCTATACTATTCGAAACAGTGGAACTATTTGGACCTTTGCCGATGCAAAATGATCAAGGTAATCGATTGAAGTCAAAAAAATCGCAATATTCCTAATAGTTTTTGAATTATGAACTATTTTTTGCTTTTTATAAATTTTTGATTTTATTTATTTTCTCCACTTACGGCTATACTATTCGAAACAGTGGAACTGTTTGGACCTTTGCCGATGCAAAATGATTCAGGCAATCGATTTTAGTCAAAGAAATCGCAGTATTCCTAATAGTTTTTAAATTATGAACTATTTTTTACTTTTTATAAATTTTTGATTTTATTTATTTTCTCCACTTACGGCTATACTATTCGAAACAGTGGAACTGTTTGGACCTTTGCCGATGCAAACTGATCCAGGCAATCGATTGAAGTCAAAAAAATCGCAGTATTAATAATAGTTTTTGAATTATGAACTATTTTTTACTTTTTATAAATTTTTGATTTTATTTATTTTTTCCACTTACGGCTATACAATATTCGAAACCGTGGAACTATTTGGACCTTTGCCGATGCAAAATGATCCAGGCAATCGATTGAAGTTCAAAAAAATCGCAGTATTCCTAATAGTTTTTGAATTATGAACTATATTTTACTTTTTATAAATTTTTGATTTTATTTATTTTCTCCACTTACGGCTATACTATTCGAAACAGTGGAACTGTTTCGACCCTCGCCGATGCAAAATGATCCAGGCAATCGATTGAAGTCAAAAAAGTCTCAGTATTCCTAATAGTTTTTGAATTATGAACTATTATTTACTTTTTATAAATTTTTGATTTTATTTATTTTTTCCACTTACGGCTATACTATATTCGAAACAGTGGAACTATTTGGACCTTTGCCGAAGCAAAATGATCCAGGCAATCGATTGAAGTCAAAACAATCGCAGAAATCCTAATAGCTTTTGAATTATGAACTATTTTTTACTTTTTATAAATTTTTGATTTTATTTATTTTTTCCACTTACGGCTATACAATATTCGAAACAGTGGAACCATTTTGGACCTTTGCCGAGGCAAAATGATCCAGGCAATTGATTGAAGTCAAAAAAATCTCAGTATTCCTAATAGTTTTTGAATTATGAACTATTTTATACTTTTTATAAATTTTTGATTTTATTTATTTTTTCCACTTACGGCTATACTATTCGAAACAGTGGAACTGTTTGGACCTTTGCCGATGCAAAATGATCCAGGCAATCGATTGAAGTCAAAAAAATCGCAGTATTCCTAATAGTTTTTAAATTATGTACTATTATTTACTTTTTATAAATTTTTGATTTTACTTATTTTTTCCACTTACGGCTATACTATATTCGAAAGAGTGGAACTATTTTGACGTTTGCCGATGCAAAATGATCCGGGCAATCGATTGATGTCAAAAAAATCGCAGTATTCCTAATAGTTTTTGAATTATGAACTATTTTTTACTTTTTATAAATTTTTGATTTTATTTATTTTCTCCACTTACGGCTATACTATTCGAAACAGTGGAACTGTTACGACCCTTGCCGATGCAAAATGATCCAGGCAATCGATTGAAGTCAAAAAAATCTCAGTATTCCTAATAGTTTTTGAATTATGAACTATTTTTTACTTTTTATAAATTTTTGATTTTATTTATTTTTTCCACTTACAATATTCGAAACAGTGGAACTATTTGGACCTTTGCCGATGCAAAATGATCCAGGCAATCGATTGAAGTTCAAAAAAATCGCAGTATTTCTAATAGATTTTGAATTATAAACTATATTTTACTTTTTATAAATTTTTGATTTTATTTATTTTCTCCACTTACGGCTATACAATTCGAAACAGTGGAACTGTTTCGACCCTCGCCGATGCAAAATGATCCAGGCAATCGATTGAAGTCAAAAAAGTATCAGTATTCCTAATAGTTTTTGAATTATAAACTATTTTTTACTTTTTATAAATTTTTGATTTTGTTTATTTTTTCCACTTACGGCTATACAATATTCGAAAGAGTGGAACTATTTGGACGTTTGATGATGCAAAATGATCCAGACAATCGATTGAAGTTTAAAAAAATCGCAGTATTCCTAATAGTTTTTGAATTATGAACTATTTTTTACTTTTTATAAATTTTTGATTTTATTTATTTTCTCCACTTACGGCTATACAATTCGAAACAGTGGAACTGTTTCGACCCTCGCCGATGCAAAATGATCCAAGCAATCGATTGAAGTCAAAAAAGTCTCAGTATTATTAATAGTTTTTGAATTATGAACTATTATTTACTTTTTATAAATTTTTGATTTTATTTATTTTTTCCACTTACGGCTATACTATATTCGAAACAGTAAAACTATTTGGACCTTTGCCGATGCAAAGTGATCCAGGCAATCGATTAAAGTTCAAAAAAATCGCAGTATTCCTAATAGTTCTTGAATTATGAACTATTTTTTACTTTTTATAAATTTTTGATTTTATTTATTTTCTCCACTTACGGCTATACAATTCGAAACAGTGGAACTGTTTCGACCCTTGCCGATGCAAAATGATCCAGGCAATCGATTGAAGTCAAAAAAATCGCAGTATTCCTAATAGTTTTTGAATTATAAAATATTTCTTACTTTTTATAAATTTTTGATTTTATTTATTTTCTCCACTTACGGCTATACTATTCGAAAAAGTGGAACTGTTTGGACCTTTGCCGATGCAAAATGATCCAGGCAATCGATTGAAGTCAAAAAAATCGCAGTATTTCTAATAGTTTTTGAATTATGAACTATTTTTTACTTTTTATAAAAAAATAAATAAAATCAAAAATTTATAAAAAGTAAAAAATAGTTCATAATTCAAAAACTATTAGGAATACTGCGATTATTGTGATTTCAATCGATTACCTGTGTTATTTTGCATCGAAAGAGTGGAACTATTTGGACCTTTGCCGATGCAAAATGATCAAGGCAATCGATTGAAGTCAAAAAAATCGCAGTATTCCTAATAGTTTTTGAATTATAAAATATTTTTTACTTTTTATAAATTTTTGATTTTATTTATTTTCTCCACTTACGGCTATACTATTCGAAAAAGTGGAACTGTTTGGACCTTTGCCGATGCAAAATGATCCAGGCAATCGACTGAAGTCAAGAAAATCTCAGTATTCCTAATAGTTTTTGAATTATGAACTATTATTTACTTTTTATAAATTTTTGATTTTATTTATTTTCTCGACTTATTCTTCATCAAAAACACGACTAATGTCTCAGTTTGGATAAAAACGCTTTATTTGGAGCGATTTTTTGCTTAACGAACCGAATATAATTTAGTAAATCAGACTGAGAATGCTTTAGTCTGGATCAAAGAACGATTTTTATTGAAATTTAAAAGAAAACGACTAATTTCGAATTATTATTTACACAGAAACGAGTCAAACACGAGTTAAACTTAAACAAAACAGACTGTAAACGTTTTATGTCGCTTCAAAAGAACGATTCATATTATAATTTGGAAGAAACCTGCTTATTTCGGCAGCTTTTTTGCTTAGAAACGAGTAAAACCTTACCAAACCAAACTAAAAACATCTTATTTCGCCTCAAAAACACCATTAATGTTACAGTTTAAAAAAAACACCTTATTTGGGTCTGCTTTTGCATAAAGAAACGAGTATAATTTAATAAAACAGACTGAGAACTTTCTAGATTAGTTTGAAGGAACGATTAAATTTATAATTTTGAAGAAAAGAACTCAATTCGAAGGATTCGTCTTTTTCTTCTTCTTCTTCTTCTTCTTCTTCTTATTATTATTATTATTATTATTATTATTATTATTATTATTATTATTATTATTATTATTATTATTATTATTATTATTATTATTATTATTATTATTAATATTAATATTATTATTATTATTACTATCATTATTATTATTATTATTATATATTTTTTTTATTATTATTTTAATAATAATTTAAAACCAACTATAACTTTCGAATAGTGAACGGTTTATGCACCTGTTGGTAAGCACATTGTTAATTTTTGACAAATATTTGCTTAAAAACCTGAAGACTTACACAAAGCAAATTCAAATATCTTATTCAAGTTCAAAATAACAAATAATGTTATAGTTTTGATAAAAACAGATTATTTTGGACGTTAATTAGCTTTGAAACGAGCAAACGTTTACAAGACATACTGAAAACGCTTTAATCAGGCTCAAAAGAACGAATTATGCTATAGTTTGAACAAAATGGGCTTATTCCGTACGATTGATTGCCTAAATAAACGAGTATATTTAATAAAACAGAGTGAAAACGCTTTATTCTGGCTCAAAAGAACGATTGATGCATGAATTTGGAAGCAAATGGCTTATTTCGAAACATTTTTTGCTTAGAATCTAGTAAAACATACACAAATTGAGCCGAAAACGTCTTAGTTCGCTTCAGAAAAGCGATATATATTATAATTCGAAAGAAAACGGCTTATTTCGAACGATTCATATCTTTGAAACCAGCAAACGTTTAAAAAGCATACTAAAAACGCTCTATTCAGGCTCAGAAGAACGAATTATGTTATAGTTTAAACAAAAACGGCAAATTTCAGACTATTTTTTGCTTAACGAAACGAGAATATTTAATAAAACACACTGAAAACGCTATATCCTTGCTCAAAAGAACGATTAATGCAATAATTTAGAAGCAAAGGGAAAATTTCGAAGGTTTTTTTGCTTAGAATCCAGTAAAACTTATGCAAATCCCACCGAAAACGCCTAAGTTCTCATCAAAAAAGCGATACATATTATAATTCGAAAGAAAACGGCTTATTTCGAACGACTCTTAGCTTCGAAACCAGCAAACGTTTACAAAACATACTGCAAACGCTTTATTCAGGCTCAAAAGAACGAATTATATTATAGTTTGAACAAAAACAGAGAATTTCAGACAATTTTTTGCTTAAAGAAACGAGTATATTTAATAAAACAGACCGAAAACGCTTTATTCTTGCTCAAAAGAACGATTGATGCAATAATTTGAAAGCAAATGGCTAATTTCGAAAGATTATTTACTTAGAATCCAGTAAAACTTATGTAAATCGAGCCGAAAACGTCTTAGTTCGCTTCAAATAAGTGATATAAATTATAATTCGAAAGAAAACGGCTTATTTTGAACGATTCTTAGCTTCGAAACCAGCAAACGTTTACAAAACATACTAAAAACGCTCAATTCAGGCTCAAAAGAACCAATTATGTTATAGTTTAAACTAAAACGGCAAATTTCAGACTATTTTTTGCTTAAAGAAACGAGTATATTTAATGAAACAGACTCAAAACTCTTTATTCTTGCTCAAAAGAACGAACTATGTTATAGATTAAAAGAAAACGGTTTATTTCGAACTATTCTTGGCTTCAAATTAAGCAAACTTTAATAAAGCAGAGTGAAAACGTTTTATTGTCACAAGAAAACAGTTCAAGCACTAATTAAAGCCAATCCTGGGAGATTTCTCGATTTTAAGAAAAGAAATTGTCTAAAATAAAGGGTTTTTCTTTAAAATTAGTGCCTTTTCTCGTTTCTAAGCAAAGAATCTACCTAGAGAAGCCCTTTTTTCATTCAAACTATTGAATAATTTGTACTTTTGTGCTTAAATAAGTCGCTTTTCTACAAACTGTAACATAGAACGTCTTTTTGAGGCGTTTGCTGGTTTTGGAGCTAAGAATCTTTCGAAATAAGCCGTTTTCTTCCGAATTATAATATATATCGCTTTTTTTAAGCGAAATAAAACGTTTTCGGCCCGATTTGTATAAGTTTTGCTGGATTCTAAGCAAAAAATCCTTCGAAATATTCCCTTTGCTTCCAAATTATTGCATCAATCGTTCTGATGAGCTAGAATTAAGCGTTTTCTGTCTGCTTTATTAAATATACTCGATTCTTTAAGCAAAAAATTGTTTGAAATTCACTGTTTTTGATCAAACTATAACATAATTCGTTCCTTTGAGCAAGAATAAAGCGTTTTCAGTATGTTTTGTAAACGTTTGCTGTTTTCAAAGCTCAGAATCGTTCGAAATAAGCCGCTTTCTTTCGAATTATAATTTATGTCGCTTTTTTGAAGCGAAATAAAACGTTTTCGGCCGCATTTGTATAAGTTTTGCTGGATTCTAAACAAAAAAACCTTCGAAATATTTCCTTTGCTTCCAAATTATTGCATCAATCGTTCTTTTGAGCAAGAATAAAGCGTTTTCAGTCTGTTTTATTAAATATACTCGCTTCTATAAGCAAAAAATAGTCTGAAATTTGCCGTTTTTGTTTAAACTATAACATAATTCGTTCTTCTGAGCCTGAATAGAGCGTTTTCAGTATGTTTTGTAAACGTTTGCTGTTTTCAAAGCTTAGAATCGTTCGAAATAAGCCGCTTTCTTTCGAATTATGATTTATATCGCTTTTTTGAAGCGAAATAGAACGTTTTCGACCTGATTTGTATAAGTTTTACTGGATTCTAAGCAAAAAAAACCTTCAAAATATTCCCTTTGCTTACAAATTATTGCATTAATCGTTCTTTTGAGCAAGAGTAAAGCGTTTTCAGTGTGTTTTATTAAATATACTCGTTTCTTTAAGCAAAAAATAGTCTTAAATTTGCCGTTTTTGTTTAAACTATAACATAATTCGTTCTTCTGAGACTGAATAGAGGGTTTTCAGTATGTTTTGTAAACGTTTGCTGGTTTCGAAGCTAAGAATTGTTCAAAATAAGCAGTTTTCTTTCGAATTATAATATATATCGATTTTTGAAGTAAACTACGACGTTTTCGGCTCCATTTGTGTTAATTTTCCTGGATTCTAAGCTAATAATCTTTCGGAATAAGCCATTTGTTTCCAAATTATTGCATCAATCGTTCTTTTGAGCCAGAATATAACGTTTTCAGTCTGTTTTATTAAATATACTCGTTTATTTAGGTAATCAATCGTACGGAATACGCTTTTTTTGTTCAAACTATATCATAATTCGTTCTTTTGAGCCTGACTAAAGCGTTTTCAGTATGTCTTGTAAACGTTTGCTCGTTTCAAAGCTAATAAACGTCCAAAATAAGCTGTTTTTATCGAAACTATAACATAATTTGTTATTTTGAACTAGAATAAGATGTTTTCAATTTGCTTTGTGTAAGTCTTCAGGTTTTTAAGCAAATATTTGTCAAAAATTAACCATGTTCTTACAAACTGGTGCATAAACCGTTCACTATTCGAAGTTATAGTTGGTTTTAAATTATTAAAATAATAATAAAAAATATATATATAATAATAATAATAATGAAATTGTAATAATAATAATAATAATAATAATAATAATAATAATAATAATAATAATAATAATAATAATAACAACAGTAATAATGATAATAATAATAATAATAAGAAGAAGAAGAAGAAGACGAATCCTTCGAATTGAGTTCTTTTCTTCAAAATTATAAATTTAATCGTTCCTTCAAACTAATCTAGAAAGTTCTCAGTCTGTTTTATTAAATTATACTCGTTTCTTTATGAAAAAGCAGACCCAAATAAGGTGTTTCTTTTAAACTGTAACATTAATGGTGTTTTTGAGGCGAAATAAGATGTTTTTAGTTTGGTTTGGTAAGGTTTTACTCGTTTCTAAGTAAAAAAGCTGCCGAAATAAGCAGGTTTCTTCCAAATTATAATATGAATCGTTCTTTTGAAGCGACATAAAACGTTTACAGTATGTTTTGTTTAAGTTTGACTCGTGTTTGACTTGTTTCTGTGTAAATAATATTTCGAAATTAGTGGTTTTCTTTTAAATTTTAATAAAAATCGTTCTTTTGATCCAGACTAAAGTATTCTGAGTCTGATTTACTAAATTATATTCGGTTCGTTAAGCAAAAAATGGCACCAAGTAAAGCGTTTTTATCCAAACTGAGACATTAGTCGTGTTTTTGATGAAGAATTAGTCGAGAAAATAAATAAAATCAAAAATTTGTAAAAAGTAAAAAATAGTTCATAATTCAAAAACTATTAGGAATACTGAGAATTTTTTGACTTCAATCGATTGCCTGGATCATTTTGCATCGGCAAAGGTCCAAATAGTTCCACTGTTTTGAATATAGTATAGCCGTAAGTGGAAAAAATAAATAAAATCAAAAATTTATAAAAAGTAAAAAATAGTTCATAATTCAAAAACTATTAGGAATACTGCGATTTTTTTGAATTTCAATCGATTGCCTGGATCATTTTGCATCGGCAAAGGTCCAAATAGTTCCACTGTTTCGAATATAGTATAGCCGTAAATGGAAAAAATAAATAAAATAAAAAATCTATAAAAAGTAAAAAATAGTTCATAATTCAAAAACTATTAGGAATACTGCGATTTTTGTGACTTCAATCGATTACCTGGGTTATTTTGCATCGAAACAGTGGAACTACTTGGACCTTTGCCAATGCAAAATGATCCAGGCAATCGATTGAAGCCAAAAAAATCTCAGTATTCCTAATAGTTTTTGAATTATGAACAATTTTTTACTTTTTATAAATTTTTGATTTTATTTATTTTCTCCACTTACGGCTATACTATTCGAAACAGTGGAACTGCTTCGACCCTCGCCAATGCAAAATGATCCAGGCAATCGATTGAAGTCAAAAAAATCGCAGTATTCCTAATAGTTTTTGAATTATGAACTCTTCTTTACTTTTTATAAATTTTTGATTTTATATATTTTTTCCACTTACGGCTATACTATTCGAAACAGTGGAACTGTTTGGACACTTGCCGATGCAAAATGATCCAGGTAATCGATTGAAGCCAAAAAAATCTCAGTATTCCTAATAGTTTTTGAATTATGAACAATTTTTTACTTTTTATAAATTTTTGATTTTATTTATTTTCTCCACTTACGGCTATACAATATTCGAAACAGTGGAACTATTTGGACCTTTGCCGATGCAAATTGATCCAGGCAATCGATTTGAAGTTCAAAAAAATCGCAGTATTCCTTATAGATTTGAATTATGAACTATTTTTTACTTTTTATAAATTTTTGATTTTATTTATTTTCTCCACTTACGGCTATACTATTCGAAACAGTGGAACTGCTTCGACCGTCGCCGATGCAAAATGATCCAGGCAATCGGTTGAAGTCAAAAAAGTCTCAGTATTCCTAATAGTTTTTGAATTATGAACTATTATTAACTTTCTATAAATTTTTGATTTTATTCATTTTTTCCACTTACGGCTATACTATATTCGAAACAGTGGAACTATTTGGGCCTTTGCCGATGCAAAATAATCCAGGCAATCGATTGAAGTCAAAAAACTCTCAGTATTCCTAATAGTTTTTGAATTATGAACTATTATTTACTTTTTATAAATTTTTGATTTTATTTATTTTTTCCACTTACGGCTATACTATTCGAAACAGTGGAACTGTTTGGACCTTTGCCGATGCAAAATGACCCAGGCAATCGATTGAAGTCAAAAAAATCGCAGTATTCCTAATAGTTTTTGAGTTATGAACTATTTTTTACTTTTTATAAATTTTTGATTTTATTTATTTTCTCCACTTACGGCTATACTATATTCGAGACAGTGGAACTGTTTGGAACTTTGCCGATGCAAAATGGTCCAGGCAATCGATTGAAGTTCAAAAAAATCGCAGTATACCTAATAGTTTTTGAATTATGAACTATTTTTTACTTCTTATAAATTTTTGATTTTATTTATTTTCTCCACTTACGGCTATACTATTCGAAACAGTGGAACTGTTTGGACCTTTGCCGATACAAAATGATCCAGGCAATCGATTGAGTCAAAAAAATCGCAGTATTCCTAATAGTTTTTGAATTATGTACTATTTTTTACTTTTTATAAATTTTTGATTTTATTTATTTTTTCCACTTACGGCTATACTATTCGAAACAGTGGAACTGTTTGGACTTTTCCCGATGCAAAATGATCCAGGCAATCGATTGAAGTCAAAAAAATCGCAGTATTCCTAATAGTTTTTAAATTATGTACTATTTTTTACTTTTTATAAATTTTTGATTTTATTTATTTTCTCCACTTACGGCTATACTATTCGAAACAGTGGAACTGTTTGGACCTTTGCCGATACAAAATGATCCAGGCAATCGATTGAGTCAAAAAAATCGCAGTATTCCTAATAGTTTTTGAATTATGTACTATTTTTTACTTTTTATAAATTTTTGATTTTATTTATCTTTTCCACTTACGGCTATACTATATTCGAAAGAGTGGAACTATTTGGACGTTTGCCGATGCAAAATGATCCGGGCAATCGATTGATGTCAAAAAAATAGCAGTATTCCTAATAGTTTTTGAATTATGAAGTATTTTTTACTTTTTATAAATTTTTGGTTTTATTTATTTTTTCCACTTACGGCTATACTATATTCGAAAAAGTGGAACTATTTGGACGTTTGCTGATGCAAAATGAGCCGGGCAATCGATTGATGTCAAAAAAATGCAGTATTCCTAATAGTATTTGAATTATAGACTATTTTTTACTTTTTATAAATTTTTGATTTTATTTATTTTCTCCACTTACGGCTATACTATTCGAAACATTAGAACTGTTTCGACCCTTGCCGATGCAAAATGATCCGGGCAATCGATTGATGTCAAAAAAATAGCAGTATTCCTAATAGTTTTTGAATTATGAACTATTTTTTACTTTTTATAAATTTTTGATTTTATTTATTTTTTCCACTTACGGCTATACTATATTCGAAAGAGTGGAACTATTTGGACGTTTGCCGATGCAAAATGATCCGGGCAATCGATTGATGTCAAAAAAATCGCAGCATTCCTAATAGTTTTTGAATTATGAACTATTTTTTACTTTTTATTAATTTTTGATTTTATTTATTTTCTCCACTTACGGCTATATTATTCGAAACAGTGGAGCTGTTTCGACCCTTGCCGATGCAAAATGATCCAGGCGATCGATTGAAGTTCAAAAAAATCGCAGTATTCCTAATAGTTTTTGAATTATGAACTATATTTTACTTTTTATAAATTTTTGATTTTATTTATTTTCTCCACTTACGGCTATACTATTCGAAACAGTGGAACTGTTTCGACCCTTGCCGATGCAAAATGATCCAGGCAATCGATTGATGTCAAAAAAATCGCAGTATTCCTAATAGTTTTTGAATTATGAAATATTTTTTACTTTTTATAAATTTTTGATTTTATTTATTTTCTCCACTTACGGCTATACTATTCGAAACAGTGGAACTGTTTGGACCTTTGCCGATGCAAAATAATCCAGCTAATCGATTGGAGTCAACAAAATCGCAGTATTCCTAATAGTTTTTGAATTATGAACTATATTTTACTTTTTATAAATTATTGATTTTATTTATTTTTTCCACTTACGGCTATACTATTCGAAACAGTGGAGCTGTTTCGACCCTTGCCGATGCAAAATGATCCAGGCAATCGATTGAAGTCAAAAAAATCTCAGTATTCCTAATAGTTTTTGAATTATGAACTATTTTTTACTTTTTATAAATTTATGATTTTATTTATTTTTTCCACTTACGGCTGTACAATATTCGAAACAGTGGAACTATTTGGACCATTGCTGATGCAAAATGATCCAGGCAATCGATTGAAGTTCAAAAAAATCGCAGTATTCCTAATAGTTTTTGAATTATGAACTATTTTTTACTTTTTATAAATTTTTGATTTTATTTATTTTTTCCACTTACGGCTATACTATTCGAAACAGTAGAACTGTTTCCACCCTTGCCGATGCAAAATGATCCAGGCAATCGATTGAAGTCAAAAAAATTTCAGAATTCCTAATAGTTTTTGAATTATGAACTATTTTTTACTTTTTATAAATTTTTGATTTTATTTATTTTTTCCACTTACGGCTATACTATTCGAAACAGTGGAACTGTTTGGACATTTGCCGATGTAAAATGATTCAGGTAATCGATTGAAGTCAAAAAAATCTCAGTATTCCGAATAGTTTTTGAATTATGAACTATTCTATACTTTTAATAAATTTTTGATTTTATTTATTTTTTCCACTTACGGCTATACTATTCGAAACAGTGGAACTATTTGGACGTTTGCCGATGCAAAATGATCCAGGTAATCGATTGAAGTCATAAAAATCTCAGTATTCCTAATAGTTTTTGAATTATGAACTATTTTTTACTTTTTATAAATTTTTGATTTTATTTATTTTTTCCACTTACGGATATACTATTCGAAACAGTGGAACTGTTTGGACTTTTCCCGATGCAAAATGATCCAGGCAATCGATTGAAGTCAAAAAAATCGCAGTATTCCTAATAGTTTTTGAATTATGTACTATTTTTTACTTTTTATAAATTTTTGATTTTATTTATTTTCTCCACTTACGGCTATACTATTCGAAACAGTGGAACTGTTTGGACCTTTGCCGATACAAAATGATCCAGGCAATCGATTGAGTCAAAAAAATCGCAGTATTCCTAATAGTTTTTGAATTATGTACTATTTTTTACTTTTTATAAATTTTTGATTTTATTTATCTTTTCCACTTACGGCTATACTATATTCGAAAGAGTGGAACTATTTGGACGTTTGCCGATGCAAAATGATCCGGGCAATCGATTGATGTCAAAAAAATCGCAGTATACCTAATTTTTTGAATTATGAACTATTTTTTACTTTTTATAAATTTTTGATTTTATTTATTTTCTCAACTTACGGCTATACTATTCGAAACAGTGGAACTGTTTCGACACTTGCCGATGCAAAATGATCCAGGCGATCGATTGAAGTTCAAAAAAATCGCAGTATTCTTAATAGTTTTTGAATTATGAACTATATTTTACTGTTTATAAATTTTTGATTTTATTTATTTTCTCCACTTACGGCTATACTATTCGAAACAGTGGAACTATTTGGACCATTGCCGATGCAAAATGATCCGGGCAATCGATTGCAGTCAAAAAAATCTCAGTATTCCTAATAGTTTTTGAATTATGAACTATTTTTTACTTTTTATAAATTTTTGATTTTATTTATTTTTTCCACTTGCGGCTATACTATATTCGAAAGAGTGGAACCATTTGGACGTTTGCCGATGCAAATTGATCCGGGCAATCGATTGATGTCAAAAAAATCGCAGTATTACTATAGTTTTTGAATTATGAACTATTTTTTACTTTTTATAAATTTTTGATTTTATTTATTTTTTCCACTTACGGCTATACAATATTCGAAACAGTGGAACTATTTGGACCTTTGCCGATGCAAAATGATCCAGGCAATCGATTGAAGTTCAAATAAATCGCAGTATTTCTAATAGTTTTTGAATTATGAACTATTTTTTGCTTTTTATAAATTTTTGATTTTATTTATTTTCTCCACTTACGGCTATACTATTCGAAACAGTGGAACTGTTTCGACCCTTGCCGATGCAAAATGATCCAGGCAATCGATTGAAGTCAAAAATATCGCAGTATTCCTAATAGTTTTTGAATTATGAAGTATTTTTTACTTTTTATAAATTTTTGATTTTATTTATTTTTTCCACTTACGGCTATACTATATTCGAAAGAGTGGAACTATTTGGACGTATGCCGATGCAAAATGATCCGGGCATTCGATTGATGTCAAAAAAATCGCAGTATTCCTAATAGTTTTTGAATTATGAACTATTTTTTACTTTTTATAAATTTTTGATTTTATTTATTTTCTCCACTTACGGCTATACTATTCGAAACAGTGGAACTGTTTCGACCCTTGCCGATGCAAAATGATCCAGGCAATCGATTGAAGTCAAAAATATCGCAGTATTCCTAATAGTTTTTGAATTATGAACTATTTTTTACTTTTTATAAATTTTTGATTTTATTTATTTTCTCCACTTACGGCTATACTAATCAAAAAAGTGGAACTGTTTGGACCATTGCCGATGCAAAATGATCCAGGCAATCGATTGAAGTCAAAAAAATCGCAGTATTTCTAATAGTTTTTGAATTATGAACTATTTTTTGCTTTTTATAAATTTTTGATTTTATTTATTTTCTCCACTTACGGCTATACTATTCGAAACAGTGGAACTGTTTGGACCTTTGCCGATGCAAAATGATTCAGGCAATCGATTTTAGTCAAAGAAATCGCAGTGTTCCTAATAGTTTTTAAATTATGAACTATTTTTTACATTTTATAAATTTTGATTTTATTTATTTTCTCCACTTACGGCTATACTATATTCGAAACAGTGGAACTATTTGGACCTTTGCCGATGCAAAATGATCAAGGTAATCGATTGAAGTCAAAAAAATCGCAATATTCCTAATAGTTTTTGAATTATGAACTATTTTTTGCTTTTTATAAATTTTTGATTTTATTTATTTTCTCCACTTACGGCTATACTATTCGAAACAGTTCGATTGAAGTCACAAAAATCGCAGTATTCCTAATAGTTTTTGAATTATGAACTATTTTTTACTTTTTATAAATTTTTGATTTTACTTATTTTCTCCACTTACGGCTATACTATTCGAAACAGTGGAACTATTTGGACCTTTGCCGATGCAAAATGATCAAGGTAATCGATTGAAGTCAAAAAAATCGCAATATTCCTAATAGTTTTTGAATTATGAACTATTTTTTGCTTTTTATAAATTTTTGATTTTATTTATTTTCTCCACTTACGGCTATACTATTCGAAACAGTGGAACTGTTTCGACGCTCGCCAATGCAAAATGATCCAGGTAATCGATTGAAGTCAAAAAAGTCTCAGTATTCCTAATAGTTTTTGAATTATGAACTAAATTTATATAAATTATAAATTTTTGATTTTATTTATTTTTTCCACTTACGGCTATACCATATGCGAAACAGTGAAACTATTTGGACTTTTGCCGATGCAAAATGATCCAGGCAATCGATTGAAGTCAAAAAAATCGCAGTATTCCTAATAGTTTTTGAATTATGAACTATTTTTTACTTTTTATAAATTTTTGATTTTATATATTTTCTCCACTTACGGCTATACTATTAGAAACAGTGGAACTGTTTCGACCTTTGCCGATGCAAAATGGTCCAGGCAATCGATTGAAGTCAAAAAAATCGCAGTATTCCTAATAGTTTTTGAATTATGTACTATTTTTTACTTTTTATAAATTTTTGATTTTAATTATTTTCTCCACTTACGGCTATACTATTCGAAACAATGGAACTCTTTCGACCCTTACCGATGCAATATGATCCAGGCAATCGATTGAAGTCAAAAAAATCTCAGAATTCCTAATAGTTTTTGAATTATGAACTATTTTTTACTTTTTATAAATTTTTGATTTTATATATTTTTTCCACTTACGGCTATACTATTCGAAACAGTGGAACTGTTTGGACCTTTGCCGATGCAAAATGATCCAGGCACTCGATTGAAGTCAAAAAAATCCCAGTATTCCTAATAGTTTTTGAATTATGTACTATTTTTTACTTTTTATAAATTTTTGATTTTATTTATTTTCTCCACTTACGGCTATACTATTCGAAACAGTGGAACTGTTTGGACCTTTGCCGATGCAAAATGATCCAGGCAATTGATTGAAGTCAAAAAAATCGCAGTATTCCTAATAGTTTTTGAATTATGTACTATTTTTTACTTTTTATAAATTTTTGATTTTATTTATTTTCTCCACTTACGGCTATACTATTCGAAACAGTTGAACTCCATCGACCCTTGCCGAGGCAAAATGATCCAGGCAATCGATTGAAGTCAAAAAAATCGCAGTATTCCTAATAGTTTTTGAATTATGAACTATTTTTTACTTTTTATAAATTTTTGATTTTATTTATTTTTTCCACTTACGGCTATGCTATATTCGAAAGAGTGGAACTATTTGGACGTTTGACGATGCAAAATGATCCGGGCAATCGATTGATGTCAAAAAAATCGCAGTATTCCTAATAGTTTTGAATTATGAACTATTTTTTACTTTTTATAAATTTTTGATTTTATTTATTTTTTCCATTTACGGCTATACTATATTCGAAAGAGTGGAACTATTTGGACGTTTGACGATGCAAAATGATCCGGGCAATCGATTGATGTCAAAAAAAATCTCAGTATTCCTAATTGTTTTTGAATTATGAACTATTTTTTACTTTTTATAAATTTTTGATTTTATTTATTTTTTCCACTTACGGCTATACAATATTCGAAACAGTGGAACTATTTGGACCTTTGCCGATGCAAAGTGATCCAGGCAATCGATTGAAGTTCAAAAAAATCGCAGTATTCCTAATAGTTTTTGAATTATGAACTATTTTTTACTTTTTATAAATTTTTGATTTTATTTATTTTCTCCACTTACGGCTATACTATTCGAAACAGTGGAACTGTTTCGACCCTTGCCGATGCAAAATGATTTAGGCAATCGATTGAAGTCAAAAAAATCGCAGTATTCCTAATAGTTTTTGAATTATGTACTATTTTTTACTTTTTATAAATTTTTGATTTTATTTATTTTCTCCACTTACGGCTATACTATTCGAAACAGTGGAACTATTTGGACCTTTGCCGATGCAAAATGATCAAGGTAATCGATTGAAGTCAAAAAAATCGCAATATTCCTAATAGTTTTTGAATTATGAACTATTTTTTGCTTTTTATAAATTTTTGATTTTATTTATTTTCTCCACTTACGGCTATACTATTCGAAACAGTTCGATTGAAGTCACAAAAATCGCAGTATTCCTAATAGTTTTTGAATTATGAACTATTTTTTACTTTTTATAAATTTTTGATTTTATTTATTTTCTCCACTTACGGCTATACTATTCGAAACAGTGGAACTATTTGTACCTTTGCCGATGCAAAATGATCAAGGTAATCGATTGAAGTCAAAAAAATCGCAATATTCCTAATAGTTTTTGAATTATGAACTATTTTTTGCTTTTTATAAATTTTTGATTTTATTTATTTTCTCCACTTACGGCTATACTATTCGAAACAGTGGAACTCTTTCGACGCTCGCCAATGCAAAATGATCCAGGTAATCGATTGAAGTCAAAAAAGTCTCAGTATTCCTAATAGTTTTTGAATTATGAACTAAATTTATATAAATTATAAATTTTTGATTTTATTTATTTTTTCCACTTACGGCTATACTATATGCGAAACAGTGAAACTATTTGGACTTTTGCCGATGCAAAATGATCCAGGCAATCGATTGAAGTCAAAAAAATCGCAGTATTCCTAATAGTTTTTGAATTATGAACTATTTTTTACTTTTTATAAATTTTTGATTTTATATATTTTCTCCACTTACGGCTATACTATTAGAAACAGTGGAACTGTTTCGACCTTTGCCGATGCAAAATGGTCCAGGCAATCGATTGAAGTCAAAAAAATCGCAGTATTCCTAATAGTTTTTGAATTATGTACTATTTTTTACTTTTTATAAATTTTTGATTTTAATTATTTTCTCCACTTACGGCTATACTATTCGAAACAATGATACTCTTTCGACCCTTACCGATGCAATATGATCCAGGCAATCGATTGAAGTCAAAAAAATCTCAGAATTCCTAATAGTTTTTGAATTATGAACTATTTTTTACTTTTTATAAATTTTTGATTTTATTTATTTTTTCCACTTACGGCTATACTATTCGAAACAGTGGAACTGTTTGCACCTTTTGCCGATGCAAAATGATCCAGGCACTCGATTGAAGTCAAAAAAATCCCAGTATTCCTAATAGTTTTTGAATTATGTACTATTTTTTACTTTTTATAAATTTTTGATTTTATTTATTTTCTCCACTTACGGCTATACTATTCGAAACAGTGGAACTGTTTGGACCTTTGCCGATGCAAAATGATCCAGGCAATTGATTGAAGTCAAAAAAATCGCAGTATTCCTAATAGTTTTTGAATTATGTACTATTTTTTACTTTTTATAAATTTTTGATTTTATTTATTTTCTCCACTTACGGCTATACTATTCGAAACAGTTCAACTCCATCGACCCTTGCCGAGGCAAAATGATCCAGGCAATCGATTGAAGTCAAAAAAATCGCAGTATTCCTAATAGTTTTTGAATTATGAACTATTTTTTACTTTTTATAAATTTTTGATTTTATTAATTTTTTCCACTTACGGCTATACTATATTCGAAAGAGTGGAACTATTTGGACGTTTGACGATGCAAAATGATCCGGGCAATCGATTGATGTCAAAAAAATCTCAGTATTCCTAATAGTTTTGAATTATGAACTATTTTTTACTTTTTATAAATTTTTGATTTTATTTATTTTTTCCACTTACGGCTATACTATATTCGAAAGAGTGGAACTATTTGGACGTTTGACGATGCAAAATGATCCGGGCAATCGATTGATGTCAAAAAAATCTCAGTATTCCTAATTGTTTTTGAATTATGAACTATTTTTTACTTTTTATAAATTTTTGATTTTATTTATTTTTTCCACTTACGGCTATACAATATTCGAAACAGTGGAACTATTTGGACCTTTGCCGATGCAAAGTGATCCAGGCAATCGATTGAAGTTCAAAAAAATCGCAGTATTCCTAATAGTTTTTGAATTATGAACTATTTCTTACTTTTTATAAATTTTTGATTTTATGTATTTTCTCCACTTACGGCTATACTATTCGAAACAGTGGAACTGTTTCGACCCTTGCCGATGCAAAATGATTTAGGCAATCGATTGAAGTCAAAAAAATCGCAGTATTCCTAATTGTTTTTGAATTATGTACTATTTTTTACTTTTTATAAATTTTTGATTTTATTTATTTTCTCCACTTACGGCTATACTATTCGAAACAGTTGAACTCCTTCGACCCTTGCCGAGGCAAAATGATCCAGGCAATCGATTGAAGTCAAAAAAATCGCAGTATTCGTAATAGTTTTTGAATTATGAACTATTTTTTACTTTTTATAAATTTTTGATTTTATTTATTTTCTCCACTTACGGCTATACTATTCGAAACAGTGGAACTGTTTGGACTCTTGCCGTTGCAAAATGATCCAGGTAATCGATTGAAGTCAAAAAAATCGCAGTATTCCTAATAGTTTTTGAATTATGAACTATTTTTTACTTTTTATAAATTTTTGATTTTATTTATTTTTTCCACTTACGGCTATACTATATTCGAAAGAGTGGAACTATTTGGACGTTTGACGATGCAAAATGATCCGGGCAATCGATTGATGTCAAAAAAATCGCAGTATTCCTAATAGTTTTTGAATTATGAACTATTTTTTACTTTTTATAAATTTTTGATTTTATTTATTTTCTCCACTTTCGGCTATACTATCCGAAACAGTGGAACTGTTTCGACCCTTGCCGATGCAAAATGATCCAGGCAATCGATTGAAGTCAAAAAAATCTCAGTATTCCTAATAGCTTTTGAATTATGAACTATTTTTTACTTTTTATAAATTTTTAATTTTATTTATTTTTTCCAATTACGGCTATACAATATTCGAAACAGTGGAACTATTTGGACCTTTGCCGATGCAAAGTGATCCAGGCAATCGATTGAAGTGCAAAAAAATCGCAGTATTCCTTATAGTTTTTGAATTATGAACTATTTTTTACTTTTTATAAATTTTTTATTTTATTTATTTTCTCCACTTACGGCTATACTATTCGAAACAGTGGAACTGTTTCGACCCTTGCCGATGCAAAATGATTTAGGCAATCGATTGAAGTCAAAAAAATCTCAGTATTCCTAATAGTTTTTGAATTATGAACTATTTTATACTTTTTATAAATTTTTGATTTTATTTATTTTTTCCACTTACGGCTATACTATTCGAAACAGTGGAACTGTTTCGACCCTTGCCGATGCAAAATGATCCAGGTAATCGATTGAAGTCAAAAAAATCGCAGTATTCCTAATAGTTTTTGAATTATAAACAATTTTTTACTTTTTATAATTTTTTGATTTTATATATTTTTTCCACTTACGGCTCTACTATTCGAAACAGTGAAACTATTTGGACTTTTGCCGACGCAAAATGATCCGGGCAATCGATTGATGTCAAAAAAATCGCAGTATTCCTAATAGTTTTTGAATTATGAACTATTTTTTACTTTTTATAAATTTTTAATTTTATTTATTTTTTCCAATTACGGCTATACAATATTCGAAACAGTGGAACTATTTGGACCTTTGCCGATGCAAAGCGATCCAGGCAATCGATTGAAGTGCAAAAAAATCGCAGTATCCCTTATAGTTTTTGAATTATGAACTATTTTTTACTTTTTATAAATTTTTGATTTTATTTATTTTCTCCACTTACGGCTATACTATTCGAAACAGTGGAACTGTTTCGACCCTTGCCGATGCAAAATGATTTAGGCAATCGATTGAAGTCAAAAAAATCTCAGTATTCCTAATAGTTTTTGAATTATGAACTATTTTATACTTTTTATAAATTTTTGATTTTATTTATTTTTTCCACTTACGGCTATACTATTCGAAACAGTGGAACTGTTTCGACCCTTGCCGATGCAAAATGATCCAGGTAATCGATTGAAGTCAAAAAAATCGCAGTATTCCTAATAGTTTTTGAATTATAAACTATTTTTTACTTTTTATAATTTTTTGATTTTATATATTTTTTCCACTTACGGCTCTACTATTCGAAACAGTGAAACTATTTGGACTTTTGCCGATGCAAAATGATCCGGGAAATCGATTGATGTCAAAAAAATCGCAGTATTCCTAATAGTTTTTGAATTATGAACTATTTTTTACTTTTTATAAATTTTTGATTTTATTTATTTTCTCAACTTACGGCTATACTATTCGAAACAGTGGAACTGTTTCGACCCTTGCCGATGCAAAATGATCCAGGCAATCGATTGAAGTCAAAAAATCTCAGTATTCCTAATAGTTTTTGAATTATGAACTATTTTTTACTTTTTATAAATTTTTGATTTTATTTATTTTTTCCACTTACGGCTATACAATATTCGAAACAGTGGAACTGTTTCGACCTTTGCCGATGCAAATGATCCAGGTAATCGATTGAAGTCACAAAAATCGCAGTATTCCTAATAGTTTTTGAATTATGAACTATTTTTTACTTTTTATAAATTTTTTATTTTATATATTTTCTCCACTTACGGCTATACTATTAGAAACAATGGAACTGTTTCGACCCTTGCCGATGCAAAATGATCCAGGTAATCGATTGAAGTCAAAAAAATCGCAGTATTCCTAATAGTTTTTGAATTATAAACTATTTTTTACTTTTTATAATTTTTTGATTTTATATATTTTTTCCACTTACGGCTCTACTATTCGAAACAGTGAAACTATTTGGACTTTTGCCGATGCAAAATGATCCAGGCAATCTATTGAAGTCAAAAAAATCGCAGTATTCCTAATAGTTTTTGAATTATGAACTATTTTTTACTTTTTATAAA
This sequence comes from Tribolium freemani, assembly GCA_939628115.1. Lineage (NCBI taxonomy): Eukaryota > Metazoa > Arthropoda > Insecta > Coleoptera > Tenebrionidae > Tribolium > Tribolium freemani. The sequence goes on along the minus strand of OW626787.1, from coordinate 4,003,321 downwards.
TTTTTGATTTTATATATTTTCTCCACTTACGGCTATACTATTCGAAACAGTGGAACTGTTTCGACCTTTGCCGATGCAAATGATCCAGGTAATCGATTGAAGTCACAAAAATCGCAGTATTCCTAATAGTTTTTGAATTATGAACTATTTTTTACTTTTTATAAATTTTTTATTTTATATATTTTCTCCACTTACGGCTATACTATTCGAAACAATGGAACTGTTTCGACCCTTGCCGATGCAAAATGATCCAGGCAATCGATTGAAGTCAAAAAATTCTCAGTATTCCTAATAGTTTTTGAATTATGAACTATTTTTTACTTTTTACAAATTTTTGATTTTATTTATTTTCTCGACTAATTCTTCATCAAAAACACGACTAATGTCTCAGTTTGGATAAAAACGCTTTACTTGGTGCCATTTTTTGCTTAACGAACCGAATATAATTTAGTAAATCAGACTCAGAATGCTTTAGTCTGGATCAAAAGAACAATTTTTATTAAAATTTAAAAGAAAACGACTAATTTCGAAATATTATTTACACAGAAACAAGTCAAACACGAGTTAAACTTAAACAAAACAGACTGTAAACGTTTTATGTCGCTTCAAAAGAACGATTCATATTATAATTTGGAAGAAACCTGCTTATTTCGGCAGCTTTTTTACTTAGAAACGAGTAAAACCTTACCAAACCAAATTAAAAACATCTTATTTCGCCTCAAAAACACCGTTAATGTTACAGTTTAAAAGAAACACCTTATTTGGGTCTGCTTTTGCATAAAGAAACGAGTATAATTTAATAAAACAGACTGAGAACTTTCTAGATTAGTTTGAAGGAACGATTAAATTTATAATTTTGAAGAAAAGAACTCAATTCGAAGGATTCGTCTTCTTCTTCTTCTTCTTATTATTATTATTATTATCATTATTACTATTGTTATTATTATTATTATTATTATTATTATTATTATTATTATTATTATTATTATTATTATTATTATTATTATTATTATTATTATTATTATTATTATTATTATTATTATATATATATTTTTATTATTATTTTAATAATTTAAAACCAACTATAACTTCGAATAGTGAACGGTTTATGCACCAGTTTGTAAGAACATGGTTAATTTTTGACAAATATTTGCTTAAAAACCTGAAGACTTACACAAAGCAAATTGAAAACATCTTATTCTAGTTCAAAATAACAAATTATGTTATAGTTTCGACAAAAACAGCTTATTTTGGAAGTTTATTAGCTTTGAAACGAGCAAACGTTTACAAGACATACTGAAAACGCTTTAGTCAGGCTCAAAAGAACGAATTATGATATAGTTTGAACAAAAAGGGCTTATTCCGTACGATTGATTACCTAAATAAACGAGTATATTTAATAAAACAGACTGAAAACGTTATATTCTGGCTCAAAAGAACGATTGATGCAATAATTTGGAAACAAATGGCTTATTTCGAAAGATTATTAGCTTAGAATCCAGGAAAACTAACACAAATGGAGCCGAAAACGTCGTAGTTCGCATCAAAAATCGATATATATTATAATTCGAAAGAAAACTGCTTATTTCGAACAATTCTTAGCTTCGAAACCAGCAAACGTTTACAAAACATACTGAAAACCCTCTATTCAGTCTCAGAAGAACGAATTATGTTATAGTTTAAACAAAAACGGCAAATTTAAGACTATTTTTTGCTTAAAGAAACGAGTATATTTAATAAAACACACTGAAAACGCTTTATTCTTGCTCAAAAGAACGATTAATGCAATAATTTGGAAGCAAAGGGAATATTTTGAAGGTTTTTTTGCTTAGAATCCAGTAAAACTTATACAAATCAGGTCGAAAAGGTTTTATTTCGCTTCACAAAAGCGATATAAATCATAATTCGAAAGAAAGCGGCTTATTTCGAACGATTCTAAGCTTTGAATACAGCAAACATTTACAAAACATACTGAAAACGCTCTATTCAGGCTCAGAAGAACGAATTATGATATAGTTTAAACAAAAACGGCAAATTTTAGACTATTTTTTGCTTAAAGAATCGAGTATATTTAATAAAGCAGACAGAAAACGCTTTATTCTAGCTCATCAGAACGATTGATGCAATAATTTGGAAGCAAAAGGAATATTTCGAAGGTTTTTTTGCTTAGAATCCAGCAAAACTTATACAAATCGGACCGAAAACGTTTTATTTCGCTTCAAAAAAGCGATATATATTATAATTCGAAAGAAAACGGCTTATTTCGAAAGATTCTTAGCTCCAAAACCAGCAAACGCCTCAAAAAGACGTTCTATGTTACAGTTTGTAGAAAAGCGACTTATTTAAGCACAAAAGTACAAATTATTCAATAGTTTGAATGAAAAAAGGGCTTCGCTCGGTAGATTCTTTGCTTAGAAACGAGAAAAGGCACTAATTTTAAAGAAAAACCCTTTATTTTAGACAATTTCTTTTCTTAAAATCGAGAAATCTCCCAGGATTGGCTTTAATTAGTGCTTGAACTGTTTTCTTGTGACAATAAAACGTTTTCACTCTGCTTTATTAAAGTTTGCTTAATTTGAAGAAAAGAATAGTTCGAAATAAACCGTTTTCTTTTAATCTATAACATAATTCGTTCTTTTGAGCAAGAATAAAGAGTTTTGAGTCTGTTTCATTAAATATACTCGTTTCTTTAAGCAAAAAATAGTCTGAAATTTGCCCTTTTAGTTTAAACTATAACATAATTGGTTCTTTTGAGCCTGAATTGAGCGTTTTTAGTATGTTTTGTAAACGTTTGCTGGTTTCGAAGCTAAGAATCGTTCAAAATAAGCCGTTTTCTTTCGAATTATAATTTATATCGCTTATTTGAAGCGAACTAAGACGTTTTCGGCTCGATTTACATAAATTTTACTGGATTCTAAGTAAATAATCTTTCGAAATTAGCCATTTGCTTTCAAATTATTGCATCAATCGTTCTTTTGAGCAAGAATAAAGCGTTTTCGGTCTGTTTTATTAAATATACTCGTTTCTTTAAGCAAAAAATTGTCAGTAATTCACTGTTTTTGTTCAAACTATAATATAATTCGTTCTTTTGAGCCAGAATAAAGCGTTTGCAGCATGTTTTGTAAACGTTTGCTGGTTTCGAAGCTAAGAATCGTTCGAAATAAGCCGTTTTCTTTCGAATTATAATATATATCGCTTTTTTGAAGCGAACTAAGACGTTTTCGGCTCGATTTACATAAGTTTTACTGGATTCTAAGTAAATAATCTTTCGAAATTAGCCATTTGCTTTCAAATTATTGCATCAATCGTTCTTTTGAGCAAGAATAAAGCGTTTTCGGTCTGTTTTATTAAATATACTCGTTTCTTTAAGCAAAAAATTGTCTGAAATTCTCTGTTTTTGTTCTTTTGAGCCTGAATAAAGCGTTTGCAGTATGTTTTGTAAACGTTTGCTAGTTTCGAAGCTAAGAGTCGTTCGAAATAAGCCGTTTTCTTTTGAATTATAATATATATCGCTTTTTTACTGGATTCTAAGCAAAAAAACCTTCGAAATTTTCCCTTTGCTTCTAAATTATTGCATTAATCGTTCTTTTGAGCAAGGATATAGCGTTTTCAGTGTGTTTTATTAAATATTCTCGTTTCGTTAAGCAAAAAATAGTCTGAAATTTGCCGTTTTTGTTTAAACTATAACATAATTCGTTCTTCTGAGCCTGAATAGAGCGTTTTTAGTATGCTTTCTAAACGTTTGCTGGTTTCAAAGATAAGAATCGTTCGAAATAAGCCGTTTTCTTTCGAATTATAATATATATCGCTTTACTGAAGCGAACTAAGACGTTTTCGGCTAAATTTGTGTATGTTTTACTAGATTCTAAGCAAAAAATGTTTCGAAATAAGCCATTTGCTTCCAAATTCATGCATCAATCGTTCTTTTGAGCCAGAATAAAGCGTTTTCACTCTGTTTTATTAAATATACTCGTTTATTTAGGCAATCAATCGTACGGAATAAGCCCTTTTTTTTCAAACTATAGCATAATTCGTTCTTTTGAGCCTGATTAAAGCGTTTTCAGTATGTCTTGTAAACGTTTGCTCGTTTTAAAGCCAATAAACGTCCAAAATAATCTGTTTTTATCAAAACTATAACATTATTTGTTATTTTGAACTTGAATAAGATATTTTCAATTTGCTTTGTGTAAGTCTTCAGGTTTTTAAGCAAATATTTGTCAAAAATTAACAATGTGCTTACCAACAGGTGCATAAACCGTTCACTATTCGAAAGTTATAGTTGGTTTTAAATTATTATTAAAATAATAATAAAAAAAATATATAATAATAATAATAATAATAATGATAGTAATAATAATAATAATAATAATAATAATAATAATAATAATAATAATAACAATAATAATAATAATAATAATAATAATAATAATAATAATAATAATAATAATAATAATAATAATAACAATAATAATAATAATAATAATAATAATATGAAGAAGAAGACGAATCCTTCGAATTGAGTTCTTTTCTTCAAAATTATAAATTTAATCGTTCCTTCAAACTAATCTAGAAAGTTCTCAGTCTGTTTTATTAAATTATACTCGTTTCTTTATGCAAAAGCAGACCCAAATAAGGTGTTTTTTTTAAACTGTAACATTAATGGTGTTTTTGAGGCGAAATAAGATGTTTTTAGTTTGGTTTGGTAAGGTTTTACTCGTTTCTAAGCAAAAATGCTGCCGAAATAAGCAGGTTTCTTCCAAATTATAATATGAATCGTTCTTTTGAAGCGACATAAAACGTTTACAGTCTGTTTTGTTTAAGTTTAACTCGTGTTTGACTCGTTTCTGTGTAAATAATAATTCGAAATTAGTCGTTTTCTTTTAAATTTTAATAAAAATCGTTCTTTGATCCAGACTAAAGCATTCTCAGTCTGATTTACTAAATTATATTCGGTTCGTTAAGCAAAAAATCGCTCCAAATAAAGCGTTTTTATCCAAACTGAGACATTAGTCGTGTTTTTGATGAAGAATAAGTCGAGAAAATAAATAAAATCAAAAATTTATAAAAAGTAAATAATAGTTCATAATTCAAAAACTATTAGGAATACTGAGATTTTTTTGACTTCAATCGATTGCCTGGATCATTTTGCATCGGCAAAGGTCCAAATAGTTCCACTGTTTCGAATAGTATAGCCGTAAGTGGAGAAAATAAATAAAATAAAAAATTTATAAAAAGTAAAAAATAGTTCATAATTCAAAAACTATTAGGAATATTGCGATTTTTTTGACTTCAATCGATTGCCTGAATCATTTTGCATCGGCAAAGGTCCAAATAGTTCCACTGTTTCGAATATAGTATAGCCGTAAGTGGAAAAAATAAATAAAATCAAAAATTTATAAAAAGTAAAAAATAGTTCATAATTCAAAAACTATAAGGAATTCTGCGATTTTTATAACATCAATCGATTACCTGGATCATTTTGCATCGGCAAAGGTCCAAACAGTTCCACTGTTTCGAATAGTATAGCCGTAAGTGGAGAAAATAAATAAAATCAAAAATTTATAAAAAGTAAAAAATAGTTCATAATTCAAAAACTATTAGGAATACTGCGATTTTTTTGACTCCAATCGATTATTTGGATCATTTTGCATCGGCAATGGTTCAAAGAGTTCCACTGTTTCGAATAGTATAGCCGTAAGTGGAGAAAATAAATAAAATAAAAAATTTAGAAAAAGTAAAAAATAGTTCATAATTCAAAAACTATTAGGAATATTGCGATTTTTTTGACTTCAATCGATTGCCTGAATCATTTTGCATCGGCAAAGGTCCAAATAGTTCCACTGTTTCGAATATAGTATAGCCGTAAGTGGAAAAAATAAATAAAATCAAAAATTTATAAAATGTAAAAAATAGTTCATAATTCAAAAACTGTCAGGAATACTGAGATTTTTTTGACTTCAATCTATTACCTGGATCATTTTGCATCGGCAAGAGTCCAAACAGTTCCACTGTTTCGAATAGTATAGCCGTAAGTGGAGACAATAAATAAAATCAAAAATTTATAAAAAGTAAAAAATAGTTCATAATTCAAAAACTATTAGGAATACTGCGATTTTTTTGACATCAGTCGATTGCCTGGATCATTTTGCATCGGCAAAGGTCCAAATAGTTCCACTCTTTCGAATATAGTATAGCCGTAAGTGGAAAAAATAAATAAAATCAAAAATTTATAAAAAGTAAAAAATAGTTCATAATTCAAAAACTATTAGGAATACTGAGATTTTTATGACTTCAATCGATTACCTGGATCATTTTGCATCGGCAAGTGTCCAAACCGTTCCACTGTTTCGAATAGTATAGCCGTAAGTGGAGAAAATAAATAAAATCAAAAATTTATATAAAGTAAAAAATAGTTCATAATTCAAAAACTATTAGGAATACTGAGATTTTTTTGACTTCAATCGGTTGCGTGGATCATTTTGCATCGGCAAAGGTCTAAATAGTTCCACTGTTTCGAATAGTATAGCCGTTAGTGGAAAAAATAAATAAAAGTCAAAAATTTATAAAAAGTAAAAAATAGTTCATAATTAAAAAACTATTAGGAATACTGAGATTTTTTTGACTTCAATTGATTGCCTGAATCATTTTGCATCGGCAAGGGTCAAAACAGTTCCACTGTTTCGTATAGTATAGCCGTAAGTGGAGAAATTAAATAAAATCAAAAATTTATAAAAAGTAAAAAATAGTTCATAATTCAAAAACTATTAGGAATACTGCGATTTTTTTGAACTTCAATCGATTGCCTAAATCATTTTGCATCGGCAAAGGTCCAAATAGTTCCACTGTTTTGAATATAGTATAGCCGTAAGTGGAAAAAATAAATAAAATCAAAAATTTATAAAAAGTAAAAAATAGTTCATAATTCAAAAACTATTAGGAATACTGCGATTTTTTTGAACTTCAGTCGATTGCCTGGATCATTTTGCATCGGCAAAGGTCCAAATAGTTCCACTGTTTCGAATATAGTATAGCCGTTATTGGAAAAAATAAATAAAAGTCAAAAATTTATAAAAAGTAAAAAATAGTTCATAATTCAAAAACTATTAGGAATACTGAGATTTTTTTGACTTCAATCGATTGCCTGGATCATTTTGCATCGGCAAGGGTCGAAAGAGTTCCACTGTTTCGAATAGTATAGCCGTAAGTGGAGAAAATAAATGATATAAAAAATTTATAAAAAGTAAAAAATAGTTTATAATTCAAATAATATTAGGAATACTGCAATTTTTTTGACATCAATCGATTGCCTAGATCATTTTGCATCGGCAGAGGTGCAAATAGTTCCACTCTTTCGAATATAGTATAGCCGTAAGTGGAAACAATAAATAAAATCAAAAACTTATAAAAAGTAAAAAATAGTTTATAATTCAAAAACTATTAGAAATACTGCGATTTTTTTGAACTTCAATCGATTGCCTGGATCATTTTGCATCGGCAAAGGTCGAAACAGTTCCACTTTTTCGAATAGTATAGCCGTAAGTGCAGAAAATAAATAAAATCAAAAATTTATAAAAAGTAAAAAATAGTTCATAATTTAAAAACTATTAGGAATACAGCGATTTCTTTGACTAAAATCGATTGCCTGAATCATTTTGCATCGGCATAGGTCCAAACAGTTCCATTTTTTCGAATAGTATAGCCGTAAGTGGAGAAAATAAATAAAATCAAAAATTTATATAATGTAAAAAATAGTTCATAATTCAAAAACTATTAGGAATACTGCGATTTTTGTGATTTCAATCGCAGTATTCCTAATAGTTTTTGAATTATGAACAATTTTTTACTTTTTATAAATTTTTGATTTTATTTATTTTTTCCACTTACTATTCGAAACAGTGGAACTATTTGGACCTTTGAAGATGCAAAATAATCCGGGCAATCGATTGATGTCAAAAAAATCGCAGTATTCCTAATAGTTTTTGAATTATGAACTATTTTTTACTTTTTATAAATTTTTGATTTTATTTATTTTTTCCACTTACGGCTATACTATTCGAAACAGTGGAACTGTTTCGACCCACGCCGATGCAAAATGATCCAGACAATCGATTAAAGTTCAAAAAAATCGCGGTATTCCTAATAGTTTTTGAATTATGAACTATTTTTTACTTTTTATAAATTTTAGATTTTATTTATTTTCTCCACTTACGGCTATACTATTCGAAACAGTGGAACTGTTTCGACCCACGCCGATGCAAAATGATCCAGGCAATCGATTGAAGTCAAAAAAGTCTCAGTATTAGTAATAGTTTTTGAATTATGAACTATTATTTACTTTTTATAAATTTATGATTTTACTCATTTTTTCCACTTACGGCTATACTATATTCGAAACAGTGGAACTATTTGGACCTTTGCCGATGCAAGATGATCCAGGCAATCGATTGCAGTTCAAAAAAATCGCAGTATTCCTTATAGTTTTTGAATTATGAACTATTTTTTACTTTTTATAAATTTTTGATTTTATTTATTTTCTCCACTTACGGCTATACTATTCGAAACAGTGGAACTGTTTCGACGCTCGCCAATGCAAAATGATCCAGGTAATCGATTGAAGTCAAAAAAGTCTCAGTATTCCTAATAGTTTTTGAATTATGAACTATTATTTACTTTTTATAAATTTTTGATTTTATTAATTTTTTCCACTTACGGCTATACTATATTCGAAACAGTGAAACTATTTGGACTTTTGCCGATGCAAAATGATCCAGGCAATCGATTGAAGTCAAAAAAATCGCAGTATTCCTAATAGTTTTTGAATTATGTACTATTTTTTACTTTTTATAAATTTTTGATTTTAATTATTTTCTCCACTTACGGCTATACTATTCGAAACAATGGAACTCTTTCGACCCTTACCGATGCAATATGATCCAGGCAATCGATTGAACTCAAAAAAATCTCAGAATTCCTAATAGTTTTTGAATTATGAACTATTTTTTACTTTTTATAAATTTTTGATTTTATATATTTTTTCCACTTACGGCTATACTATTCGAAACAGTGGAACTGTTTTTACCTTTGCCGATGCAAAATGATCCAGGCAATCGATTGAAGTCAAAAAAATCCCAGAATTCCTAATAGTTTTTGAATTATGTACTATTTTTTACTTTTTATAAATTTTTGATTTTATTTATTTTCTCTACTTACGGCTATACTATTCGAAACAGTGGAACTGTTTCGACCCTTGCCGATGCAAAATGATTTAGGCAATCGATTGAAGTCAAAAAAATCTCAGTATTCCTAATAGTTTTAGAATAGTTTAGAATTATGAACTATTTTTTACTTTTTATAAATTTTTGATTTTATTTATTTTCTCCACTTACGGCTATACTATTCGAAACAGTGGAACTGTTTGGACTCTTGCCGATGCAAAGTGATCCAGGCAATCGATTGAAGTTCAAAAAAATCGCAGTTTTCCTCATAGTTTTTGAATTATGAACTATTTTTTACTTTTTATAAATTTTTGATTTTATTTATTTTCTCAACTTACGGCTATACTATTCGAAACAGTGGAACTGTTTCGACCCTTGCCGATGCAAAATGATTTAGGCAATCGATTGAAGTCAAAAAAATCTCAGTATTCCTAATAGTTTTAGAATTATGAACTATTTTTTACTTTTTATAAATTTTTGATTTTATTTATTTTCTCCACTTACGGCTATACTATTCGAAACAGTGGAACTGTTTCGACCCTTGCCGATGCAAAATGATCCAGGCAATCGATTGATGTCAAAAAAATCGCAGTATTCCTAATAGTTTTTGAATTATGAACTATTTTTTACTTTTTATAAATTTTTGATTTTATTTATTTTTTCCACTTACGGCTATACAATATTCGAAACAGTGGAACTATTTGGACGTTTGCCGATGCAAAATGATCCAGGCAATCGATTGAAGTTCAGAAAAATCGCAGTATTCCTAATAGTTTTTGAATTATGCACTATTTTTTACTTTTTATAAATTTTAGATTTTATTTATTTTCTCCACTTACGGCTATACTATTCGAAACAGTGGAACTGTTTCGACGCTCGCCGATGCAAAGTGATCCAGGTAATCGATTGAAGTCAAAAAATACTCAGTATTCCTAATAGTTTTTGAATTATGAACTATTATTTACTTTTTATAAATTTTTGATTTTATTTAATTTTTCCACTTACGGCTATACTATATTCGAAACAGTGAAACTATTTGGACGTTTGCCGATGCAAAATGATCCAGGCAATCGATTGAAGTCAAAAAAATCGCAGTATTCCTAATAGTTTTCGAATTATGTACTATTTTTTACTTTTTATAAATTTTTGATTTTATTTATTTTCTCCACTTACAGCTATACTATTCGAAACAGTGGAACTGTTTCGACCCTTGCCGATGCAAAATGATCCAGGCAATCGATTGAAGTCAAAAAAATCTCAGTATTCCTAATAGTTTTTGAATTATGAACTATTTTTTACTTTTTATAAATTTTTGATTTTATTTATTTTCTGCACTTACGGCTATACTATTCGAAACAGTGAAACTGTTTCGACCCTTGCCGATGCAAAATGATCCAGGCAATCGATTGAAGACAAAAAAATCTCAGAATTCCTAATAGTTTTTGAATTATGAACTATTTTTTACTTTTTATAAATTATTGATTTTATTTATTTTTTCCACTTACGGCTATACTATTCGAAATAGTGGAACTGTTTGGACCTTTGCCGATGCAAAATGATCCAGGCAATCGATTGATGTCAAAAAAAATCGCAGTATTCCTAATAGTTTTTGAATTATGAACTATTTTTTACTTTTTATAAATTTTTGATTTTATTTATTTTCTCAACTTACGGCTATACTATTCGAAACAGTGGAACTGTTTCGACCCTTGCCGATGCAAAATGATCCAGGCAATCGATTGAAGTCAGAAAAATAGCAGTATTCCTAATAGTTTTTGAATTATGAACTATTTTTTACATTTTATAAATTTTTGATTTTATTTATTTTCACCACTTACGGCTATACTATTCGAAACAGTGGAACTGTTTGAACTCTTGCCGTTGCAAAATGATCCATGTAATCGATTGAAGACAAAAAAATCGCAGTATTCCTAATAGTTTTTGAATTATGAACTATTTTTTACTATTTATAAATTTTTGATTTTATTTATTTTCCCCACTTACGGCTATACTATTCGAGACAGTGGAACTGTTTCGACCCTTGCTGATGCAACATGATCCAGGCAATCGATTGAAGTCAAAAAAATCTCAGTATTCCTAATAGTTTTTGAATTATGAACTATTTTTTACTTTTTATAAATTTTTGATTTTATATATTTTCTCCACTTACGGCTATACTATTCGAAACAGTGGAACTGTTTGAACTCTTGCCCTTGCAAAATGATCCAGGTAATCGATTGAAGACAAAAAAATCGCAGTATTTCTAATAGTTTTTGAATTATGAACTATTTTTTACTTTTTATAAATTTTTGATTTTATTTATTTTCTCCACTTACGGCTATACTATTCGAAACAGTGGAACTGTTTGAACTCTTGCCGTTGCAAAATGATCCAGGTAATCGATTGAAGACAAAAAAATCGCAGTATTCCTAATAGTTTTTGAATTATGAACTATTTTTTACTTTTTATAAATTTTTGATTTTATTTATTTTCTCCACTTACGGCTATACTATTCGAGACAGTGGAACCGTTTCGACACTTGCCGATGCAACATGATCCAGGCAATCGATTGAAGTCAAAAAAATCGCAGTATTCCTAATAGTTTTTGAATTATAAACTATTTTTTACTTTTTATAAATTTTTGGTTTTATTTATTTTCTCCACTTACGGCTATACAATATTCGAAACAGTAAAACTATTTGGACCTTTGCCGATGCAAAATGATCCGGGCAATCGATTGATGTCAAAAAAATCGCAGTATTTCTAATAGTTTTTGAATTATGAACTATTTTTTACTTTTTATAAATTTTTGATTTTATTTATTTTCTCCACTTACGGCTATACTATTCGAAACAGTGGAACTGTTTCGACCCTTGCCGATGCAAAATGATCCAGGCAATCGATTGAAGTCAAAAAAATCGCAGTATTCCTAATAGTTTTTGAATTATGTACTATTTTTTACTTTTTATAAATTTTTGATTTGATTTATTTTTTCCACTTACGGCTATACTATATTCGAAAGAGTGGAACTATTTGGACGTTTGCCGATGCAAAATGATCCGGGCTATCGATTGATATCAAAAAAATCGCAGTATTTCTAATAGTTTTTGAATTATGAACTATTTTTTACTTTTTATAAATTTTTGATTTTATTTATTTTCTCCACTTACGGCTATACTATTCGAGACAGTGGAACCGTTTCGGCACTTGCCGATGCAACATGATCCAGGCAATCGATTGCAGTCAAAAAAATCTCAGTATTCCTAATAGTCTTTGAATTATGAACTATTTTTTACTTTTTATAAACTTTTGATTTTATTTATTTTCTCTACTTACGGCTATACTATTCGAGACAGTGGAACTGTTTCGACCCCTGCCGATGCAACATGATCCAGGCAATCGATTGAAGTCAAAAAAATCTCAGTATTCCTAATAGTTTTTGAATTATGAACTATTTTTTACTTTTTATAAATTTTTGATTTTATTTATTTTTTCCACTTACGGCTATACTATATTCGAAACAGTGGAACTATTTGGACCTTTGCCGATGCAAAATGATCCAGGCAATCGATTGAAGTCAGAAAAATAGCAGTATTCCTAATAGTTTTTGAATTATGAACTATTTTTTACATTTTATAAATTTTTGATTTTATTTATTTTCTCCACTTACGGCTATACTATTCGAAACAGTGGAACTGTTTGAACTCTTGCCGTTGCAAAATGATCCAGGTAATCGATTGAAGACAAAAAAATCGCAGTATTCCTAATATTTTTTGAATTATGAACTATTTTTTACTATTTATAAATTTTTGATTTTATTTATTTTCTCCACTTACGGCTATACTATTCGAGACAGTGGAACCGTTTCGACACTTGCCGATGCAACATGATCCAGGCAATCGATTGAAGTCAAAAAAATCGCAGTATTCCTAATAGTTTTTGAATTATAAACTATTTTTTACTTTTTATAAATTTTTGGTTTTATTTATTTTCTCCACTTACGGCTATACTATTCGAAACAGTGGAACTGTTTCGACCCTTGCCGATGCAAAATGATCCAGGCAATCGATTGAAGGCACAAAAATCGCAGTATTCCTAATAGTTTTTGAATTATAAACTATTTTTTACTTTTTATAAATTTTTGATTTTATTTATTTTTTCCACTTACGGCTATACTATATTCGAAAGAGTGGAACCATTTGGACGTTTGCCGATGCAAAATGATCCGGGCAATCGATTGATGTCAAAAAAATCGCAGTATTACTAATAGTTTTTGAATTATGAACTATTTTTTACTTTTTATAAATTTTTGATTTTATTTATTTTTTCCACTTACGGCTATACAATATTCGAAACAGTGGAACTATTTGGACCTTTGCCGATGCAAAATGATCCAGGTAATCGATTGAAGTCACAAAAATCGCAGTATTCCTAATAGTTTTTGAATTATGAAGTATTTTTTACTTTTTATAAATTTTTGATTTTATTTATTTTCTCCACTTACGGATATACTATTCGAAACAGTGGAACTGTTTCGACCCGTCCCGATGCAAAATGATCCAGGCAATCGATTGAAGTCAAAAAAATCGCAGTATTTCTAATAGTTTTTGAATTATGAACTATTTTTTACTTTTTATAAATTTTTGATTTTATTTATTTTCTCCACTTACGGCTATACTATTCGAAACAGTGGAACTGTTTCGACCCGTGCCGATGCAAAATGATCCAGGCAATCGATTGAAGTCAAAAAAATCGCAGTATTTCTAATAGTTTTTGAATTATGAACTATTTTTTACTTTTTATAAATTTTTGATTTTATTTATTTTCTCCACTTACGGCTATACTATTCAAAAAAGTGGAACTGTTTGGACCATTGCCGATGCAAAATGATCCAGGCAATCGATTGAAGTCAAAAAAATCTCAGTATTCCTAATAGTTTTTGAATTATGAACTATTATTAACTTTTTATAAATTTTTGATTTTATTAATTTTTTCCACTTACGGCTCTACTATTCGAAACAGTGAAACTATTTGGACTTTTGCCGAAGCAAAATGATCCAGGCAATCGATTGAAGTTCAAAAAAATCGCAGTATTCCTAATGGTTTTTGAATTGTGAACTATTTTTTACTTTTTATAAATTTTTGATTTTATTTATTTTTTCCACTTACGGCTATACTATTCGAAACAGTGAAACTATTTAGACTTTTGCCGAAGCAAAATGATCCAGGCAATCGATTGAAGTTCAAAAAAATCGCAGTATTCCTAATAGTTTTTGAATTATGAACTATTTTTTACTTTTTATAAATTTTTGATTTTATTTATTTTCTCCACTTACGGCTATACTATTCGAGACGGTGGAACCGTTTCGACACTTGCCGATGCAACATGATCCAGGCAATCGATTGAAGTCAAAAAAATCTTAGTATTCCTAATAGTTTTTGAATTATGAACTATTTTTCACTTTTTATAAACTTTTGATTTTATTTATTTTCTCTACTTACGGCTATACTATTCGAGACAGTGGAACTGTTTCGACCCCTGCCGATGCAACATGATTCAGGCAATCGATTGAAGTCAAAAAAATCTTAGTATTCCTCATAGTTTTTGAATTATGTACTATTTTTTACTTTTTATAAATTTTTGATTTTATTTATTTTTTCCACTTACGGCTATACTATATTCGAAACAGTGGAACTGTTTGGACCTTTGCCGATGCAAAATGATCCAGGCAATCGATTGAAGTCAAAAAAATCCCAGTATTCCTAATACTTTTTGAATTATGTACTATTTTTTACTTTTTATAAATTTTTGATTTTATTTATTTTCTCCACTTACGGCTATAGTATTCGAAACAGTGGAACTGTTTGGACCTTTGCCGATGCAAAATGATCCAGGTAATCGATTGAAGTCAAAAAAATCGCAGTATTCCTAATAGTTTTTGAATTATGAACTATTTTTTACTTTTTATAAATTTTTGATTTTATTTATTTTCTCCACTTACGGCTATACTATTCAAAAAAGTGGAACTGTTTGGACCATTGCCGATGCAAAATGATCCAGGCAATCGATTGAAGTCAAAAAAATCTCAGTATTCCTAATAGTTTTTGAATTATGAACTATTTTTTACTTTTTATAAATTTTTGATTTTATTTATTTTCTCCACTTACGGCTATACTATTCAAAAAAGTGGAACTGTTTGGACCATTGCCGATGCAAAATGATCCAGGCAATCGATTGAAGTCAAACAAATCTCAGTATTCCTAATAGTTTTTGAATTATGAACTATTATTAACTTTTTATAAATTTTTGATTTTATTTATTTTTCCCACTTACGGCTATACTATTCGAAACAGTGGTACTGTTTGGACCTTTGCCGATGCAAAATGATCCAGGCAATCGATTGAAGTCAAAAAAATCCCAGTATTCCTAATACTTTTTGAATTATGTACTATTTTTTACTTTTTATAAATTTATGATTTTATTTATTTTCTCCACTTACGGCTATACTATTCGAAACAGTGGAACTGCTTGGACCTTTGCCGATGCAAAATGATCCAGGTAATCGATTGAAGTCAAAAAAATCGCTGTATTCCTAATAGTTTTTGAATTATGAACTATTTTTACTTTTTATAAATTTTTGATTTTATTTATTTTCTCCACTTACGGCTATACTATATTCGAAAGAGTGGAACTGTTTCGACCCGTGCCGATGCAAAATGATCCAGGCAATCGATTGAAGTCAAAAAAATCTGAGCATTCCTAATAGTTTTTGAATTATGAACTATTTTTTACTTTTTATAAATTTTTGATTTTATTTATTTTTTCCACATACGGCTATACTATATTCGAAAGAGTGGAACTATTTGGACCTTTGCCGATGCAAAATGATCCAGGCAATCGATTGATGTCAAAAAAATCGCAGTATTCCTAATAGTTTTTGAATTATGAAATATTATTAACTTTTTATAAATTTTTTATTTTATTTATTTTCTCCACTTACGGCTATACTATTCGAAACAGTGAAACTGTTTAGACCTTTGCCGATGCAAAATGATCCAAGTAATCGATTAGAGTCAAAAAAATCGCAGTATTCCTAATAGTTTTTAAATTATGAACCATTTTTTACTTTTTATAAATTTTTGATTTTATTTATTTTCTCCACTTACGGCTATACTATTCGAAACAGTGGAACTGTTTGGACTTTTGCCGATGCAAAATGATCCAGGTAATCGATTGAAGTCAAAAAAATCGCAGTATTCCTAATAGTTTTTGAATTATAAACTATTTTTTACTTTTTATAATTTTTTGATTTTATTTATTTTTTCCACTTACGGCTCTACTATTCGAAACAGTGAAACTATTTGGACTTTTGCCGAAGCAAAATGATCCAGGCAATCGATTGAAGTCAAAAAAATCGCAGTATTCCTAATAGTTTTTGAATTATGAACTATTTTTTACTTTTTATAAATTTTTGATTTAATTTATTTTCTCCACTCACGGCTATACTATTCGAAACAGTTCAACTGTTTCGACCCTTGCCGATGCAAAATGATCCGGGCAATCGATTGAAGTCAAAAAAATCTCAGTATTCCTAATAGTTTTTGAATTATGAACCATTTTTTACTTTTTATAAATTTTTGATTTTATTTATTTTCTCCACTTACGGCTATACTATTCGAAATAGTGGAACTGTTTGGACCTTTGCCGATGCAAAATGATCCAGGTAATCGATTGAAGTCAAAAAAATCGCAGTATTCCTAATAGTTTTTGAATTATAAACTATTTTTTACTTTTTATAATTTTTTTATTTTATTTATTTTTTCCACTTACGGCTCTACTATTCG
Source organism: Tribolium freemani (assembly GCA_939628115.1). Classification (NCBI taxonomy): domain Eukaryota; kingdom Metazoa; phylum Arthropoda; class Insecta; order Coleoptera; family Tenebrionidae; genus Tribolium; species Tribolium freemani. Next base: position 3,986,261 of record OW626787.1, on the reverse strand, counting down.
AAACAGTGAAACTATTTGGACTTTTGCCGATGCAAAATGATCCGGGCAATCGATTGATGTCAAAAAAATCGCAGTATTCCTAATAGTTTTTGAATTATGAACTATTTTTTACTTTTTATAAATTTTTGATTTTATTTATTTTCTCCACTTACGGCTATACTATTCGAAACAGTGGAACTGTTTCGACCCGTGCCGATGCAAAATGATCCAGGCAATCGATTGAAGTCAAAAAAATCTCAGTATTCCTAATAGTTTTTGAATTATGAACTATTTTTTACTTTTTATAAATTTTTGATGTTATTTATTTTTTCCACTTACGGCTATACTATATTCGAAACAGTGAAACTATTTGGACTTTTGCCGATGCAAAATGATCCAGGCAATCGATTGAAGTCAAACAAATCTCAGTATTCCTAATAGTTTTTGAATTATGAACTATTATTTACTTTTTATAAATTTTTGCTTTTATTTATTTTTTCCACTTACGGCTATACTATTCGAAACAGTGGAACTGTTTGGACCTTTGCCGATGCAAATTGATCCAGGCAATCGATTGAAGTCAAAAAAATCCCAGTATTCCTAATACTTTTTGAATTATGTACTATTTTTTACTTTTTATAAATTTTTGATTTTATTTATTTTCTCCACTTACGGCTATACTATTCGAAACAGTGGATCTGTTTCGACCCTTGCCGATGCAAAATGATCCAGGCAATCGATTGATGTCAAAAAAATCGCAGTATTCCTAATTGTTTTTGAATTATGAACTATTTTTTACTTTTTATAAATTTTTGATTTTATATATTTTCTCAACTTACGGCTATACTATTCGAAACAGTGGAACTGTTTCGACCCTTGCCGATGCAAAATGATCCAGGCAATCGATTGAAGTCAAAAAATCTCAGTATTCCTAATAGTTTTTGAATTATGAACTATTTTTTACTTTTTATAAATTTTTGATTTTATTTATTTTTTCCACTTACGGCTATACAATATTCGAAACAGTGGATCTATTTGGACCTTTGCCGATGCAAAATGATCCAGGTAATCGATTGAAGTCAAAAAAATCGCAGTATTCCTAATAGTTTTTGAATTATGAACTATTTTTTACTTTTTATAAATTTTTGATTTTATATATTTTCTCCACTTACGGCTATACTATTCGAAGCAGTGGAACAGTTTGGACACTTGCCGATGCAAAATGATCCAAGTAATCGATTGAAGTCATAAAAATCTCAGTATTCCTAATAGTTTTTGAATTATGAACTATTTTTTACTTTTTATAAATTTTTGATTTTATTCATTTTTTCCACTTACGGCTATACTATTCGAAACAGTGGAACAGTTTGGACACTTGCCGATGCAAAATGATCCAGGCAATCGATTGCAGTTTAAATAAATCGCAGTATTCCTTATAGTTTTTGAACTATGAACTATTTTTAATTTTTTATAAATTTTTGATTTTATTTATTTTATCCACTTACGGCTATACTATTCGAAACAGTGGAACTGTTTCGACCTTTGCCGATGCAAAATGATCCAGGTAATCGATTGAAGTCACAAAAATCGCAGTATTCCTAATAGTTTTTGAATTATGAAGTATTTTTTACTTTTTATAAATTTTTGATTTTATTTATTTTTTCCACATACGGCTATACTATATTCGAAAGAGTGGAACTATTTGGACATTTGCCGATGCAAAATGATCCAGGCAATCGATTGATGTCAAAGAAATCGCAGTATTCCTAATAGTTTTTGAATTATGAACTATTTTTACTTTTTATAAATTTTGGCTTTTATTTATTTTCTCCACTTACGGCTATACTATTCGAAACAGTGGAACTGTTTCGACCCGTGCCGATGCAAAATGATCCAGGCAATCGATTGAAGTCAAAAAAATCTGAGTATTCCTAATAGTTTTTGAATTATGAACTATTTTTTACTTTTTATAAATTTTTGATTTTATTTATTTTTTCCACTTACGGCTATACTATATTCGAAGGAGTGGAACTATTCGGACCTTTGCCAATGCAAAATGATCCAGGTAATCGATTGAAGTCAAAAAAATTGCAGTATTCCTAATAGTTTTTGAATTATAAACTATTTTTTACTTTTTATAATTTTTTGATTTTATTTATTTTTTCCACTTACGGCTCTACTATTCGAAACAGTGAAACTATTTGGACTTTTGCCGAAGCAAAATGATCCAGGCAATCGATTGAAGTCAAAAAAATCCCAGTATTCCTAATACTTTTTGAATTATGTACTATTTTTTACTTTTTATAAATTTTTGATTTTATTTATTTTCTCCACTTACGGCTATACTATTCGAAACAGTGGAACTGTTTGGACCTTTGCCGATGCAAAATGATCCAGGTAATCGATTGAAGTCAAAAAAATCGCAGTATTCCTAATAGTTTTTGAATTATGAACTATTTTTTACTTTTTATAAATTTTTGATGTTATTTATTTTTTCCACTTACGGCTATACTATATTCGAAACAGTGAAACTATTTGGACCTTTGCTGATGCAAAATGATCCAGGCAATCGATTGAAGTCAAAAAAATCCCAGTATTCCTAATACTTTTTGAATTATTTACTATTTTTTACTTTTTATAAATTTTTGATTTTATTTATTTTCTCCACTTACGGCTATACTATTCGAAACAGTGGAACTGTTTCGACCCTTGCCGATGCAAAATGATCCAGGCAATCGATTGATGTCAAAAAAATCGCAGTATTCCTAACAGTTTTTGAATTATGAACTATTATTTACTTTTTATAAATTTTTGATTTTATTTATTTTCTCAACTTACGGCTATACTATTCGAAACAGTGGAACTGTTTCGACCCTTGCCGATGCAAAATGATCCAGGCAATAGATTGAAGTCAAAAAATTTCAGTATTCCTAATAGTTTTTGAATTATGAACTATTTTTTACTTTTTATAAATTTTTGATTTTATTTATTTTTTCCACTTACGGCTATACAATATTCGAAACAGTGGAACTATTTGGACCTTTGCCGATGCAAAATGATCCAGGCAATCGATTGAAGTCAAAAAAATCCCAGTATTCCTAATACTTTTTGAATTATTTACTATTTTTTACTTTTTATAAATTTTTGATTTTATTTATTTTCTCCACTTACGGCTATACTATTCGAAACAGTGGAACTGTTTCGACCCTTGCCGATGCAAAATGATCCAGGCAATCGATTGATGTCAAAAAAATCGCAGTATTCCTAATAGTTTTTGAATTATGAACTATTTTTTACTTTTTATAAATTTTTGATTTTATTTATTTTCTCAACTTACGGCTATACTATTCGAAACAGTGGAACTGTTTCAACCCTTGCCGATGCAAAATGATCCAGGCAATAGATTGAAGTCAAAAAATCTCAGTATTCCTAATAGTTTTTGAATTATGAACTATTTTTTACTTTTTATAAATTTTTGATTTTATTTATTTTTTCCACTTACGGCTATACTATATTCGAAACAGTGGAACTATTTGGACCTTTGCCGATGCAAAATGATCCAGGCAATCGATTGAAGTTCAAAAAAATCGCAGTATTCCTAATAGTTTTTGAATTATGAACCATTTTTTACTTTTTATAAATTTTAGATTTTATTTATTTTCACCACTTACGGGTATACTAATCGAAACAGTGGAACTGTTTCGACCCTCGCCGATGCAAAATGATCCAGACAATCGATTGAAGTCAAAAAAGTCTCAGTATTAGTAATAGTTTTTGAATTATGAACTATTATTTACTTTTTATAAATTTATGATTTTACTCATTTTTTCCACTTACGACTATACTATATTCGAAACAGTGGAACTATTTGGACCTTTGCCGATGCAAAATGATCCAGGCAATCGATTGCAGTTCAAAAATATCGCAGTATTCCTTATAGTTTTTGAATTATGAACTATTTTTTATTTTTTATAAATTTTTGATTTTATTTATTTTATCCACTTACGGCTATACTATTCGAAACAGTGGAACTGTTTCGACGCTCGCCGATGCAAAATGATCCAGGTAATCGATTGAAGTCAAAAAAGTCTCAGTATTCCTAATAGTTTTTGAATTATGAACTATTATTTACTTTTTATAAATTTTTGATTTTATTTATTTTTTCCATTTACGGCTATACTATATTCGAAACAGTGAAACTATTTGGACTTTTGCCGATGCAAAATGATCCAGGCAATCGATTGAAGTCAAAAAAATCGCAGTATTCCTAATAGTTTTTGAATTATGAACTATTTTTTACTTTTTATAAATTTTTGATTTTATATATTTTCTCCACTTACGGCTATACTATTCGAAACAGTGGAACTGTTTCGACCTTTGCCGATGCAAAATGATCCAGGTAATCGATTGAAGTCACAAAAATCGCAGTATTCCTAATAGTTTTTGAATTATGAACTATTTTTTACTTTTTATAAATTTTTGATTTTATTTATTTTCTGCACTTATGGCTATACTATTCGAAACAGTGAAACTGTTTCGACCCTTGCCGATGCAAAATGATCCAGGCAATCGATTGAAGACAAAAAAATCTCAGAGTTCCTAATAGTTTTTGAATTATGAACTATTTTTTACTTTTTATAAATTATTGATTTTATTTATTTTTTCCACTTACGGCTATACTATTCGAAACAGTGGAACTGTTTGGACACTTGCCGATGCAAAATGATCCAGGCAATCGATTGAAGTCAAAAAAATCCCAGTATTCCTAATACTTTTTGAATTATTTACTATTTTTTACTTTTTATAAATTTTTGATTTTATTTATTTTCTCCACTTACGGCTATACTATTCGAAACAGTGGAACTGTTTCGACCCTTGCCGATGCAAAATGATCCAGGCAATCGATTGGTGTCAAAAAAATCGCAGTATTCCTAATAGTTTTTGAATTATGAACTATTTTTTACTTTTTATAAATTTTTGATTTTATTTATTTTCTCAACTTACGGCTATACTATTCGAAACAGTGGAACTGTTTCGACCCTTGCCGATGCAAAATGATCCAGGCAATAGATTGAAGTCAAAAAATCTCAGAATTCCTAATAGTTTTTGAATTATGAACTATTTTTTACTTTTTATAAATTTTTGATTTTATTTATTTTTTCCACTTACGGCTATACAATATTCGAAACAGTGAAACTATTTGGACCTTTGCCGATGCAAAATGATCCAGGCAATCGATTGAAGTCAAAAAAATCCCAGTATTCCTAATACTTTTTGAATTATTTACTATTTTTTACTTTTTATAAATTTTTGATTTTATTTATTTTTTCCACTTACGGCTATACAATATTCGAAACAGTGGATCTATTTGGACCTTTGCCGATGCAAAATGATCCAGGTAATCGATTGAAGTCAAAAAAATCGCAGTATTCCTAATAGTTTTTGAATTATGTACTATTTTTTACTTTTTATAAATTTTTGATTTTATTTATTTTCTCCACTTACGGCTATACTATTCGAAACAGTGGAACTGTTTGGACCTTTGCCGATGCAAAATGATCCAGGTAATCGATTGAAGTCAAAAAAATCGCAGTATTCCTAATAGTTTTTGAATTATGAACTATTTTTTACTTTTTATAAATTTTTGATGTTATTTATTTTTTCCACTTACGGCTATACTATATTCGAAACAGTGAAACTATTTGGACCTTTGCCGATGCAAAATGATCCAGGCAATCGATTGAAGTCAAAAAAATCCCAGTATTCCTAATACTTTTTGAATTAATTACTATTTTTTACTTTTTATAAATTTTTGATTTTATTTATTTTTTCCACTTACGGCTATACAATATTCGAAACAGTGGATCTATTTGGACCTTTGCCGATGCAAAATGATCCAGGTAATCGATTGAAGTCAAAAAAATCGCAGTATTCCTAATAGTTTTTGAATTATGAACTATTTTTTACTTTTTATAAATTTTTGATTTTATTTATTTTCTCAACTTACGGCTATACTATTCGAAACAGTGGAACTGTTTCGACCCTTGCCGATGCAAAATGATCCAGGCAATAGATTGAAGTCAAAAAATCTCAGTATTCCTAATAGTTTTTGAATTATGAACTATTTTTTACTTTTTATAAATTTTTGATTTTATTTATTTTTTCCACTTACGGCTATACAATATTCGAAACAGTGGAACTATTTGGACCTTTGCCGATGCAAAATGATCCAGGTAATCGATTGAAGTCAAAAAAATCGCAGTATTCCTAATAGTTTTTGAATTATGGACTATTTTTTACTTTTTATAAATTTTTGATGTTATTTATTTTTTCCACTTACGGCTATACTATATTCGAAACAGTGAAACTATTTGGACCTTTGCCGATGCAAAATGATCCAGGCAATCGATTGAAGTCAAAAAAATCCCAGTATTCCTAATACTTTTTGAATTATTTACTATTTTTTACTTTTTATAAATTTTTGATTTTATTTATTTTTTCCACTTACGGCTATACAATATTCGAAACAGTGGATCTATTTGGACCTTTGCCGATGCAAAATGATCCAGGTAATCGATTGAAGTCAAAAAAATCGCAGTATTCCTAATAGTTTTTGAATTATGTACTATTTTTTACTTTTTATAAATTTTTGATTTTATTTATTTTCTCCACTTACGGCTATACTATTCGAAACAGTGGAACTGTTTGGACCTTTGCCGCTGCAAAATGATCTAGGCAATCGATTGAAGTCAAAAAAATCCCAGTATTCCTAATACTTTTTGAATTATGTACTATTTTTTACTTTTTATAAATTTTTGATTTTATTTATTTTCTCCACTTACGGCTATACTATTCGAAACAGTGGAACTGTTTGGACCTTTGCCGATGCAAAATGATCCAGGTAATCGATTGAAGTCAAAAAAATCGCAGTATTCCTAATAGTTTTTGAATTATGAACTATTTTTTACTTTTTATAAATTTTTGATGTTATTTATTTTTTCCACTTACGGCTATACTATATTCGAAACAGTGAAACTATTTGGACCTTTGCCGATGCAAAATGATCCAGGCAATCGATTGAAGTCAAAAAAATCCCAGTATTCCTAATACTTTTTGAATTATTTACTATTTTTTACTTTTTATAAATTTTTGATTTTATTTATTTTCTCCACTTACGGCTATACTATTCGAAACAGTGGAACTGTTTCGACCCTTGCCGATGCAAAATGATCCAGGCAATCGATTGATGTCAAAAAAATCGCAGTATTCCTAATAGTTTTTGAATTATGAACTATTTTTTACTTTTTATAAATTTTTGATTTTATTTATTTTCTCAACTTACGGCTATACTATTCGAAACAGTGGAACTGTTTCGACCCTTGCCGATGCAAAATGATCCAGGCAATAGATTGAAGTCAAAAAATCTCAGTATTCCTAATAGTTTTTGAATTATGAACTATTTTTTACTTTTTATAAATTTTTGATTTTATTTATTTTTTCCACTTACGGCTATACAATATTCGAAACACTGGAACTATTTGGACCTTTGCCGATGCAAAATGATCCAGGCAATCGATTGAAGTCAATAAAATCCCAGTATTCCTAATACTTTTTGAATTATTTACTATTTTTTACTTTTTATAAATTTTTGATTTTATTTATTTTCTCCACTTACGGCTATACTATTCGAAACAGTGGAACTGTTTCGACCCTTGCCGATGCAAAATGATCCAGGCAATCGATTGATGTCAAAAAAATCGCAGTATTCCTAATAGTTTTTGAATTATGAACTATTTTTTACTTTTTATAAATTTTTGATTTTATTTATTTTCTCAACTTACGGCTATACTATTCGAAACAGTGGTACTGTTTCGACCCTTGCCGATGCAAAATGATCCAGGCAATAGATTGAAGTCAAAAAATCTCAGTATTCCTAATAGTTTTTGAATTATGAACTATTTTTTACTTTTTATAAATTTTTGATTTTATTTATTTTTTCCACTTACGGCTATACAATATTCGAAACAGTGGAACTATTTGGACCTTTGCCGATGCAAAATGATCCAGGCAATCGATTGAAGTTCAAAAAAATCGCAGTATTCCTAATAGTTTTTGAATTATGAACTATTTTTTACTTTTTATAAATTTTAGATTTTATTTATTTTCTCCACTTACGGCTATACTAATCGAAACAGTGGAACTGTTTCGACCCTCGCCGATGCAAAATGATCCAGGCAATCGATTAAAGTCAAAAAAGTCTCAGTATTAGTAATAGTTTTTGAATTATGAACTATTATTTACTTTTTATAAATTTATGATTTTGCTCATTTTTTCCACTTACGACTATACTATATTCGAAACAGTGGAACTATTTGGACCTTTGCCGATGCAAAATGATCCAGGCAATCGATTGCAGTTCAAAAAAATCGCAGTATTCCTTATAGTTTTTGAATTATGAACTATTTTTTATTTTTTATAAATTTTTGATTTTATTTATTTTATCCACTTACGGCTATACTATTCGAAACAGTGGAACTGTTTCGACGCTCGCCGATGCAAAATGATCCAGGCAATAGATTGAAGTCAAAAAATCTCAGTATTCCTAATAGTTTTTGAATTATGAACTATTTTTTACTTTTTATAAATTTTTGATTTTATTTATTTTTTCCACTTACGGCTATACAATATTCGAAACAGTGGAACTATTTGGACCTTTGCCGATGCAAAATGATCCAGGCAATCGATTGAAGTCAAAAAAATCGCAGTATTCCTAATAGTTTTTGAATTATGAACTATTTTTTACTTTTTATAAATTTTTGATTTTATATATTTTCTCCACTTACGGCTATACTATTCGAAACAGTGGAACTGTTTCGACCTTTGCCGATGCAAAATGATCCAGGTAATCGATTGAAGTCACAAAAATCGCAGTATTCCTAATAGTTTTTGAATTATGAACTATTTTTTACTTTTTATAAATTTTTGATTTTATTTATTTTCTGCACTTATGGCTATACTATTCGAAACAGTGAAACTGTTTCGACCCTTGCCGATGCAAAATGATCCAGGCAATCGATTGAAGACAAAAAAATCTCAGAGTTCCTAATAGTTTTTGAATTATGAACTATTTTTTACTTTTTATAAATTATTGATTTTATTTATTTTTTCCACTTACGGCTATACTATTCGAAACAGTGGAACTGTTTGGACACTTGCCGATGCAAAATGATCCAGGCAATCGATTGAAGTCAAAAAAATCCCAGTATTCCTAATACTTTTTGAATTATTTACTATTTTTTACTTTTTATAAATTTTTGATTTTATTTATTTTCTCCACTTACGGCTATACTATTCGAAACAGTGGAACTGTTTCGACCCTTGCCGATGCAAAATGATCCAGGCAATCGATTGATGTCAAAAAAATCGCAGTATTCCTAATAGTTTTTGAATTATGAACTATTTTTTACTTTTTCTAAATTTTTGATTTTATTTATTTTCTCAACTTACGGCTATACTATTCGAAACAGTGGAACTGTTTCGACCCTTGCCGATGCAAAATGATCCAGGCAATAGATTGAAGTCAAAAAATCTCAGTATTCCTAATAGTTTTTGAATTATGAACTATTTTTTACTTTTTATAAATTTTTGATTTTATTTATTTTTTCCACTTACGGCTATACAATATTCGAAACAGTGGAACTATTTGGACCTTTGCCGATGCAAAATGATCCAGGCAATCGATTGAAGTTCAAAAAAATCGCAGTATTCCTAATAGTTTTTGAATTATGAACTATTTTTTACTTTTTATAAATTTTAGGTTTTATTTATTTTCTCCACTTACGGCTATACTATTCGGAACAGTGGAACTGTTTCGACCCTCGCCGATGCAAAATGATCCAGGCAATCGATTGAAGTCAAAAAAGTCTCAGTATTAGTAATAGTTTTTGAATTATGAACTATTATTTACTTTTTATAAATTTATGATTTTACTCATTTTTTCCACTTACGACTATACTATATTCGAAACAGTGGAACTATTTGGACCTTTGCCGATGCAAAATGATCCAGGCAATCGATTGCAGTAAAAAAAAATCGCAGTATTCCTTATAGTTTTTGAATTATGAACTATTTTTTATTTTTTATAAATTTTTGATTTTATTTATTTTATCCACTTACGGCTATACTATTCGAAACAGTGGAACTGTTTCGACGCTCGCCGATGCAAAATGATCCAGGTAATCGATTGAAGTCAAAAAAGTCTCAGTATTCCTAATAGTTTTTGAATTATGAACTATTATTTACTTTTTATAAATTTTTGATTTTATTTATTTTTTCCATTTACGACTATACTATATTCGAAACAGTGAAACTATTTGGACTTTTGCCGATGCAAAATGATCCAGGCAATCGATTGAAGTCAAAAAAATCGCAGTATTCCTAATAGTTTTTGAATTATGAACTATTTTTTACTTTTTATAAATTTTTGATTTTATATATTTTCTCCACTTACGGCTATACTATTCGAAACAGTGGAACTGTTTCGACCTTTGCCGATGCAAAATGATCCAGGTAATCGATTGAAGTCACAAAAATCGCAGTATTCCTAATAGTTTTTGAATTATGAACTATTTTTTACTTTTTATAAATTTTTGATTTTATTTATTTTCTGCACTTATGGCTATACTATTCGAAACAGTGAAACTGTTTCGACCCTTGCCGATGCAAAATGATCCAGGCAATCGATTGAAGACAAAAAAATCTCAGAGTTCCTAATAGTTTTTGAATTATGAACTATTTTTTACTTTTTATAAATTATTGATTTTATTTATTTTTTCCACTTACGGCTATACTATTCGAAACAGTGGAACTGTTTGGACACTTGCCGATGTAAAATGATTCAGGTAATCGATTGAAGTCAAAAAAATCTCAGTATTCCGAATAGTTTTTGAATTATGAACTATTTTTTACTTTTTATAAATTATTGATTTTATTTATTTTTTCCACTTACGGCTATACTATTCGAAACAGTGGAACTGTTTGGACACTTGCCGATGTAAAATGATTCAGGTAATCGATTGAAGTCAAAAAAATCGCAGTATTCCTAATAGTTTTTGAATTATAAACTATTTTTTACTTTTTATAAATTTTAGATTTTATTTATTTTCTCCACTTACGGCTATACTATTCGAAACAGTGGAACTGTTTCGACCCTCGCCGATGCAAGATGATCCAGGCAATCGATTGAAGTCAAAAAAGTCTCAGTATTAGTAATAGTTTTTGAATTATGAACTATTATTTACTTTTTATAAATTTATGATTTTACTCATTTTTTCCACTTACGGCTATACTATATTCGAAACAGTGGAACTATTTGGACCTTTGCCGATGCAAAATGATCCAGGCAATCGATTGCAGTTCAAAAAAATCGCAGTATTCCTTATAGTTTTTGAATTATGAACTTTTTTTTATTTTTTACAAATTTTTGATTTTATTTATTTTATCCACTTACGGCTATACTATTCGAAACAGTGGGAAAAAATCTCAGTATTCCGAATAGTTTTTGAATTATGAACTATTTTTTACTTTTTATAAATTTTTGATTTTATTTATTTTTTCCACTTACGGCTATACTATATTCGAAAGAGTGGAACTATTTGGACCTTTGCCGATGCAAAATGATCCAGGCAATCGATTGAAGTCAAAAAAATCTCAGTATTCCTAATAGTTTTTGAATTATGAACTATTTTTTATTTTTTATAAATTTTTGATTTTATTTATTTTTTCCACTTACGGCTCTACTATTCGAAACAGTGGAACTATTTGGACTTTTGCCCAAGCAAAATGATCCAAGCAATCGATTGAAGTCAAAAAAATCGCAGTATTCCTAATAGTTTTTGAATTATTAACTATTTTTTACTTTTTATAAATTTTTGATTTAATTTATTTTCTCCACTCAGGGCTATACTATTCGAAACAGTGGAACTGTTTCGACCCTTGCCGATGCAAAGTGATCCAGGCAATCGATTGAAGTCAAAAAAATCGCAGTATTCCTAATAGTTTTTGAATTATTAACTATTTTTTACTTTTTATAAATTTTTTATTTTATATATTTTCCCCACTTACGGCTATACTATTCGAAACAATGGAACTGTTTCGACCCTTGCCGATGCAAAATGATCCAGGCAATCGATTGAAGTCAAAAAATTCTCAGAATTCCTAATAGTTTTTGAATTATGAACTATTTTTTACTTTTTACAAATTTTTGATTTTATTTATTTTCTAGACTAATTCTTCATCAAAAACACGACAACTGTCTCAGTTTGGATAAAAACGCTTTACTTGGTGCCATTTTTTGCTTAACGAACCGAATATAATTTAGTAAATCAGACTCAGAATGCTTTAGTCTGGATCAAAAGAACGATTTTTATTAAAATTTAAAAGAAAACGACTAATTTCGAAATATTATTTACACAGAAACAAGTCAAACACGAGTTAAACTTAAACAAAACAGACTGTAAACGTTTTATGTCGCTTCAAAAGAACGATTCATATTATAATTTGGAAGAAACCTGCTTATTTCGGCAGCTTTTTTACTTAGAAACGAGTAAAACCTCACCAAACCAAACTAAAAACATCTTATTTCGCCTCAATAACACCATTAATGTTACAGTTTAAAAGAAACACCTTATTTGGGTCTGCTTTTGCATAAAGAAACGAGTATAATTTAATAAAACAGACTGAGAACTTTCTAGATTAGTTTGAAGGAACGATTAAATTTATAATTTTGAAGAAAAGAACTCAATTCGAAGGATTCGTCTTCTTCTTCTTATTATTATTATTATTATTATTATCATTATTACTATTGTTATTATTATTATTATTATTATTATTATTATTATTATTATTATTATTATATATATTTTTTATTATTATTTTAATAATTTAAAACCAACTATAACTTCGAATTGTGAACGGTTTATGCACCAGTTTGTAAGAACATGGTTAATTTTTGACAAATATTTGCTTAAAAACCTGAAGACTTACACAAAGCAAATTGAAAACATCTTATTCTAGTTCAAAATAACAAATTATGTTATAGTTTCGATAAAAACAGCTTATTTTGGACGTTTATTAGCTTTGAAACGAGCAAACGTTTACAAGACATACTGAAAACGCTTTAGTCAGGCTCAAAAGAACGAATTATGATATAGTTTGAACAAAAAGGGCTTTTTCCGTACGATTGATTACCTAAATAAACGAGTATATTTAATAAAACAGACTGAAAACGTTATATTCTGGCTCAAAAGAACGATTGATGCAATAATTTGGAAACAAATGGCTTATTTCGAAAGATTATTAGCTTAGAATCCAGGAAAACTAACACAAATGGAGCCGAAAACGTCGTAGTTCGCTTCAAAAATCGATATATATTATAATTCGAAAGAAAACTGCTTATTTCGAACAATTCTTAGCTTCGAAACCAGCAAACGTTTACAAAACATACTGAAAACCCTCTATTCAGTCTCAGAAGAACGAATTATGTTATAGTTTAAACAAAAACGGCAAATTTAAGACTATTTTTTGCTTAAAGAAACGAGTATATTTAATAAAACACACTGAAAACGCTTTATTCTTGCTCAAAAGAACGATTAATGCAATAATTTGGAAGCACAGGGAATATTTTGAAGGTTTTTTTGCTTAGAATCCAGTAAAACTTATACAAATCAGGTCGAAAACGTTTTATTTCGCTTCAAAAAAGCGATATAAATCATAATTCGAAAGAAAGCGGCTTATTTCGAACGATTCTAAGCTTTGAAAACAGCAAACGTTTACAAAACATACTGAAAACGCTCTATTCAGGCTCAGAAGAACGAATTATGTTATAGTTTAAACAAAAACGGCAAATTTCAGACTATTTTTTGCTTATAGAAGCGAGTATATTTAATAAAACAGACTGAAAACGCTTTATTCTTGCTCAAAAGAACGATTGATGCAATAATTTGGAAGCAAAGGGAATATTTCGAAGGTTTTTTTGTTTAGAATCCAGCAAAACTTATACAAATCCGGCCGAAAACGTTTTATTTCGCTTCAAAAAAGCGACATAAATTATAATTCGAAAGAAAGCGGCTTATTTCGAACGATTCTGAGCTTTGAAAACAGCAAACATTTACAAAAAACTGAAAACGCTTTATTCTGGCTCAAAGGAACGAATTATGTTATAGTTTGATCAAAAACAGTGAATTTCAAACAATTTTTTGCTTAAAGAATCGAGTATATTTAATAAAGCAGACAGAAAACGCTTTATTCTAGCTCATCAGAACGATTGATGCAATAATTTGGAAGCAAAGGGAATATTTCGAAGGATTTTTTGCTTAGAATCCAGCAAAACTTATACAAATCGGGCCGAAAACGTTTTATTTCGCTTAAAAAAAGCGATATATATTATAATTCGGAAGAAAACGGCTTATTTCGAAAGATTCTTAGCTCCAAAACCAGCAAACGCCTCAAAAAGACGTTCTATGTTACAGTTTGTAGAAAAGCGACTTATTTAAGCACAAAAGTACAAATTATTCAATAGTTTGAATGAAAAAAGGGCTTCTCTAGGTAGATTCTTTGCTTAGAAACGAGAAAAGGCACTAATTTTAAAGAAAAACCCTTTATTTTAGACAATTTCTTTCCTTAAAATCGAGAAATCTCCCAGGATTGGCTTTAATTAGTGCTTGAACTGTTTTCTTGTGACAATAAAACGTTTTCACTCTGCTTTATTAAAGTTTGCTTAATTTGAAGCCAAGAATAGTTCGAAATAAACCATTTTCTTTTAATCTATAACATAATTCGTTCTTTTGAGCAAGAATAAAGAGTTTTGAGTCTGTTTCATTAAATATACTCGTTTCTTTAAGCAAAAAATAGTCTGAAATTTGCCGTTTTAGTTTAAACTATAACATAATTCGTTCTTTTGAGCCTGAATTGAGCGTTTTTAGTATGTTTTGTAAACGTTTGCTGGTTTCGAAGCTAAGAATCGTTCGAAATAAGCCGTTTGCTTTCAAATTATTGCATCAATCGTTCTTTTGAGCAAGAATAAAGCGTTTTCGGTCTGTTTTATTAAATATACTCGTTTCTTTAAGCAAAAAATTGTCTGAAATTTACTGTTTTTGTTCAAACTATAATATAATTCGTTCTTTTGAGCCAGAATAAAGCGTTTGCAGTATGTTTTGTAAACGTTTGCTGGTTTCGAAGCTAAGAATCGTTCGAAATAAGCCGTTTTCTTTCGAATTATAATATATATCGCTTATTTGAAGCGAACTAAGACGTTTTCGGCTCGATTTACATAAGTTTTACTGGACTCTAAGTAAATAATCTTTCGAAATTAGCCATTTGCTTTCAAATTATTGCATCAATCGTTCTTTTGAGCAAGAATAAAGCGTTTTCGGTCTGTTTTATTAAATATACTCGTTTCTTTAAGCAAAAAATTGTCTGAAATTCTCTGTTTTTGTTCAAACTATAATATAATTCGTTCTTTTGAGCCTGAATAAAGCGTTTGCAGTATGTTTTGTAAACGTTTGCTGGTTTCGAAGCTAAGAGTCGTTCGAAATAAGCCGTTTTCTTTCGAATTATAATATATATCGCTTTTTTGATGCGAACTTAGACGTTTTCGGTGGGATTTGCATAAGTTTTACTGGATTCTAAGCAAAAAAACCTTCGAAATTTTCCCTTTGCTTCTAAATTATTGCATTAATCGTTCTTTTGAGCAAGGATATAGCGTTTTCAGTGTGTTTTATTAAATATTCTCGTTTCGTTAAGCAAAAAATAGTCTGAAATTTGCCGTTTTTGTTTAAACTATAACATAATTCGTTCTTCTGAGCCTGAATAGAGCGTTTTTAGTATGCTTTTTAAACGTTTGCTGGTTTCAAAGATAAGAATCGTTCGAAATAAGCCGTTTTCTTTCGAATTATAATATATATCGATTTTCTGAAGCGAACTAAGACGTTTTCGGCTCAATTTGTGTATGCTTTACTAGATTCTAAGCAAAAAATGTTTCGAAATAAGCCATTTGCTTCCAAATTCATGCATCAATCGTTCATTTGAGCCAGAATAAAGCGTTTTCACTCTGTTTTATTAAATATACTCGTTTATTTAGGCAATCAATCGTACGGAATAAGCCCTTTTTGTTCAAACTATAGCATAATTCGTTCTTTTGAGCCTGATTAAAGCGTTTTCAGTATGTCTTGTAAACCTTTGCTCGTTTCAAAGCTAATAAACGTCCAAAATAATCTGTTTTTATCAAAACTATAACATTATTTGTTATTTTGAACTTGAATAAGATATTTTCAATTTGCTTTGTGTAAGTCTTCAGGTTTTTAAGCAAATATTTGTCAAAAATTAACAATGTGCTTATCAACAGGTGCATAAACCGTTCACTATTCGAAAGTTATAGTTGGTTTTAAATTATTATTAAAATAATAATAAAAAAATATATATAATAATAATAATAATAATAATGATAGTAATAATAATAATAATAATAATAATAATAATAATAATAATAATAATAATAATAATAATAACAATAATAATAATAATAATAATAATAATAATAATAATAATAATAAGAAGAAGAAGAAGACGAATCCTTCGAATTGAGTTCTTTTCTTCAAAATTATAAATTTAATCGTTCCTTCAAACTAATCTAGAAAGTTCTCAGTCAGTTTTATTAAATTATGCTCGTTTCTTTATGCAAAAGCAGACCCAAATAAGGTGTTTTTTTTTAAACTGTAACATTAATGGTGTTTTTGAGGCGAAATAAGATGTTTTTAGTTTGGTTTGGTAAGGTTTTACTCGTTTCTAAGCAAAAAAGCTGCCGAAATAAGCAGGTTTCTTCCAAATTATAATATGAATCGTTCTTTTGAAGCGACATAAAACGTTTACAGTCTGTTTTGTTTAAGTTTAACTCGTGTTTGACTCGTTTCTGTGTAAATAATAATTCGAAATTAGTCGTTTTCTTTTAAATTTTAATAAAAATCGTTCTTTGATCCAGACTAAAGCATTCTCAGTCTGATTTACTAAATTATATTCGGTTCGTTAAGCAAAAAATCGCTCCAAATAAAGGGTTTTTTCCAAACTGAGACATTAGTCGTGTTTTTGATGAAGAAGAATAAGTCGAGAAAATAAATAAAATCAAAAATTTATAAAAAGTAAATAATAGTTCATAATTCAAAAACTATTAGGAATACTGAGATTTTTTTGACTTCAATCGATTGCCTGGATCATTTGGCATCGGCAAGGTTCGAAATAGTTCCATTGTTTCGAATAGTATAGCCGTAAGTGGAGAAAATAAATAAAATCAAAAATTTATAAAAAGTAAAAAATAGTTTATAATTCAAAAACTATTAGGAATACTGCGATTTTTTTGACTCCAATCGATTATTTGGATCATTTTGCATCGGCAAAGGTCCAAACAGTTCCACTGTTTCGAATAGTATAGCCGTAAGTGGAGAAAATAAATAAAATAAAAAATTTATAAAAAGTAAAAAATAGTTCATAATTCAAAAACCATTAGGAATATTGCGATTTTTTTGATTTCAATCGATTGCCTGAATCATTTTGCATCGGCAAAGGCCCAAATAGTTTCACTGTTTCGAATATAGTATAGCCGTAAGTGGAAAAAATAAATAAAATCAAAAATTTATAAAAAGTAAAAAATAGTTCATAATTCAAAAACTATAAGGAATACTGCGATTTTTATAACTTCAATCGATTACCTGGATCATTTTGCATCGGGAAAGGTCCAAACAGTTCCACTGTTTCGAATAGTATAGCCGTAAGTGGAGAAAATAAATAAAATCAAAAATTTATAAAAAGTAAAAAATAGTTCATAATTCAAAAACTATTAGGAATACTGCGATTTTTTTGACTCCAATCGATTATTTGGATCATTTTGCATCGGCAAAGGTCCAAACAGTTCCACTGTTTCGAATAGTATAGCCGTAAGTGGAGAAAATAAATAAAATAAAAAATTTATAAAAAGTAAAAAATAGTTCATAATTCAAAAACTATTAGGAATATTGCGATTTTTTTGACTTCAATCGATTGCCTGAATCATTTTGCATCGGCAAAGTCCCAAATAGTTCCACTGTTTCGAATATAGTATAGCCGTAAGTGGAAAAAATAAATAAAATCAAAAATTTATAAAAAGTAAAAAATAGTTCATAATTCAAAAACTGTCAGGAATACTGCGATTTTTTTGACTTCAATCGATTACCTGGATCATTTTGCATCGGCAAAGGTCCAAATAGTTCCACTGTTTCGAATAGTATAGCCGTAAGTGGAAAAAATAAATAAAATCAAAAATTTATAAAAAGTAAAAAATAGTTCATAATTCAAAAACTATTAGGAATACTGAGATTTTTATGACTTCAATCGATTACCTGGATCATTTTGCATCGGCAAGGGTCAAAACAATTCCACTGTTTCGTATAGTATAGCCGTAAGTGGAGAAATTAAATAAAATCAAAAATTTATAAAAAGTAAAAAATAGTTCATAATTCAAAAACTATTAGGAATACTGAGATTTTTTTGACTTCAATCGATTGCCTGCATCATTTTGCATCGGCAAGGGTCGAAAGAGTTCCACTGTTTCGAATAGTATAGCCGTAAGTGGAGAAAATAAATAAAATCAAAAATTTATAAAAAGTAAAAAATAGTTCATAATTCAAAAACTATTAGGAGTTCTGATATTTTTTTGACTTCAATCGATTGCCTGGATCATTTTGCATCGGCAAGGGTCAAAAGAGTTCCACTGTTTCGAATAGTATAGCCGTAAGTGGAGAAAATAAATAAAATCAAAAATTTATAAAAAGTACAAAATAGTTCATAATTCAAAAACTATTAGGAATACTGCAATTTTTTTGACATCAATCGATTGCCTGGATCATTTTGCATCGGCAGAGGTCCAAATAGTTCCACTCTTTCGAATATAGTAAGCCGTAAGTGGAAAAAATAAATAAAATCAAAAATTTATAAAAAGTAAAAAATAGTTTATAATTCAAAAACTATTAGAAATACTGCGATTTTTTTGAACTTCAATCGATTGCCTGAATCATTTTGCATCGGCAAAGGTCCAAATAGTTCCACTGTTTTGAATATAGTATAGCCGTAAGTGGAAAAAATAAATAAAATCAAAAATTTATAAAAAGTAAAAAATAGTTCATAATTCAAAAACTATTAGGAATACTGCAATTTTTTTGAACTTCAATCGATTGCCTGGATCATTTTGCATCGGCAAAGGTCCAAATAGTTCTACTCTTTCGAATATAGTATAGCCGTAAGTGGAAAAAATAAATAAAATCAAAAATTTATAAAAAGCAAAAAATAGTTCATAATTCAAAAACTATTAGGAATACTGCGATTTTTGTGACTTCAATCGATTACCTGGGTTATTTTGCATTGAAACAGTGGAACTGTTTGGACCTTTGTCAATGCAAAATGATCCAGGCAATCGACTGAAGTCAAAAAAATCGCAGTATTCCTAATAGTTTTTGAATTATGAACTCTTCTTTACTTTTTATAAATTTTTGATTTTATATATTTTTTCCACTTACGGCTATACTATTCGAAACAGTGGAACCGTTTGGACACTTGCCGATGCAAAATGATCCAGGTAATCGATTGAAGCCAAAAAAATCTCAGTATTCCTAATAGTTTTTGAATTATGAACTATTTTTTACTTTTTATAAATTTTTGATTTTATTTATTTTCTCCACTTACGGCTATACAATATTCGAAACAGTGGAACTATTTGGACCTTTGCCGATTCAAATTGATCCAGGCAATCGATTGAAGTTCAAAAAAATCGCAGTATTCCTTATAGTTTTTGAATTATGAACTATTTTTTACTTTTTATAAATTTTTGATTTTATTTATTTTCTCCACTTACGGCTATACTATTCGAAACAGTGGAACTGCTTCGACCCTCGCCGATGCAAAATGATCCAGGCAATCGGTTGAAGTCAAAAAAGTCTCAGTATTCCTAACAGTTTATGAATTATGAACTATTATTAACTTTCTATAAATTTTTGATTTTATTCATTTTTTTCACTTACGGCTATACTATTCGAAACAGTGGAACTGTTTGGACCTTTGCCGATGCAAAATGACCCAGGCAATCGATTGAAGTCAAAAAAATCGCAGTATTCCCAATAGTTTTTGAATTATGAACTATTTTTTACTTTTTATAAATTTTTGATTTTATTTATTTTCTCCACTTACGGCTATACAATATTCGAAACAGTGGAACTATTTGGACCTTTGCCGATTCAAATTGATCCAGGCAATCGATTGAAGTTCAAAAAAATCGCAGTATTCCTTATAGTTTTTGAATTATGAACTATTTTTTACTTTTTATAAATTTTTGATTTTATTTATTTTCTCCACTTACGGCTATACTATTCGAAACAGTGGAACTGCTTCGACCCTCGCCGATGCAAAATGATCCAGGCAATCGATTGAAGTCAAAAAAGTCTCAGTATTCCTAACAGTTTATGAATTATGAACTATTATTAACTTTCTATAAATTTTTGATTTTATTCATTTTTTCCACTTACGGCTATACTATATTCGAAACAGTGGAACTATTTGGGCCTCTGCCGATGCAAAATAATCCAGGCAATCGATTGAAGTCAAAAAACTCTCAGTATTCCTAATAGTTTTTGAATTATGAACTATTATTTACTTTTTATAAATTTTTGATTTTATTTATTTTTTCCACTTACGGCTATACTATTCGAAACAGTGGAACTGTTTGGACCTTTGCCGATGCAAAATGACCCAGGCAATCGATTGAAGTCAAAAAAATCGCAGTATTCCCAATAGTTTTTGAATTATGAACTATTTTTTACTTTTTATAAATTTTTGATTTTATTTATTTTCTCCACTTACGGCTATACTATTCGAAACAGTGGAACTGTTTGGACCTTTGCCGATGCAAAATGGTCCAGGCAATCGATTGAAGTTCAAAAAAATCGCAGTATACCTATTAGTTTTTGAATTATGAACTATTATTTACTTTTTATAAATTTTTGATTTTATTTATTTTTTCCACTTACGGCTATACTATTCGAAACACTGGAACTGTTTGGACCTTTGCCGATGCAAAATGGTCCAGGCAATCGATAGAAGTCAAAAAAATCGCAGTATTCCTAATAGTTTTTGAATTATGAACTATTTTTTACTTTTTATAAATTTTTGATTTTATTTATTTTCTCCACTTACGGCTATACTATTCGAAACAGTGGAACTGTTTGGACTTTTCCCGATGCAAAATGATCCAGGCAATCGATTGAAGTCAAAAAAATCGCAGTATTCCTTATAGTTTTTGAATTATGTACTATTTTTACTTTTTATAAATTTTTGATTTTATTTATTTTCTCCACTTACGGCTATACTATTCGAAACAGTAGAACTGTTTGGACCTTTGCCGATGCAAAATGATCCAGGCAATCGATTGAAGTTCAAAAAAATCGCAGTATACCTAATAGTTTTTGAATTATGAACTATTTTTTACTTTTTATAAATTTTTGATTTTATTTATTTTCTCCACTTACGGCTATACTATTCGAAACAGTGGAACTGTTTGGACTCTTCCCGATGCAAAATGATCCAGGCAATCGATTGAAGTCAAAAAAATCGCAGTATTCCTAATAGTTTTTGAATTATGTACTATTTTTACTTTTTATAAATTTTTGATTTTATTTATTTTCTCCACTTACGGCTATACTATTCGAAACAGTAGAACTGTTTGAACCTTTGCCGATACAAAATGATCCAGGCAATCGATTGAGTCAAAAAAATCGCAATATTCCTAATAGTTTTTGAATTATGTACTATTTTTTACTTTTTATAAATTTTTGATTTTATTTATCTTTTCCACTTACGGCTATACTATATTCGAAAGAGTGGAATTATTTGGACGTTTGCCGATGCAAAATGATCCGGGCAATCGATTGATGTCAAAAAAATCGCAGTATTCCTAATAGTTTTTGAATTATGAACTCTTCTTTACTTTTTATAAATTTTTGATTTTATATATTTTTTCCACTTACGGCTATACTATTCGAAACAGTGGAACCGTTTGGACACTTGCCGATGCAAAATGATCCAGGTAATCGATTGAAGCCAAAAAAATCTCAGTATTCCTAATAGTTTTTGAATTATGAACTATTTTTTACTTTTTATAAATTTTTGATTTTATTTATTTTCTCCACTTACGGCTATACAATATTCGAAACAGTGGAACTATTTGGACCTTTGCCGATGCAAATTGATAAAGGCAATCGATTGAAGTTCAAAAAAATCGCAGTATTCCTTATAGTTTTTGAATTATGAACTATTTTTTACTTTTTATAAATTTTTGATTTTATTTATTTTCTCCACTTACGGCTATACTATTCGAAACAGTGGAACTGCTTCGACCCTCGCCGATGCAAAATGATCCAGGCAATCGATTGAAGTCAAAAAAGTCTCAGTATTCCTAATAGTTTATGAATTATGAACTATTATTAACTTTCTATAAATTTTTGATTTTATTCATTTTTTTCACTTACGGCTATACTATATTCGAAACAGTGGAACTATTTGGGCCTCTGCCGATGCAAAATAATCCAGGCAATCGATTGAAGTCAAAAAACTCTCAGTATTGCTAATAGTTTTTGAATTATGAACTATTATTTACTTTTTATAAATTTTTGATTTTATTTATTTTTTCCACTTACGGCTATACTATTCGAAACAGTGGAACTGTTTGGACCTTTGCCGATGCAAAATGACCCAGGCAATCGATTGAAGTCAAAAAAATCGCAGTATTCCCAATAGTTTTTGAATTATGAACTATTTTTTACTTTTTATAAATTTTTGATTTTATTTATTTTCTCCACTTACGGCTATACTATTCGAAACAGTGGAACTGTTTGGACCTTTGCCGATGCAAAATGGTCCAGGCAATCGATTGAAGTCAAAAAAATCGCAGTATTCCTAATAGTTTTTGAATTATAAACTATTTTTTACTTTTTATAAATTTTTGATTTTATTTATTTTCTCCACTTACGGCTATACTATTCGAAACAGTGGAACTGTTTGGACTTTTCCCAATGCAAAATGATCCAGGCAATCGATTGAAGTCAAAAAAATCGCAGTATTCCTAATAGTTTTTGAATTATGTACTATTTTTACTTTTTATATATTTTTGATTTTATTTATTTTCTCCACTTACGGCTATACTATTCGAAACACTGGAACTGTTTGGACCTTTGCCGATGCAAAATGGTCCAGGCAATCGATTGAAGTCAAAAAAATCGCAGTATTCCTAATAGTTTTTGAATTATGAACTATTTTTTACTTTTTATAAATTTTTGATTTTATTTATTTTCTCCACTTACGGCTATACTATTCGAAACAGTGGAACTGTTTGGACTTTTCCCGATGCAAAATGATCCAGGCAATCGATTGAAGTTCAAAAAAAATCGCAGTATACCTATTAGTTTTTGAATTATGAACTATTTTTTACTTTTTATAAATTTTTGATTTTATTTATTTTTTCCACTTACGGCTATACTATTCGAAACACTGGAACTGTTTGGACCTTTGCCGATGCAAAATGGTCCAGGCAATCGATTGAAGTCAAAAAAATCGCAGTATTCCTAATAGTTTTTGAATTATGAACTATTTTTTACTTTTTATAAATTTTTGATTTTATTTATTTTCTCCACTTACGGATATACTATTCGAAACAGTGGAACTGTTTGGACTTTTCCCAATGCAAAATGATCCAGGCAATCGATTGAAGTCAAAAAAATCGCAGTATTCCTAATAGTTTTTGAATTATGTACTATTTTTACTTTTTATATATTTTTGATTTTATTTATTTTCTCCACTTACGGCTATACTATTCGAAACACTGGAACTGTTTGGACCTTTGCCGATGCAAAATGGTCCAGGCAATCGATTGAAGTCAAAAAAATCGCAGTATTCCTAATAGTTTTTGAATTATGAACTATTTTTTACTTTTTATAAATTTTTGATTTTATTTATTTTCTCCACTTACGGCTATACTATTCGAAACAGTGGAACTGTTTGGACTTTTCCCAATGCAAAATGATCCAGGCAATCGATTGAAGTCAAAAAAATCGCAGTATTCCTAATAGTTTTTGAATTATGTACTATTTTTACTTTTTATATATTTTTGATTTTATTTATTTTCTCCACTTACGGCTATACTATTCGAAACACTGGAACTGTTTGGACCTTTGCCGATGCAAAATGGTCCAGGCAATCGATTGAAGTCAAAAAAATCGCAGTATTCCTAATAGTTTTTGAATTATGAACTATTTTTTACTTTTTATAAATTTTTGATTTTATTTATTTTCTCCACTTACGGCTATACTATTCGAAACAGTGGAACTGTTTGGACTTTTCCCGATGCAAAATGATCCAGGCAATCGATTGAAGTTCAAAAAAAATCGCAGTATACCTATTAGTTTTTGAATTATGAACTATTTTTTACTTTTTATAAATTTTTGATTTTATTTATTTTTTCCACTTACGGCTATACTATTCGAAACACTGGAACTGTTTGGACCTTTGCCGATGCAAAATGGTCCAGGCAATCGATTGAAGTCAAAAAAATCGCAGTATTCCTAATAGTTTTTGAATTATGAACTATTTTTTACTTTTTATAAATTTTTGATTTTATTTATTTTCTCCACTTACGGATATACTATTCGAAACAGTGGAACTGTTTGGACTTTTCCCAATGCAAAATGATCCAGGCAATCGATTGAAGTCAAAAAAATCGCAGTATTCCTAATAGTTTTTGAATTATGTACTATTTTTACTTTTTATATATTTTTGATTTTATTTATTTTCTCCACTTACGGCTATACTATTCGAAACACTGGAACTGTTTGGACCTTTGCCGATGCAAAATGGTCCAGGCAATCGATTGAAGTCAAAAAAATCGCAGTATTCCTAATAGTTTTTGAATTATGAACTATTTTTTACTTTTTATAAATTTTTGATTTTATTTATTTTCTCCACTTACGGCTATACTATTCGAAACAGTGGAACTGTTTGGACTTTTCCCGATGCAAAATGATCCAGGCAATCGATTGAAGTTCAAAAAAAATCGCAGTATACCTATTAGTTTTTGAATTATGAACTATTTTTTACTTTTTATAAATTTTTGATTTTATTTATTTTTTCCACTTACGGCTATACTATTCGAAACACTGGAACTGTTTGGACCTTTGCCGATGCAAAATGGTCCAGGCAATCGATTGAAGTCAAAAAAATCGCAGTATTCCTAATAGTTTTTGAATTATGAACTATTTTTTACTTTTTATAAATTTTTGATTTTATTTATTTTCTCCACTTACGGATATACTATTCGAAACAGTGGAACTGTTTGGACTTTTCCCGATGCAAAATGATCCAGGCAATCGATTGAAGTCAAAAAAATCGCAGTATTCCTAATAGTTTTTGAATTATGTACTATTTTTACTTTTTATATATTTTTGATTTTATTTATTTTCTCCACTTACGGATATACTATTCGAAACAGTGGAACTGTTTGGACTTTTCCCGATGCAAAATGATCCAGGCAATCGATTGAAGTCAAAAAAATCGCAGTATTCCTAATAGTTTTTGAATTATGTACTATTTTTACTTTTTATATATTTTTGATTTTATTTATTTTCTCGACTTACGGCTATACTATTCGAAACAGTAGAACTGTTTGGACCTTTGCCGATGCAAAATGATCCAGGCAATCGATTGAAGTTCAAAAAAAATCGCAGTATACCTAATAGTTTTTGAATTATGAACTATTTTTTACTTTTTATAAATTTTTGATTTTATTTATTTTCTCCACTTACGGCTATACTATTCGAAACAGTGGAACTGTTTCGACCCTTGCCGATGCAAAATGATCTAGGCAATCGATTGAAGTCAAAAAAATCTCAGTATTCCTAATAGTTTTTGAATTATGAACTATTTTTTACTTTTTATAAATTTTTGATTTTATTTATTTTTTCCACTTACGGCTATACTATTCGAAACAGTGGAACTGTTTGGACTTTTCCCGATGCAAAATGATCCAGGCAATCGATTGAAGTCAAAAAAATCGCAGTATTCCTAATAGTTTTTAAATTATGTACTATTTTTTACTTTTTATAAATTTTTGATTTTATTTATTTTCTCCACTTACGGCTATACTATTCGAAACAGTGGAACTGTTTGAACCTTTGCCGATACAAAATGATCCAGGCAATCGATTGAGTCAAAAAAATCGCACTATTCCTAATAGTTTTTGAATTATGTACTATTTTTTACTTTTTATAAATTTTTGATTTTATTTATCTTTTCCACTTACGGCTATACTATATTCGAAAGAGTGGAATTATTTGGACGTTTGCCGATGCAAAATTATCTGGGCAATCGATTGATGTCAAAAAAATCGCAGTATTCCTAATAGTTTTTGAATTATGAACTATTTTTTACTTTTTATAAATTTTTGATTTTATTTATTTTCTCCACTTACGGCTATACTATTCGAAACAGTGGAACTGTTTCGACCCTTGCCGATGCAAAATGATCCAGGTGATCGATTGAAGTTCAAAAAAATCGCAGTATTCCTAATAGTTTTTGAATTATGAACTATATTTTACATTTTATAAATTTTTGATTTTATATATTTTCTCCACTTACGGCTATACTATTCGAAACAGTGGAACTGTTTCGACCCTTGCCGATGCAAAATAATCCAGGCAATCGATTGAAGTCAAAAAAATCGCAGTATTCCTAATAGTTTTTGAATTATGAACTATTTTTTACTTTTTATAAATTTTTGATTTTATTTATTTTTTCCACTTACGGCTATACTATTCGAAACAGTGGAACTATTTGGACCTTTGCCGATGCAAAATGATCCAGGTAATCGATTGAAGTCACAAAAATCGCAGTATTCCTAATAGTTTTTGAATTATGAACTATTTTTTACTTTTTATAAATTTTTGATTTTATTTATTTTTTCCACTTACGGCTATACTATATTCGAAAGAGTGGAATTATTTGGACGTTTGCCGATGCAAAATTATCTGGGCAATCGATTGATGTCAAAAAAATCGCAGTATTCCTAATAGTTTTTGAATTATGAACTATTTTTTACTTTTTATAAATTTTTGATTTTATTTATTTTCTCCACTTACGGCTATACTATTCGAAACAGTGGAACTGTTTCGACCCTTGCCGATGCAAAATGATCCAGGTGATCGATTGAAGTTCAAAAAAATCGCAGTATTCCTAATAGTTTTTGAATTATGAACTATATTTTACATTTTATAAATTTTTGATTTTATATATTTTCTCCACTTACGGCTATACTATTCGAAACAGTGGAACTGTTTCGACCCTTGCCGATGCAAAATAATCCAGGCAATCGATTGAAGTCAAAAAAATCGCAGTATTCCTAATAGTTTTTGAATTATGAACTATTTTTTACTTTTTATAAATTTTTGATTTTATTTATTTTTTCCACTTACGGCTATACTATTCGAAACAGTGGAACTATTTGGACCTTTGCCGATGCAAAATGATCCAGGTAATCGATTGAAGTCACAAAAATCGCAGTATTCCTAATAGTTTTTGAATTATGAACTATTTTTTACTTTTTATAAATTTTTGATTTTATTTATTTTTTCCACTTACGGCTATACTATATTCGAAAGAGTGGAACTATTTGGACGTTTGCCGATGCAAAATGATCCGGGCAATCGATTGATGTCAAAAAAATCGCAGTATTCCTAATAGTTTCTGAATTATGAACTATTTTTTACTTTTTATAAATTTTTGATTTTATTTATTTTCTCCACTTACGGCTATACTATTCGAAACAGTGGAACTGTTTCGACCCTTGCCGATGCAAAATGATCCAGGCAATCGATTGAAGTCAAAAAAATCTCAGTATTCCTAATAGTTTTTGAATTATGAACTATTTTTTACTTTTTATAAATTTTTGATTTTATTTATTTTTTCCACTTACGGCTATACAATATTCGAAACAGTGGAACTATTTGGACCATTGCTGATGCAAAATGATCCAGGCAATCGATTGAAGTTCAAAAAAATCGCAGTATTCCTAATAGTTTTTGAATTATGAACTATTTTTTACTTTTTATAAATTTTTGATTTTATTTATTTTTTCCACTTACGGCTATACTATTCGAAACAGTGGAACTATTTGGACCATTGCTGATGCAAAATGACCCAGGTAATCGATTGAAGTCACAAAAATCGCAGTATTCCTAATAGTTTTTGAATTATGAAGTATTTTTTACTTTTTATAAATTTTTGGTTTTATTTATTTTTTCCACTTACGGCTATACTATATTCGAAAGAGTGGAACTATTTGGACGTTTGCCGATGCAAAATGATCCGGGCAATCGATTGATGTCAAAAAAATAGCAGTATTCCTAATAGTTTTTGAATTATGAACTATTTTTTACTTTTTATAAATTTTTGATTTTATTTATTTTCTCCACTTACGGCTATACTATTCGAAACAGTGGAACTATTTGGACCATTGCTGATGCAAAATGACCCAGGTAATCGATTGAAGTCACAAAAATCGCAGTATTCCTAATAGTTTTTGAATTATGAAGTATTTTTTACTTTTTATAAATTTTTGATTTTATTTATTTTTTCCACTTACGGCTATACAATATTCGAAACAGTGGAACTATTTGGACCATTGCTGATGCAAAATGATCCAGGCAATCGATTGAAGTTCAAAAAAATCGCAGTATTCCTAATAGTTTTTGAATTATGAACTATTTTTTACTTTTTATAAATTTTTGATTTTATTTATTTTTTCCACTTACGGCTATACTATTCGAAACAGTGGAACTATTTGGACCATTGCTGATGCAAAATGACCCAGGTAATCGATTGAAGTCACAAAAATCGCAGTATTCCTAATAGTTTTTGAATTATGAACTATTTTTTACTTTTTATAAATTTTTGATTTTATTTATTTTTTCCACTTACGGCTATACAATATTGGAAACAGTGGAACTATTTGGACCATTGCTGATGCAAAATGATCCAGGCAATCGATTGAAGTTCAAAAAAATCGCAGTATTCCTAATAGTTTTTGAATTATGAACTATTTTTTACTTTTTATAAATTTTTGATTTTATTTATTTTTTCCACTTACGGCTATACTATTCGAAACAGTGGAACTATTTGGACCATTGCTGATGCAAAATGACCCAGGTAATCGATTGAAGTCACAAAAATCGCAGTATTCCTAATAGTTTTTGAATTATGAAGTATTTTTTACTTTTTATAAATTTTTGGTTTTATTTATTTTTTCCACTTACGGCTATACTATATTCGAAAGAGTGGAACTATTTGGACGTTTGCCGATGCAAAATGATCCGGGCAATCGATTGATGTCAAAAAAATAGCAGTATTCCTAATAGTTTTTGAATTATGAACTATTTTTTACTTTTTATAAATTTTTGATTTTATTTATTTTCTCCACTTACGGCTATACTATTCGAAACAGTGGAACTGTTTAGACCCTTGCCGATGAAAAATAGGTTTTGAATTATGAACTATTTTTTACTTTTTATAAATTTTCGATTTTATTTATTTTTTCCACTTACGGCTATACTATTCGAAACAGTGGAACTATTTGGACCTTTGCCGATGCAAAATGATCCAGGTAATCGATTGAAGTCACAAAAATCGCAGTATTCCTAATAGTTTTTGAATTATGAAGTATTTTTTACTTTTTATAAATTTTGGATTTTATTTATTTTTTCCACTTACGGCTATACTATATTCGAAAAAGTGGAACTATTTGGACGTTTGCTGAAGTAAAATGAGCCGGGCAATCGATTGATGACAAAAAAATCGCAGTATTTCTAATAGTTTTTGAATTATGAACTATTTTTTACTTATTATAAATTTTTGATTTTGTTTATTTTCTCCACTTATGGCTATACTATTCGAAACAGTGGAACTGTTTCAACCCTTGCCGATGCAAAATGATCCAGGCAATCGACTAAAGTCAAAAAAATCTCAGTATTCCTAATAGTTTTTGAATTATGAACTATTTTTTACTTTTTAAAAATTTTTGATTTTATTTATTTTTTCCACTTACGGCTATACTATTCGAAACAGTAGAACTGTTTCGACCCTTGCCGATGCAAAATGATCCAGGCAATCGATTAAAGTCAAAAAAATCTCAGTATTCCCAATAGTTTTTGAATTATGAACTATTTTTTACTTTTTATAAATTTTTGATTTTATTTATTTTTTCCACTTACGGCTATACAATATTAGAAACAGTGGAACTATTTGGACCTTTGCTGATGCAAAATGATCCAGGCAATCGATTGAAGTTCAAAAAAAGTGCAGTATTCCTAATAGTTTTTGAATTATGAACTATTTTTTACTTTTTATAAATTTTTGATTTTGTTTATTTTCTCCACTTATGGCTATACTATTCGAAACAGTGGAACTGTTTTAACCCTTGCCGATGCAAAATGATCCAGGCAATCGATTGCAGTCAAAAAAATCTCAGTATTCCTAATAGTATTTGAATTATAGACTATTTTTGACTTTTTATAAATTTTTGATTTTATTTATTTTTTCCACTTACGGCTATACTATTCGAAACAGTGGAACTGTTTGGACCTTTTCCGATGCAAAATGATCCAGGCAATCGATTGAAGCCAAAAAAATCTCAGTATTCCTAATAGTTTTTGAATTATGAACTATTTTTTACTTTTTATAAATTTTTGATTTTATTTATTTTTTCCACTTACGGCTATACTATATTCGAAAGAGTGGAACTATTTGGACCTTTGCCGATGCAAAATGATCCGGGCAATCGATTGATGACAAAAAAATCGCAGTATTCCTAATAGTTTTTAAATTATGAACTATTTTTTACTTATTATAAATTTTTGATTTTGTTTATTTTCTCCACTTATGGCTATACTATTCGAAACAGTGGAAATGTTTCAACCCTTGCCGATGTAAAATGATCCAGGCAATCGATTGAAGTTCAAAAAAATCGCAGTATTTCTAAGAGTTTTTGAATTATGAACTATTTTTTACTTTTTATAAATTTTTGATTTTGTTTATTTTCTCCACTTATGGCTATACTATTCGAAACAGTGGAACTGTTTTAACCCTTGCCGATGCAAAATAATCCAGGCAATCGATTGCAGTCAAAAAAATCTCAGTATTCCTAATAGTATTTGAATTATAGACTATTTTTTACTTTTTATAAATTTTTGATTTTATTTATCTTTTCCACTTACGGCTATACTATATTCGAAAGAGTGGAACTATTTGGACGTTTGCCGATGCAAAATGATCCGGGCAATCGATTGATGTCAAAAAAATCGCAGTATTCCTAATAGTTTTTGAATTATGAACTATTTTTTACTTTTTATAAATTTTTGATTTTATTTATTTTCTCCACTTACGGCTATACTATTCGAAACAGTGGAACTGTTTGGACTTTTGCCGATACAAAATGATCCAGGCAATCGATTGAGTCAAAAAAATCGCAGTATTCCTAATAGTTTTTGAATTATGTACTATTTTTTACTTTTTATAAATTTTTGATTTTATTTATCTTTTCCACTTACGGCTATACTATATTCGAAAGCGTGGAACTATTTGGACGTTTGCCGATGCAAAATGATCCGGGCAATCGGTTGATGTCAAAAAAATCGCAGTATTCCTAATAGTTTTTGAATTATGAACTATTTTTACTTTTTATAAATTTTTGATTTTATTTATTTTCTCCACTTACGGCTATACTATTCGAAACAGTGGAACTGTTTCGACCCTTGCCGATGCAAAATGATCCAGGCGATCGATTGAAGTTCAAAAAAATCGCAGTATTCCTAATAGTTTTTGAATTACGAACTATATTTTACTTTTTATAAATTTTTGATTTTATTTATTTTCTCCACTTACGGCTATACTATTCGAAACTGTGGAACTGTTTCGACCCTTGCCGATGCAAAATGATCCAAGCAATCGATTGAAATCAAAAAAATCTCAGTATTCCTAATAGTTTTTGAATTATGAACTATTTTTTACTTTTTATAAATTTTTGATTTTATTTATTTTTTCCACTTACGGCTATACAATATTCGAAACAGTGGAACTATTTGGACCATTGCTGATACAAAATGATCCAGGCAATCGATTGAAGTTCAAAAAAATCGCAGTATTCCTAATAGTTTTTGAATTATAAACTATTTTTTACTTTTTATAAATTTTTGATTTTATTTATTTTTTCCACTTACGGCTATACTATTCGAAACAGTGGAACTATTTGGACCTTTGCCGATGCAAAATGATCCAGGTAATCGATTGAAGTCACAAAAATCGCAGTATTCCTAATAGTTTTTGAATTATGAAGTATTTTTTACTGTTTATAAATTTTGGATTTTATTTATTTTTTCCACTTACGGCTATACTATATTCGAAAAAGTGGAACTATTTGGACGTTTGCTGAAGTAAAATGAGCCGGGCAATCGATTGATGACAAAAAAATCGCAGTATTCTTAATAGTTTTTGAATTATGAACTATTTTTTACTTATTATAAATTTTTGATTTTGTTTATTTTCTCCACTTATGGCTATACTATTCGAAACAGTGGAACTGTTTCAACCCTTGCCGATGCAAAATGATCCAGGCAATCGACTAAAGTCAAAAAAATCTCAGTATTCCTAATAGTTTTTGAATTATGAACTATTTTTTACTTTTTATAAATTTTTGATTTTATTTATTTTTTCCACTTACGGCTATACTATTCGAAACAGTAGAACTGTTTCGACCCATGCCGATGCAAAATGATCCAGGCAATCGATTAAAGTCAAAAAAATCTCAGTATTCCTAATAGTTTTTGAATTATGAACTATTTTTTACTTTTTATAAATTTTTGATTTTATTTATTTTTTCCACTTACGGCTATACTATATTCGAAAGAGTGGAACTATTTGGACCTTTGCCGATGCAAAATGATCCAGGCAATCGATTGAAGTTCAAAAAAAGTGCAGTATTCCTAATAGTTTTTGAATTATGAACTATTTTTTACTTTTTATAAATTTTTGATTTTGTTTATTTTCTCCACTTATGGCTATACTATTCGAAACAGTGGAACTGTTTTAACCCTTGCCGATGCAAAATGATCCAGGCAATCGATTGCAGTCAAAAAAATCTCAGTATTCCTAATAGTATTTGAATTATAGACTATTTTTGACTTTTTATAAATTTTTGATTTTATTTATTTTCTCCACTTACGGCTATACTATTCGAAACAGTGGAACTGTTTGGACCTTTTCCGATGCAAAATGATCCAGGCAATCGATTGAAGCCAAAAAAATCTCAGTATTCCTAATAGCTTTTGAATTATGAACTATTTTTTACTTTTTATAAATTTTTGATTTTATTTATTTTTTCCACTTACGGCTATACTATATTCGAAAGAGTGGAACTATTTGGACCTTTGCCGATGCAAAATGATCCGGGCAATCGATTGATGACAAAAAAATCGCAGTTTTCCTAATAGTTTTTAAATTATGAACTATTTTTTACTTATTATAAATTTTTGATTTTGTTTATTTTCTCCACTTATGGCTATACTATTCGAAACAGTGGAACTGTTTCAACCCTTGCCGATGTAAAATGATCCAGGCAATCGATTGAAGTTCAAAAAAATCGCAGTATTTCTAAGAGTTTTTGAATTATCAACTATTTTTTACTTTTTATAAATTTTTGATTTTGTTTATTTTCTCCACTTATGGCTATACTATTCGAAACAGTGGAACTGTTTTAACCCTTGCCGATGCAAAATAATCCAGGCAATCGATTGCAGTCAAAAAAATCTCAGTATTCCTAATAGTATTTGAATTATAGACTATTTTTTACTTTTTATAAATTTTTGATTTTATTTATTTTCTCCACTTACGGCTATACTATTCGAAACAGTGGAACTGTTTCGACCCTTGCCGATGCAAAATGATCCAGGCGATCGATTGAAGTTCAAAAAAATCGCAGTATTCCTAATGGTTTTTGAATTATGTACTATTTTTACTTTTTATAAATTTTTGATTTTATTTATCTTTTCCACTTACGGCTATACTATATTCGAAAGCGTGGAACTATTTGGACGTTTGCCGATGCAAAATGATCCGGGCAATCGATTGATAACAAAAAAATCGCAGTATTCCTAATAGTTTTTGAATTATGAACTATTTTTTACTTTTTATAAATTTTTGATTTTATTTATTTTCTCCACTTACGGCTATACTATTCGAAACTGTGGAACTGTTTCGACCCTTGCCGATGCAAAATGATCCAAGCAATCGATTGAAATCAAAAAAATCTCAGTATTCCTAATAGTTTTTGAATTATGAACTATTTTTTACTTTTTATAAATTTTTGATTTTATTTATTTTTTCCACTTACGGCTATACAATATTCGAAACAGTGGAACTATTTGGACCATTGCTGATACAAAATGATCCAGGCAATCGATTGAAGTTCAAAAAAATCGCAGTATTCCTAATAGTTTTTGAATTATAAACTATTTTTTACTTTTTATAAATTTTTGATTTTATTTATTTTTTCCACTTACGGCTATACTATTCGAAACAGTGGAACTATTTGGACCTTTGCCGATGCAAAATGATCCAGGTAATCGATTGAAGTCACAAAAATCGCAGTATTCCTAATAGTTTTTGAATTATGAACTATTTTTTACTTTTTATAAATTTTGGATTTTATTTATTTTTTCCACTTACGGCTATACTATATTCGAAAAAGTGGAACTATTTGGACGTTTGCTGAAGTAAAATGAGCCGGGCAATCGATTGATGACAAAAAAATCGCAGTATTCCTAATAGTTTTTGAATTATGAACTATTTTTTACTTATTATAAATTTTTGATTTTGTTTATTTTCTCCACTTATGGCTATACTATTCGAAACAGTGGAACTGTTTCAACCCTTGCCGATGCAAAATGATCCAGGCAATCGACTAAAGTCAAAAAAATCTCAGTATTCCTAATAGTTTTTGAATTATGAACTATTTTTTACTTTTTATAAATTTTTGATTTTATTTATTTTTTCCACTTACGGCTATACTATTCGAAACAGTAGAACTGTTTCGACCCATGCCGATGCAAAATGATCCAGGCAATCGATTAAAGTCAAAAAAATCTCAGTATTCCTAATAGTTTTTGAATTATGAACTATTTTTTACTTTTTATAAATTTTTGATTTTATTTATTTTTTCCACTTACGGCTATACAATATTAGAAACAGTGGAACTATTTGGACCTTTGCCGATGCAAAATGATCCAGGCAATCGATTGAAGTTCAAAAAAAGTGCAGTATTCCTAATAGTTTTTGAATTATGAACTATTTTTTACTTTTTATAAATTTTTGATTTTGTTTATTTTCTCCACTTATGGCTATACTATTCGAAACAGTGGAACTGTTTTAACCCTTGCCGATGCAAAATGATCCAGGCAATCGATTGCAGTCAAAAAAATCTCAGTATTCCTAATAGTATTTGAATTATAGACTATTTTTGACTTTTTATAAATTTTTGATTTTATTTATTTTCTCCACTTACGGCTATACTATTCGAAACAGTGGAACTGTTTGGACCTTTTCCGATGCAAAATGATCCAGGCAATCGATTGAAGCCAAAAAAATCTCAGTATTCCTAATAGCTTTTGAATTATGAACTATTTTTTACTTTTTATAAATTTTTGATTTTATTTATTTTTTCCACTTACGGCTATACTATATTCGAAAGAGTGGAACTATTTGGACCTTTGCCGATGCAAAATGATCCGGGCAATCGATTGATGACAAAAAAATCGCAGTTTTCCTAATAGTTTTTAAATTATGAACTATTTTTTACTTATTATAAATTTTTGATTTTGTTTATTTTCTCCACTTATGGCTATACTATTCGAAACAGTGGAACTGTTTCAACCCTTGCCGATGTAAAATGATCCAGGCAATCGATTGAAGTTCAAAAAAATCGCAGTATTTCTAAGAGTTTTTGAATTATGAACTATTTTTTACTTTTTATAAATTTTTGATTTTGTTTATTTTCTCCACTTATGGCTATACTATTCGAAACAGTGGAACTGTTTTAACCCTTGCCGATGCAAAATAATCCAGGCAATCGATTGCAGTCAAAAAAATCTCAGTATTCCTAATAGTATTTGAATTATAGACTATTTTTTACTTTTTATAAATTTTTGATTTTATTTATTTTCTCCACTTACGGCTATACTATTCAAAACAGTGGAACTGTTTGGACCTTTGCCGATACAAAATGATCCAGGCAATCGATTGAGTCAAAAAAATCGCAGTATTCCTAATAGTTTTTGAATTATGTACTATTTTTACTTTTTATAAATTTTTGATTTTATTTATCTTTTCCACTTACGGCTATACTATATTCGAAAGAGTGGAACTATTTGGACGTTTGCCGATGCAAAATGATCCGGGCAATCGATTGATGTCAAAAAAATCGCAGTATTCCTAATAGTTTTTGAATTATGAACTATTTTTTACTTTTTATAAATTTTTGATTTTATTTATTTTCTCCACTTACGGCTATACTATTCGAAACAGTGGAACTGTTTCGACCCTTGCCGATGCAAAATGATCCAGGCGATCGAATGAAGTTCAAAAAAATCGCAGTATTCCTAATAGTTTTTGAATTATGTACTATTTTTACTTTTTATAAATTTTTGATTTTATTTATTTTTTCCACTTACGGCTATACAATATTCGAAACAGTGGAACTATTTGGACCATTGCTGATGCAAAATGATCCAGGCAATCGATTGAAGTTCAAAAAAATCGCAGTATTCCTAATAGTTTTTGAATTATAAACTATTTTTTACTTTTTATAAATTTTTGATTTTATTTATTTTTTCCACTTACGGCTATACTATTCGAAACAGTGGAACTATTTGGACCTTTGCCGATGCAAAATGACCCAGGTAATCGATTGAAGTCACAAAAATCGCAGTATTCCTAATAGTTTTTGAATTATGAAGTATTTTTTACTTTTTATAAATTTTTGGTTTTATTTATTTTTTCCACTTACGGCTATACTATATTTGAAAGAGTGGAACTATTTGGACGTTTGCCGATGCAAAATGATCCGGGCAATCGATTGATGTCAAAAAAATAGCAGTATTCCTAATAGTTTTTGAATTATGAACTATTTTTTACTTTTTATAAATTTTTGATTTTATTTATTTTCTCCACTTACGGCTATACTATTCGAAACAGTGGAACTGTTTCGACACTTGCCGATGCAAAATGATCCAGGCAATCGATTGAAGTCAAAAAAATCTCAGTATTCCTAATAGTTTTTGAATTATGAACTATTTTTTACTTTTTATAAATTTTTGATTTTATTTATTTTCTCCACTTACGGCTATACTATTCGAAACAGTGGAACTGTTTTGACCCTTGCCGATGCAAAATAGGTTTTGAATTATGAACTATTTTTTACTTTTTATAAATTTTCGATTTTATTGATTTTTTCCACTTACGGCTATACCATTCGAAACAGTGGAACTGTTTGGACTCTTGCCGTTGCAAAATGATCCAGGTAATCGATTGAAGTCAAAAAATCGCAGTATTCCTAATAGTTTTTGAATTATGAACTATTTTTTACTTTTTATAAATTTTTGATTTTATTTATTTTTTCCACTTACGGCTATACTATTCGAAACAGAGGAACTGTTTGGACTCTTGCCGTTGCAAAATGATCCAGGTAATCGATTGAAGTCAAAAAAATCGCAGTATTCCTAATAGTTTTTGAATTATGAACTATTTTTTACTTTTTATAAATTTTGGATTTTATTTATTTTTTCCACTTACGGCTATACTATATTCGAAAGAGTGGAACTATTTGGACGTTTGACGATGCAAAATGATCCGGGCAATCGATTGATGTCAAAAAAATCGCAGTATTCCTAATAGTTTTGAATTATGAAGTATTATTTACTTTTTATAAATTTTTGATTTTATTTATTTTTTCCACTTACGGCTATACTATATTCGAAAAAGTGGAACTATTTGGACGTTTGCTGATGTAAAATGAGCCGGGCAATCAATTGATGACAAAAAAATCGCAGTATTCCTAATAGTTTTTGAATTATGAACTATTTTTTACTTTTTATAAATTTTTGATTTTATTTATTTTTTCCACTTACGGCTATACTATTCGAAACAGTAGAACTGTTTCGACCCTTGCCGATGCAAAATGATCCAGGCAATCGACTAAAGTCAAAAAAATCTCAGTATTCCTAATAGTTTTTGAATTATGAACTATTTTTTACTTTTTATAAATTTTTGATTTTATTTATTTTTTCCACTTACGGCTATACAATATTAGAAACAGTGGAACTATTTGGACCTTTGCCGATGCAAAATGATCCAGGCAATCGATTGAAGTTCAAAAAAAGTGCAGTATTCCTAATAGTTTTTGAATTATGAACTATTTTTTACTTTTTATAAATTTTTGATTTTATTTATTTTCTCCACTTACGGCTAAATTATTCGAAACAGTGGAACTGTTTGGACCTTTTCCGATGCAAAATGATCCAGGCAATCGATTGCAGTCAAAAAAATCTCAGTATTCCTAATAGTATTTGAATTATAGACTATTTTTTACTTTTTATAAATTTTTGATTTTGTTTATTTTCTCCACTTATGGCTATACTATTCGAAACAGTGGAACTGTTTTAACCCTTGCCGATGCAAAATGATCCAGGCAATCGATTGCAGTCAATAAAATCTCAGTATTCCTAATAGTATTTGAATTATAGACTATTTTTTACTTTTTATAAATTTTTGATTTTATTTATTTTCTCCACTTACGGCTATATTATTCGAAACAGTGGAACTGTTTGGACCTTTTCCGATGCAAAATGATCCAGGCAATCGATTGAAGCCAAAAAAATCTCAGTATTCCTAATAGTTTTTGAATTATGAACTATTTTTTACTTTTTATAAATTTTTGATTTTATTTATTTTTTCCACTTACGGCTATACTATATTCGAAAGAGTGGAACTATTTGGACCTTTGCCGATGCAAAATGATCCGGGCAATCGATTGATGACAAAAAAATCGCAGTATTCCTAATAGTTTTTGAATTATGAACTATTTTTTACTTATTATAAATTTTTGATTTTGTTTATTTTCTCCACTTATAGCTATACTATTCGAAACAGTGGAACTGTTTCAACCCTTGCCGATGTAAAATGATCCAGGCAATCGATTGAAGTTCAAAAAAATCGCGGTATTTCTAAGAGTTTTTGAATTATGAACTATTTTTTACTTTTTATAAATTTTTGATTTTATTTATTTTCTCCACTTACGGCTATACTATTCGAAACAGAGGAACTGTTTCGATCCTTGCCGATGCAAAATGATCCAGGCAATCGATTGAAGTCAAAAAAATCGCAGTATTCCTAATAGTTTTTGAATTATGAACTATTTTTTACTTTTTATAAATTTTTGATTTTATTTATTTTCTCCACTTACGGCTATACTATTCGAAACAGTAGAACTGTTTCCACCCTTGCCGATGCAAGATGATCCAGGCAATCGATTGAAGTCAAAAAAATCTCAGAATTCCTAATAGTTTTTGAATTATGAACTATTTTTTACTTTTTATAAATTTTTGATTTTATTTATTTTTTCCACTTACGGCTATACTATTCGAAACAGTGGAACTGTTTCGACTCTTGCCGATGCAAAATAGGTTTTGAATTATGAACTATTTTTTACTTTTTATAAATTTTCGATTTTATTTATTTTTTCCACTTACGGCTATACTATATTCGAAAAAGTGGAACTATTTGGACGTTTGCTGATGCAAAATGAGCCGGGCAATCGACTGATGACAAA
Source organism: Tribolium freemani (assembly GCA_939628115.1). Classification (NCBI taxonomy): domain Eukaryota; kingdom Metazoa; phylum Arthropoda; class Insecta; order Coleoptera; family Tenebrionidae; genus Tribolium; species Tribolium freemani. The sequence goes on along the minus strand of OW626787.1, from coordinate 3,946,240 downwards.
AAAATCGCAGTATTCCTAATAGTTTTTGAATTATGAACTATTTTTTACTTATTATAAATTTTTGATTTTGTTTATTTTCTCCACTTATGGCTATACTATTCGAAACAGTGGAACTGTTTCAACTCTTGCCGATGGAAAATGATCCAGGCAATCGACTAAAGTCAAAAAAATCTCAGTATTCCTAATAGTTTTTGAATTATGAACTATTTTTTACTTTTTATAAATTTTTGATTTTATTTATTTTTTCCACTTACGGCTATACTATTCGAAACAGTAGAACTGTTTCGACCCTTGCCGATGCAAAATGATCCAGGCAATCGATTAAAGTCAAAAAAATCTCAGTATTCCTAATAGTTTTTGAATTATGAACTATTTTTTACCTTTTATAAATTTTTGATTTTATTTATTTTTTCCACTTACGGCTATACAATATTAGAAACAGTGGAACTATTTGGACCTTTGCCGATGCAAAATGATCCAGGCAATCGATTAAAGTCAAAAAAATCTCAGTATTCCTAATAGTTTTTGAATTATGAACTATTTTTTACTTTTTATAAATTTTTGATTTTATTTATTTTTTCCACTTACGGCTATACAATATTAGAAACAGTGGAACTATTTGGACCTTTGCCGATGCAAAATGATCCAGGCAATCGATTGAAGTTCAAAAAAAGTGCAGTATTCCTAATAGTTTTTGAATTATGAACTATTTTTTAATTTTATAAATTTTTGATTTTGTTTATTTTCTCCACTTATGGCTATACTAATCGAAACAGTGGAACTGTTTTAACCCTTGCCGATGCAAAATGATCCGGGCAATCGATTGCAGTCAAAAAAATCTCAGTATTCCTAATAGTATTTGAATTATAGACTATTTTTTACTTTTTATAAATTTTTGATTTTATTTATTTTCTCCACTTACGGCTATACTATTCGAAACAGTGGAACTGTTTGGACCTTTTCCGATGCAAAATGATCCAGGCAATCGACTGAAGCCAAAAAAATCTCAGTATTCCTAATAGTTTTTGAATTATAAACTATTTTTTACTTTTTATAAATTTTTGATTTTATTTATTTTTTCCACTTACGGCTATACTATATTCGAAAGAGTGGAACTATTTGGACCTTTGCCGATGCAAAATGATCCGGGCAATCGATTGATGACAAAAAAATCGCAGTATTCCTAATAGTTCTTGAATTATGAACTATTTTTTACTTATTATAAATTTTTGATTTTGTTTATTTTCTCCACTTATGGCTATACTATTCGAAACAGTGGAACTGTTTCAACCTTTGCCGATGCAAAATGATCCAGGCAATCGATTGAAGTTCAAAAAAATCGCAGTATTTCTAAGAGTTTTTGAATTATGAACTATTTTTTACTTTTTATAAATTTTTGATTTTATTTATTTTCTCCACTTACGGCTATACTATTCGAAACAGTGGAACTGTTTTGATCCTTGCCGATGCAAAATGATCCAGGCAATCGATTGAAGTCAAAAAAATCGCAGTATTCCTAATAGTTTTTGAATTATGAACTATTTTTTACTTTTTATAAATTTTTGATTTTGTTTATTTTCTCCACTTACGGCTATACTATTCGAAACAGTGAAACTGTTTCGACCCTTGCCGATGCAAAATGATCCAGGCAATCGATTGAAATCAAAAAAATCTCAGTATTCCTAATAGTTTTTGAATTATGAACTATTTTTTACTTTTTATAAATTTTTGATTTTATTTATTTTTTCCACTTACGGCTATACAATATTCGAAACAGTGGAACTATTTGGACCATTGCTGATGCAAAATGATCCAGGCAATCGATTGAAGTTCAAAAAAATCGCAGTATTCCTAATAGTTTTTGAATTATGAACTATTTTTTACTTTTTATAAATTTTTGATTTTGTTTATTTTCTCCACTTATGGCTATACTATTCGAAACAGTGGAACTGTTTGGACCTTTTCCGATGCAAAATGATCCAGGCAATCGATTGAAGCCAAAAAAATCTCAGTATTCCTAATAGTTTTTGAATTATAAACTATTTTTTACTTTTTATAAATTTTTGATTTTATTTATTTTTTCCACTTACGGCTATACTATATTCGAAAGAGTGGAAATATTTGGACCTTTGCCGATGCAAAATGATCCGGGCAATCGATTGATGACAAAAAAATCGCAGTATTCCTAATAGTTTTTGAATTATGAACTATTTTTTACTTATTATAAATTTTTGATTTTGTTTATTTTCTCCACTTATGGCTATACTATTCGAAACAGTGGAACTGTTTCAACCTTTGCCGATGCAAAATGATCCAGGCAATCGATTGAAGTTCAAAAAAATCGCAGTATTTCTAAGAGTTTTTGAATTATGAACTATTTTTTACTTTTTATAAATTTTTGATTTTATTTATTTTCTCCACTTACGGCTATACTATTCGAAACAGTGGAACTGTTTTGATCCTTGCCGATGCAAAATGATCCAGGCAATCGATTGAAGTCAAAAAAATCGCAGTATTCCTAATAGTTTTTGAATTATGAACTATTTTTTACTTTTTATAAATTTTTGATTTTATTTATTTTCTCCACTTACGGCTATACTATTCGAAACAGTAGAACTGTTTCCACCCTTGCCGATGCAAGATGATCCAGGCAATCGATTGAAGTCAAAAAAATCTCAGAATTCCTAATAGTTTTTGAATTATGAACTATTTTTTACTTTTTATAAATTTTTGATTTTATTTATTTTTTCCACTTACGGCTATACTATTCGAAACAGTGGAACTGTTTGGACACTTGCCGATGTAAAATGATTCAGGTAATCGATTGAAGTCAACAAAATCTCAGTATTCCGAATAATTTTTGAATTATGAACAATTCTTTACTTTTAATAAATTTTTGATTTTATTTATTTTTTCCACTTACGGCTATACTATATTCGAAAGAGTGGAACTATTTGGACCTTTGCCGATGCAAAATGATCCGGGCAATCGATTGATGACAAAAAAATCGCAGTATTCCTAATAGTTTTTGAATTATGAACTATTTTTTACTTCTTATAAATTTTTGATTTTGTTTATTTTCTCCACTTATGGCTATACTATTCGAAACAGTGGAACTGTTTAAAAACTAAAATGATCCAGGCAATCGATTGAAGTCAAAAAAATCGCAGTATTCCTAATAGTTTTTGAATTATGAACTATTTTTTACTTTTTATAAATTTTTGATTTTATTTATTTTCTCCACTTACGGCTATACTATTCGAAACAGTAGAACTGTTTCCACCCTTGCCGATGCAAGATGATCCAGGCAATCGATTGAAGTCAAAAAAATCTCAGAATTCCTAATAGTTTTTGAATTATGAACTATTTTTTACTTTTTATAAATTTTTGATTTTATTTATTTTTTCCACTTACGGCTATACTATTCGAAACAGTGGAACTGTTTGGACCTTTGCCGATGCAAAATGATCCAGGCAATCGATTGAAGTTCAAAAAAATCGCAGTATTCCTAATAGTTTTTGAATTATGAACTATTTTTTACTTTTTATAAATTTTTGATTTTATTTATTTTTTCCACTTACGGCTATACTATTCGAAACAGTGGAACTATTTGGACCTTTGCCGATGCAAAATGACCCAGGCAATCGATTGCAGTCAAAAAAATCTCAGTATTCCTAATAGTATTTGAATTATAGACTATTTTTTACTTTTTATAAATTTTTGATTTTATTTATTTTCTCCACTTACGGCTATACTATTCGAAACAGTGAAACTGTTTCGACCCTTGCCGATGCAAAATGATCCAGGCAATCGATTGAAATCAAAAAAATCTCAGTATTTCTAATAGTTTTTGAATTATGAACTATTTTTTACTTTTTATAAATATTTGATTTTATTTATTTTTTCCACTTACGGCTATACAATATTCGAAACAGTGGAACTATTTGGACCATTGCTGATGCAAAATGATCCAGGCAATCGATTGAAGTTCAAAAAAATCGCAGTATTCCTAATAGTTTTTGAATTATGAACTATTTTTTACTTTTTATAAATTTTTGATTTTGTTTATTTTCTCCACTTATGGCTATACTATTCGAAACAGTGGAACTGTTTTAACCCTTGCCGATGCAAAATGATCCAGGCAATCGATTGCAGTCAAAAAAATCTCAGTATTCCTAATAGTATTTGAATTATAGACTATTTTTTACTTTTTATAAATTTTTGATTTTATTTATTTTCTCCACTTACGGCTATACTATTCGAAACAGTGGAACTGTTTGGACCTTTGCCGATACAAAATGATCCAGGCAATCGATTGAGTCAAAAAAATCGCAGTATTCCTAATAGTTTTTGAATTATGTACTATTTTTCACTTTTTATAAATTTTTGATTTTATTTATCTTTTCCACTTACGGCTATACTATATTCGAAAGAGTGGAACTATTTGGACGTTTGCCGATGCAAAATGATCCAGGCGATCGATTGAAGTTCAAAAAAATCGCAGTATTCCTAATAGTTTTTGAATTATGAACTATATTTTACTTTTTATAAATTTTTGATTTTATTTATTTTCTCCACTTACGGTTATACTATTCGAAACAGTGGAACTGTTTCGACCCTCGCCGATGCAAAATGATCCAGGCAATCGATTGAAATCAAAAAAATCTCAGTATTCCTAATAGTTTTTGAATTATGAACTATTTTTTACTTTTTATAAATTTTTGATTTTATTTATTTTTTCCACTTACGGCTATACAATATTCGAAACAGTGGAACTATTTGGACCATTGCTGATGCAAAATGATCCAGGCAATCGATTGAAGTTCAAAAAAACAGCAGTATTCCTTATAGTTTTTGAATTATGAACTATTTTTTACTTTTTATAAATTTTTGATTTTATTTATTTTTTCCACTTACGGCTATACTATTCGAAACAGTGGAACTATTTGGACCTTTGCCGATGCAAAATAGGTTTTGAATTATGAACTATTTTTTACTTTTTGTAAATTTTCGATTTTATTTATTTTTTCCACTTACGGCTATACTATTCGAAACAGTGGAACTATTTGGACCTTTGCCGATGCAAAATGATCCAGGTAATCGATTGAAGTCACAAAAATCGCAGTATTCCTAATAGTTTTTGAATTATGAATTATTTTTTACTTTTTATAAATTTTTGATTTTATTTATTTTTTCCACTTACGGCTATAATATTCGAAACAGTGGAACTATTTGGACCTTTGCCGATGCAAAATAGGTTTTGAATTATGAACTATTTTTTACTTTTTGTAAATTTTCGATTTTATTTATTTTTTCCACTTACAGCTATACTATTCGAAACAGTGGAACTATTTGGACCTTTGCCGATGCAAAATGATCCAGGTAATCGATTGAAGTCACAAAAATCGCAGTATTCCTAATAGTTTTTGAATTATGAAGTATTTTTTACTTTTTATAAATTTTTGGTTTTATTTATTTTTTCCACTTACGGCTATACTATATTCGAAAGAGTGGAACTATTTGGACGTTTGCCGATGCAAAATGATGCGGGCAATCGATTGATGTCAAAAAAATAGCAGTATTCCTAATAGTTTTTGAATTATGAACTATTTTTTACTTTTTATAAATTTTTGATTTTATTTATTTTCTCCACTTACAGCTATACTATCCGAAACAGTGGAACTGTTTCGACACTTGCCGATGCAAAATGATCCAGGCAATCGATTGAAGTCAAAAAAATCTCAGTATTCCTAATAGTTTTTGAATTATGAACTATTTTTTACTTTTTATAAATTTTTTATTTTATTTATTTTCTCCACTTACGGCTATACTATTCGAAACAGTGGAACTGTTTCGACCCTTGCCGATGCAAAATAGGTTTTGAATTATGAACTATTTTTTACTTTTTGTAAATTTTCGATTTTATTAATTTTTTCCACTTACGGCTATACTATTCGAAACAGTGGAACTATTTGGACCTTTGCCGATGCAAAATGATCCAGGTAATCGATTGAAGTCACAAAAATCGCAGTATTCCTAATAGTTTTTGAATTATGAATTATTTTTTACTTTTTATAAATTTTTGATTTTATTTATTTTTTCCACTTACGGCTTACTATATTCGAAAAAGTGGAACTATTTGGACGTTTGCTGATGTAAAATGAGCCGGGCAATCGATTGATGACAAAAAAATCGCAGTATTCCTAATAGTTTTTGAATTATGAACTATTTTTTACTTATTATAAATTTTTGATTTTGTTTATTTTCTCCACTTATGGCTATACTATTCGAAACAGTGGAACTGTTTCAACCCTTGCCGATGCAAAATGATCCAGGCAATCGACTAAAGTCAAAAAAATCTCAGTATTCCTAATAGTTTTTGAATTATGAACTATTTTTTACTTTTTATAAATTTTTGATTTTATTTATTTTTTCCACTTACGGCTATACTATTCGAAACAGTAGAACTGTTTCGACCCTTGCCGATGCAAAATGATCCAGGCAATCGATTAAAGTCAAAAAAATCTCAGTATTCCAAATAGTTTTTGAATTATGAACTATTTTTTACTTTTTATAAATTTTTGATTTTATTTATTTTTTCCACTTACGGCTATACAGTATTAGAAACAGTGGAACTATTTGGACCTTTGCCGATGCAAAATGATTCCTAATAGTTTTTGAATTATGAACTATTTTTTACTTTTTATAAATTTTTGATTTTGTTTATTTTCTCCACTTATGGCTATACTATTCGAAACAGTGGAACTGTTTTAACCCTTGCCGATGCAAAATGATCCAGGCAATCGATTGCAGTCAAAAAAATCTCAGTATTCCTAATAGTATTTGAATTATAGACTATTTTTTACTTTTTATAAATTTTTGATTTTATTTATTTTCTCCACTTACGGCTATACTATTCGAAACAGTGGAACTGTTTGGACCTTTTCCGATGCAAAATGATCCAGGCAATCGATTGAAGCCAAAAAAATCTCAGTATTCCTAATAGTTTTTGAATTATGAACTATTTTTTACTTTTTATAAATTTTTGATTTTATTTATTTTTTCCACTTACGGCTATACTATATTCGAAAGAGTGGAACTATTTGGACCTTTGCCGATGCAAAATGATCCGGGCAATCGATTGATGACAAAAAAATCGCAGTATTCCTAATAGTTTTTGAATTATGAACTATTTTTTACTTATTATATATTTTTGATTTTGTTTATTTTCTCCACTTATGGCTATACTATTCGAAACATTGGAACTGTTTCAACCCTTGCCGATGTAAAATGATCCAGGCAATCGATTGAAGTCAAAAAAATCGCAGTATTCCTAATAGTTTTTGAATTATGAACTATTTTTTACTTTTTATAAATTTTTGATTTTATTTATTTTCTCCACTTACGGCTATACTATTCGAAACAGTAGAACTGTTTCCACCCTTGCCGATGCAAGATGATCCAGGCAATCGATTGAAGTCAAAAAAATCTCAGAATTCCTAATAGTTTTTGAATTATGAACTATTTTTTACTTTTTATAAATTTTTGATTTTATTTATTTTTACCACTTACGGCTATACTATTCGAAACAGTGGAACTGTTTCGACCCTTGCCGATGCAAAATAGGTATTGAATTATGAACTATTTTTTACTTTTTATAAATTTTCGATTTTATTTATTTTTTCCACTTACGGCTATACTATATTCGAAAAAGTGGAACTATTTGGACGTTTGCTGATGCAAAATGAGCCGGGCAATCGATTGATGACAAAAAAATCGCAGTATTCCTAATAGTTTTTGAATTATGAACTATTTTTTACTTTTTATAAATTTTTGATTTTATTTATTTTCTCCACTTACGGCTATACTATATTCGAAAGAGTGGAACTATTTGGACCTTTGCCGATGCAAAATGATCCGGGCAATCGATTGATGACAAAAAAATCGCAGTATTCCTAAGAGTTTTTGAATTATGAACTATTTTTTACTTTTTATAAATTTTTGATTTTATTTATTTTCTCCACTTACGGCTATACTATTCGAAACAGTAGAACTGTTTCCACCCTTGCCGATGCAAGATGATCCAGGCAATCGATTGAAGTCAAAAAAATCTCAGAATTCCTAATAGTTTTTGAATTATGAACTATTTTTTACTTTTTATAAATTTTTGATTTTATTTATTTTTTCCACTTACGGCTATACTATTCGAAACAGTGGAACTGTTTCGACCCTTGCCGATGCAAAATAGGTATTGAATTATGAACTATTTTTTACTTTTTATAAATTTTCGATTTTATTTATTTTTTCCACTTACGGCTATACTATATTCGAAAAAGTGGAACTATTTGGACGTTTGCTGATGCAAAATGAGCCGGGCAATCGATTGATGACAAAAAAATCGCAGTATTCCTAATAGTTTTTGAATTATGAACTATTTTTTACTTTTTATAAATTTTTGATTTTATTTATTTTTTCCACTTACGGCTATACTATTCGAAACAGTAGAACTGTTTCGACCCTTGCCGATGCAAAATGATCCAGGCAATCGATTAAAGTCAAAAAAATCTCAGTATTCCTAATAGTTTTTGAATTATGAACTATTTTTTACTTTTTATAAATTTTTGATTTTATTTATTTTTTCCACTTACGGCTATACAATATTAGAAACAGTGGAACTATTTGGACCTTTGCCGATGCAAAATGATCCAGGCAATCGATTGAAGTTCAAAAAAAGTGCAGTATTCCTAATAGTTTTTGAATTATGAACTATTTTTTACTTTTTATAAATTTTTGATTTTGTTTATTTTCTCCACTTATGGCTATACTATTCGAAACAGTGGAACTGTTTTAACCCTTGCCGATGCAAAATGATCCAGGCAATCGATTGCAGTCAAAAAAATCTCAGTATTCCTAATAGTATTTGAATTATAGACTATTTTTTACTTTTTATAAATTTTTGATTTTATTTATTTTCTCCACTTACGGCTATACTATTCGAAACAGTGGAACTGTTTGGACCTTTTCCGATGCAAAATGATCCAGGCAATCGATTGAAGCCAAAAAAATCTCAGTATTCCTAATAGTTTTTGAATTATGAACTATTTTTTACTTTTTATAAATTTTTGATTTTATTTATTTTCTCCACTTACGGCTATACTATTCGAAACAGTAGAACTGTTTCCACCCTTGCCGATGCAAGATGATCCAGGCAATCGATTGAAGTCAAAAAAATCTCAGAATTCCTAATAGTTTTTGAATTATGAACTATTTTTTACTTTTTATAAATTTTTGATTTTATTTATTTTTTCCACTTACGGCTATACTATTCGAAACAGTGGAACTGTTTGGACACTTGCCGATGTAAAATGATTCAGGTAATCGATTGAAGTCAAAAAAATCTCAGTAATCCGAATAATTTTTGAATTATGAACTATTCTTTACTTTTAATAAATTTTTGATTTTATTTATTTATTCCACTTACGGCTAAACTATATTCGAAAGACTGGAACTATTTGGACCTTTGCCGATGCAAAATGATCCAGGCAATCGATTGATGTCAAAAAAATCGCAGTATTCCTAATAGTTTTTGAATTATGAAATATTCTTTACTTTTTATAAATTTTTGATTTTATTTTTTTTTTTTATTTTTTTTTTATTTTTTTGATTGAAGTCAAAAAAATCTCAGTATTCCTAATAGTTTTTGAATTATGAACTATTTTTTACTTTTTATAAATTTTTGATTTTATTTATTTTCTCCACTTACGGCTATACTATATTCGAAACAGTGGAACTATTTGGACCTTTGCCGATGCAAAATGATCCAAGCAATCGATTGAAGTCAAAAAAATCGCAGTATTCTTAATAGTTTTTGAATTATGAACTATTTTTTACTTTTTATAAATTTTTGATTTTATTTATTTTCTCCACTTACGGCTATACTATTCGAAACAGTGGAACTGTTTCGACCCTTGCCGATGCAAGATGATCAAGGCAATCGATTGAAGTCAAAAAAATCTCAGAATTCCTAATAGTTTTTGAATTATGAACTATTTTTTACTTTTTATAAATTTTTGATTTTATTTATTTTTTCCACTTACGGCTATACTATTCGAAACAGTGGAACTATTTAGACCTTTGCCGATGCAAAATGATCCAAGCAATCGATTGAAGTCAAAAAAATCGCAGTATTCTTAATAGTTTTTGAATTATGAACTATTTTTTACTTTTTATAAATTTTTGATTTTATTTATTTTCTCCACTTACGGCTATACTATTCGAAACAGTGGAACTGTTTCGACCCTTGCCGATGCAAAATGATCCAAGCAATCGATTGAAGTCAAAAAAATCGCAGTATTCCTAATAGTTTTTGAATTATGAACTATTTTTTACTTTTTATAAATTTTTGATTTTATTTATTTTTTCCACTTACGGCTCTACTATTCGAAACAGTGGAACTATTTGGACTTTTGCCGAAGCAAAATGATCCAGGCAATCGATTGAAGTCAAAAAAATCGCAGTATTCCTAATAGTTTTTGAATTATGAACTATTTTTTACATTTTATAAATTTTTGATTTAATTTCTGTTTGGACCTTTGCCGATGCAAAATGATCCAGGTAAACGATTGAAGTCAAAATAATCGCAGTATTCCTAATAGTTTTTGAATTATAAACTATTTTTTACTTTTTATAATTTTTTGATTTTATTTATTTTTTCCACTTACGGCTCTACTATCCGAAACAGTGGAACTATTTGGACTTTTGCCAAAGCAAAATGATCCAGGCAATCGATTGAAGTCAAAAAAATCGCAGTATTCCTAATAGTTTTTGAATTATGAACTATTTTTTACATTTTATAAATTTTTGATTTAATTTATTTTCTCCACTCACGGCTATACTATTCGAAACAGTTGAACTGTTTCGACCCTTGCCGATGCAAAATGATCCGGGCAATCGATTGAAGTCAAAAAAATCTCAGTATTCCTAATAGTTTTTGAATTATGAACTATTAATTACTTTTTACAAATTTTTGATTTTATTTATTTTCTCGACTTATTCTTCATCAAAATCACGACTAATGTCTCAGTTTGGATAAAAACGCTTTACTTGGAGCCATTTTTTGCTTAACGAACCGAATGCAATTTAGTAAATCAGACTGAGAATGCTTTAGTCTGGATCAAAAGAACGATTTTTATTAAAATTTAAAAGAAAACGACTAATTTCGAATTATTATTTACACTGAAACGAGTCAAACACGAGTTAAACTTAAACAAAACAGACTGTAAACGTTTTATGTCGCTTCAAAAGAACGAATCATATTATAATTTGGAAGAAACCTGCTTATTTCGGCAGCTTTTTTACTTAGAAACGAGTAAAACCTTACCAAACCAAACTAAAAACATCTTATTTCGCCTCAAAAACACCATTAATGTTACAGTTTAAAAAAAACACCTTATTTGGGTCTGCTTTTGCATAAAGAAACGAGTATAATTTAATAACTTTCTAGATTAGTTTGAAGGAACGATTAAATTTATAATTTTGAAAAAAAGAACTCAATTCGAAGGATTCGTCTTCTTCTTCTTTTTCTTCTTCTTATTATTATTATCATTATTATTATTGTTATTATTATTATTATTATTATTATTATTATTATTATTATTATTATTATTATTATTATTATTATTATTATTATTATTATTATTATTATTATTATTATTATTATTATTATTATTATCATTATCATTATTATTATTATTATTATTATTATTACAATTTCATTATTATTATTATTATTATATATATTTTTTTTATTATTACTTTAATTATTTAAAACCAACTATAACTTCGAATAGTGAACGGTTTATGCACCAGTTTGTATGAACATGGTTAATTTTTGACAAATATTTGCTTAAAAACATGAAGACTTACACAAAGCAAATTGAAAACATCTTATTCTAGTTCAAAATAACAAATTATGTTATAGTTTCGATAAAAACAGCTTATTTTTGACGTTTATTAGCTTTGAAACGAGCAAACGTTTACAAGACATACTGAAAACGCTTTAGTCAGGCTCAAAAGAACGAATTATGATATAGTTTGAACAGGAAGGGCTTATTCCGTACGATTGATTACCTAAATAAAAGAGTATATTTAATAAAACAGACTGAAAACGTTTTATTCTGGCTCAAAAGAACGATTGATGCAATAATTTGGAAGCAAATGGCTTATTTCGAAAGATTTTTTGCTAAGAATCCAGTAAAACTTACATAAATCGAGCCGAAAACACGTCTTAGTTAGCTTAAAAAAAGCGATATATATTATAATTCGAAAGAAAACGGTTTATTTCGAACGATTCTTAGCTTTGAAACCATCAAACGTTTACAAAGCATACTGAAAAGGCTTTATTCTGCCCCAAAAAATCGAATTATGTTATAGTTTGTACAAAAACAGTGAATTTCAGACAATTTTTTGCTTAAAGAAACGAGTATATTTAATAAAACAGACTGAAAACGCTTTATTCTGGCTCAAAAGAACGATTGACGCAATAATTTGGAAACAAATGGCTTATTTCGAAAGATTATTTGCTTAGAATCCAGGAAAACTAACACAAATGGAGCCGAAAACGTCGTAGTTCGCTTAAAAAAAGTGATATATATTATAATTGGAAAGAAAAGTGCTTATTTCGAACGATTCTTATCTTTGAAACCAGCAAACGTTTACAAAGCATACTGAAAACGCTCGATTGATGCAATAATTTGGAAGCAAAGGGAATATTTCGAAGGTTTTTTTGCTTAGAATCCAGCAAAACTTATACAAATCGAGCCGAAAACGTTTTACTTCGCTTCAAAAATGCGATATAAATTATAATTCGAAAGAAAGCGGCTTATTTCGAACGATTCTGAGCTTTGAAAACAGCAAACGTTTACAAAACATACTGAAAACGCTTTATTCTGGCTCAAAGGAACGAATTATGTTATAGTTGGATCAAAAACAGTGAATTTCAAACAATTTTTTGCTTAAAGAATCGAGTATATTTAATAAAGCAGACAGAAAATGCTTTATTCTAGCTCATCAGAACGATTGATGCAATAATTTGGAAGCAAATGGAATATTTCGAAGGTTTTTTTGCTTAGAATCCAGCAAAACTTATACAAATCGGGCCGAAAACGTTTTATTTCGCTTCAAAAAAGCGATATATATTATAATTCGAAAGAAAACGGCTTATTTCAAAAGATTCTTAGCTCCAAAACCAGCAAACGCCTCAAAAAGACGTTCTATGTTACAGTTTGTAGAAAAGCGATTTATTTAAGCACAAAAGTACAAATTATTCAATAGTTTGAATAAAAAAAGGGTTTCTCTCGGTAGATTCTTTGCTTAGAAACGAGAAAAGGCACTAATTTTAAAGAAAAACCTTTATTTTAGACAATTTCTTTTCTTAAAATCGAGAAATCTCCCAGGATTGGCTTTAATTAGTGCTTGAACTGTTTTCTTCTTTAATTCGTTCTTTTGAGCCTGAATTGAGCGTTTTTAGTATGTTTTGTAAACGTTTGCTGGTTTCGAAGCTAAGAATCGTTAGAAATAAGCCGTTTTCTTTCGAATTATAATATGTATCGCTTATTTGAAGCGAACTAAGACGTTTTCGGCTCGATTTACATAAGTTTTACTGGATTCTAAGTAAATAATCTTTCGAAATTAGCCATTTGCTTTCAAATTATTGCATCAATCGTTCTTTTGAGCAAGAATAAAGCGTTTTTGGTCTGTTTTATTAAATATACTCGTTTCTTTAAGCAAAAAATTGTATGAAATTCACTGTTTTTGTTCAAACTATAATATAATTCGTTCTTTTGAGCCAGAATAAAGCGTCTGCAGTATGTTTTGTAAACGTTTGCTGGTTTCGAAGCTAAGAGTCGTTCTAAATAAGCCGTTTTCTTTCGAACTATAATATATATCGCTTTTTTGAAGCGAACTTAGACGTTTTCGGTGGAATTTGCATAAGTTTTACTGGATTCTAAGCAAAAAAACCTTCGAAATTTTCCCTTTGCTTCTAAATTATTGCATTAATCGTTCTTTTGAGCAAGGATATAGCGTTTTCAGTGTGTTTTATTAAATATTCTCGTTTCGTTAAGCAAAAAATAGACTGAAATTTGCCGTTTTTGTTTAAACTATAACATAATTCGTTCTTCTGAGCCTGAATAGAGCGTTATTAGTATGCTTTTTAAATGTTTGCTGGTTTTAAAGATAAGAATCGTTCGAAATAAGCCGTTTTCTTTCGAATTATAATATATATCGCTTTTCTGAAACGAACTAAGACGTTTTCGGCTCCATTTGTGTAAGTTTTATTGGATTCTAAGCAAAAAATGTTTCGAAATAAGCCATTTGCTTCCAAATTCATGCATCAATCGTTCTTTTGAGCCAGAATAAAGCGTTTTCACTCTGTTTTATTAAATATACTCGTTTATTTAGGCAATCAATCGTACGGAATAAGCCCTTTTTGTTCAAACTATAGCATAATTCGTACTTTTGAGCCTGATTAAAGCGTTTTCAGTATGTCTTGTAAACGTTTGCTCGTTTCAAAGCTAATAAACGTCCAAAATAATCTGTTTTTATCAAAACTATAACATTATTTCTTATTTTGAACTTGAATAGGATGTTTTCAATTTGATTTGTGTAAGTCTTCAGGTTTTTAAGCAAATATTTGTCAAAAATTAACAATGTTCTTACCAACTGGTGCATAAACCGTTCACTATTCGAAAGTTATAGTTGGTTTTAAATTATTATTAAAATAATAATAAAAAAATATATATAATAATAATAATAATAATAATAGTAATAATAATAATAATAATAATAATAATAATAATAATAATAATAATAATAATAATAACAATAATAATAATAATAATAATAGTAATAATAATAATAATAATAATAATAATAATACTAATAAGAAGAAGAAGATGAAGAAGAAGAAGAAGAAGAAGAAGACGAATCCTTCGAATTGAGTTCTTTCCTTCAAAATTATAAATTTAATCGTTCCTTCAAACTAATCTAGAAAGTTCTAGAAAGTCTGTTTTATTAAATTATACTCGTTTCTTTATGCAAAAGCAGACCCAAATAAGGTGTTTTTTAGTTTGGTTTGGTAAGGTTTTACTCGTTTCTAAGCAAAAAAGCTGCCGAAATAAGCAGGTTTCTTCCAAATTATAATATGAATCGTTCTTTTGAAGCGACATAAAACGTTTACAGTCTGTTTTGTTTAAGTTTACTCGTGTTTGACTCGTTTCTGTCTAAATAATATTTCGAAATTAGTCGTTTTCTTTTAAATTTTAATAAAAATCGTTCTTTAATATAGACTAAAGCATTCTCAGTCTGATTTACTAAATTATATTCGGTTCGTTAAGCAAAAAATGGCTCCAAGTAAAGCGTTTTTATCCAAACTGAGACATTAGTCGTGTTTTTGATGAAGAATAAGTCGAGAAAATAAATAAAATCAAAAATTTGTAAAAAGTAAAAAATAGTTCATAATTCAAAAACTATTAGGAATACTGCGATTTTTTTGTCATCAATCGATTGCCCGGATCATTTTGCATCGGCAAAGGTCCAAACAGTTCCACTCTTTCGAATATAGTGTAGCCGTAAGTGGAAAAAATAAATAAAATCAAAAATTTATAAAAAGTAAAAAATAGTTCATAATTCAAAAACTATTAGGAATACTGAGATTTTTTTGACTTCAATCGATTGCCTGGATCATTTTGCATCGGCAAGGGTCGAAACAGTTCCACTGTTTCGAGTAGTATAGCCGTAAGTGGAAAAAATAAATAAAATCAAAAATTTATAAAAAGTAAAAAATAGTTCATAATTTAAAAACTATTAGGAATACTGAGATTTTTTGACTTCAATCGATTGCCTGGATCATTTTGCATCGGCAAGGGTTGAAACAGTTCTACTGTTTCGAATAGTATAGCCATAAGTGGAGAAAATAAACAAAATCAAAAATTTATAAAAAGTAAAAAATAGTTCATAATTCAAAAACAATTAGGAATACTGCAATTTTTTTAAACTTCAATCGATTGCCTGGATCATTTTGCATCGGCAAAGGTCCAAATAGTTCCACTGTTTCGAATATTGTATAGCCGTAAGTGGAATAAATAAATAAAATCAAAAATTTATAAAAAGTAAAAAATAGTTCATAATTCAAAAACTATTAGGAATACTGAGATTTTTTTGACTTCAGTCGATTGCCTGGATCATTTTGCATCGGCAAGGGTCGAAACAGTTCCACTGTTTCGAATAGTATAGCCGTAAGTGGAGAAAATATATAAAATCAAAAATTTATAAAAAGTAAAAAATAGTTCATAATTCAAAAACTATTAGGAATACTGCGATTTTTTTGACTTCAATCGATTGCCCGGATCATTTTGCATCGGCAAAGTTCCAAACAGTTCCACTCTTTCGAATATAGTATAGCCGTAAGTGGAAAAAATAAATAAAATCAAAAATTTATAAAAAGTAAAAAATAGTTCATAATTCAAAAACTATTTCGCATCGGCAAGGGTCGAAACAGTTCCACTGTTTCGAATAGTATAGCCGTAAGTGGAGAAAATAAATAAAATCAAAAATTTATAAAAAGTAAAAAATAGTTCATAATTCAAAAACTATTAGGAATACTGCGATTTTTTTAACATCAATCGATTGCCCTGATCATTTTGCATCGGCAAACGTCCAAATAGTTCCACTATTTCGAATATAGTATAGCCGTAAGTGTAAAAAATAAATAAAATCAAAAATTTATAAAAAGTAAAAAATAGTTCATAATTCAAAAACTATTAGGAACACTGCGATTTTTTTGACTTCAATCGATTGCCCGGATCATTTTGCATCGGCAAAGTTCTAAACAGTTCCACTCTTTCGAATATAGTATAGCCGTAAGTGGAAAAAATAAATAAAATCAAAAATTTATAAAAAGTAAAAAATAGTTCATAATTCAAAAACTATTTTGCATCGGCAAGGGTCGAAACAGTTCCACTGTTTCGAATAGTATAGCCGTAAGTGGAGAAAATAAATAAAATCAAAAATTTATAAAAAGTAAAAAATAGTTTATAATTCAAAAACTATTAGAAATACTGAGATTTTTTTGACTTCAATCGATTGCCTGGATCATTTTGCATCGGCAAGGGTTGAGACAGTTCCACTGTTTCGAATAGTATAGCCGTAAGTGGAGAAAATAAATAAAATCAAAAATTTATAAAAAGTAAATAATAGTTCATAATTTAAAAACTATTAGAAATACTGCGATTTTTTTGACATCAATCGATTGCCCGGATCATTTTGCCTCGGCAAACGTCCAAATAGTTCCACTCTTTCGAATATAGTATAGCCGTAAGTGGAAAAAATAAATAAAATCAAAAATTTATAAAAAGTAAATAATACTTCATAATTCAAAAACTATTAGGAATACTGCGATTTTTGTGACTTCAATCGATTACCTGGATCATTCTGCATCGGCAAAGGTCCAAATAGTTCCACTGTTTCGAATAGTATAGCCGTAAGTGGAAAAAATAAATAAAATCAAAAATTTATAAAAAGTAAAAAATTGTTCATAATTCAAAAACTATTAGGAATACAGCGATTTTTTTGAACTTCAATCGATTGCCTGGATCATTTTGCATCGGCAAAGATCCAAATAGTTCCACTGTTTCGAATATTGTATAGCCGTAAGTGGAAAAAATAAATAAAATCAAAAATTTATAAAAAGTAAATAATAGTTCATAATTCAAAAACTATTAGGAATACTGCGATTTTTTTGACATCAATCGATTGCCCGGATCATTTTGCATCGGCAAACGTCCAAATAGTTCCACTCTTTCGAATATAGTATAGCCGTAAATGGAAAAAATAAATAAAATCAAAAATTTATAAAAAGTAAAAAATATTTCATAATTCAAAAACTATTAGGAATACTGCGATTTTTGTCACTTCAATCGATTGCCTGGATCATTTTGCATCGGCAAAGGTCCAAATAGTTCCACTATTTCGAATATTGTATAGCCGTAAGTGGAAAAAATAAATAAAATCAAAAATTTATAAAAAGTAAAAAATAGTTCATAATTCAAAAACTATTAGGAATACTGAGATTTTTTTGACTTCAATCGATTGCCTGGATCATTTTGCATCGGCAAAGGTCCAAACAGTTCCACTTTTTCGAATAGTATAGCCGTAAGTGGAGAAAATAAATAAAATCAAAAATTTATAAAAAGTAAAAAATAGTTCATAATTCAAAAACTATTAGGAATACGCGATTTTTTTGACTTCAATCGATTGCCTGGATCATTTTGCATCGGCAAAGGTCCAAATAGATCCACTGTTTCGATGCACAATAACCCAGGTAATCGATTGAAATCACAAAAATCGCAGTATTCCTAATAGTTTTTGAATTATGAACTATTTTTTACAATATATAAATTTTTGATTTTATTTATTTTCTCCACTTACGGCTATACTATTCGAAACAGTGGAACTGTTTGGACCTTTGCCAATGCAAAATGATACAGGTAATCGATTGAAGTCAAAAAAATCGCAGTGTTCCTAATAGTTTTTGAATTATGAACTATTTTTTGCTTTTTATAAATTTTTGATTTTATTTATTTTCTCCACTTACGGCTATACTATTCGAAAAAGTGGAACTGTTTGGACCTTTGCCGATGCAAAATGATTCAGGCAATCGATTTTAGTCAAAGAAATCGCAGTATTTCTAACAGTTTTTGAATTATAAACTATTTTTTACTTTTTATAAGTTTTTGATTTTATTTATTTTTTCCACTTACGGCTATACTATATTCGAAAGAGTAAAACTATTTGGACCTCTGCCGATGCAAAATGATCCAGGCAATCGATTGAAGTTCAAAAAAATCGCAGTATTCCTAATAGTTTTTGAATTATGAACTATTTTTTACTTTTTATAAATTTTTGATTTTATTTATTTTTTCCACTTACGGCTATACTATATTCAAAACAGTGGAACTATTTGGACCTTTGCCGATGCAAAATGATCCAACCAATCGATTGAAGTCAAAAAAATCGCAGTATTCCTAATAGATTTTGAATTATGAACTATTTTAACTTTTTATAAATTTTTGATTTTATTTATTTTCTCCACTTACGGCTATACTATTCGAAACAGTGGAGCTGTTTCGACCCTTGCCGATGCAAAATGATCCAGGCAATCGATTGAAATTCAAAAAAATCGCAGTATTTCTAATAGTTTTTGAATTATAAACTATTTTTTACTTTTTATAAATTTTTGATTTTATTTATTGTTTCCACTTACGGCTATACTATATTCGAAAGAGTGGAACTATTTGGACCTCTGCCGATGCAAAATGATCTAGGCAATCGATTGATGTCAAAAAAATTGCAGTATTCCTAATAGTATTTGAATTATGAACTATTTTTTACTTTTTATAAATTTTTGATTTTATTTATTTTTTCCACTTACGGCTATACTATATTCAAAACAGTGAAACTATTTGGACCTTTGCCGATGCATAATGATTCAGGCAATCGACTGAAGTTCAAAAAAATCGCGGTATTCCTAATAGATTTTGAATTATGAACTATATTTTACTTTATATAAATTTTTGATTTTATTTATTTTCTGCACTTACGGCTATACTATTCGAAACAGTGGAAATGTTTCGACCTTTGCCGATGCAAAATGATCCAGGCAATCGATTGAAATTCAAAAAAATCGCAGTATTTCTAATAGTTTTTGAATTATAAACTATTTTTTACTTTTTATAAGTTTTTGATTTTATTTATTTTTTCCACTTACGGCTATACTATATTCGAAAGAGTAGAGCTATTTGGACCTCTGCCGATGCAAAATGATCCAGGCAATCGATTGAAGTTCAAAAACATCGCAGTATTCCTAATAGTTTTTGAATTATGAACCATTTTTTACTTTTTATAAATTTTTGATTTTATTTAATTTCTCCACTTACGGCTATACTATACCAAACAGTGGAACTCTTTCGACCCTTGCCGATGCAAAATGATCCAGGCAATCGATTGAAGTCAAAAAAATCTCAGTACTCCTAATAGTTTTTGAATTATGAACTATTTTTTTCTTTTTATAAATTTTTGATTTTATTTATTTTTTCCACTAACGGCTATACTATATTCGAAACAGTGGAACTATTTGGACCTTTGCCGATGCAAAATGATCCAGGCAATCGATTGAAGTTCAAAAAAATCGCAGTATTCCTAATAGTTTTTGAATTATGAACTATTTTTTACTTTTTATAAATTTTTGATTTTATTTATTTTTTCCACTTACGGCTATACTATATTCAAAACAGTGAAACTATTTGGACCTTTGCCGATGCAAAATGATTCAGGCAATCGACTGAAGTTCAAAAAAATCGCAGTATTCCTAATAGTTTTTGAATTATGAACTATTTTTTACTTTTTATAAATTTTTGATTTTATTTAATTTCTTCACTTACGGCAATACCATACCAAACAGTGGAACTGTTTTGACCCTTGCCGATGCAAAATGATCCAGGCAATCAATTGAAGTCAAAAAAATTCTCAGTATTCCTAATAGTTTTTGAATTATGAACTATTATTTACTTTTTATAAATTTTTGATTTTATTTATTTTCTCCACTTACGGCTATACTATTCGAAACAGTGGAACTGTTTGGACCTTTGCCGATGCAAAATGATCCAAATAATCGATTGGAGTCAAAAAAATCGCAGTATTCCTAATAGTTTTTGAATTATGAACTATTTTTTACTTTTTATAAATTTTTGATTTTATTTAATTTTTCCACTTACGGCTATACTATATTCGAAAGAGTGGAACTATTTGGACCTTTGCCGATGCAAAATGATCCAGGCAATCGACTGATGTCAAAAAAATCGCAGTATTCCTAATAGTTTGTGAATTATGAACTATTTTTTACTTTTTATAAATTTTTGATTTTATTTATTGTCTCCACTTACGGCTATACTATTCGAAACAGTGGAACTGTTTAGACTCTTGCCGATGCAAAATGATCTAGGTAATCGATTGAAGTCAAAAAAATCGCAGTATTCCTGACAGTTTTTGAATTATGAACTATTTTTTACTTTTTATAAATTTTTGATTTTATTTATTTTTTCCACTTACGGCTATACTATATTCGAAACAGTGGAACTATTTGGACCTTTGCCGATGCAAAATGATTCAGGCAATCGATTGAAGTCAAAAAAATCGCAATATTCCTAATAGTTTTTGAATTATGAACTATTTTTTACTTTTTATAAATTTTTGATTTTATTTATTTTCTCCACTTACGGCTATACTATTCGAAACAGTGGAACTGTTTGGACCTTTGCCGATGCAAAATGATCCAGGTAATCGATTGAAGTTATAAAAATCGCAGTATTCCTTATAGTTTTTGAATTATGAACTATTTTTTACTTTTTATAAATTTTTGATTTTATTTATTTTTTCCACTTACGGCTATACTATATTCGAAACAGTGGAACTATTTGGGCCTTTGCCGATGCAAAATGATTCAGGCAATCGACTGAAGTCAAAAAAATTGCAATATTCCTAATAGTTTTTGAATTATGAACTATTTTTCACTTTTTATAAATTTTTTATTTTATTTATTTTCTCCACTTACGGCTATACTATTCGAAACAGTGGAACTGTTTGGACCTTTGCCGATGCAAAATGATCCAAATAATCGATTGGAGTCAAAAAAATCGCAGTATTCCTAATAGTTTTTGAATTATGAACTATTATTTACTTTTTATAAATTTTTGATTTTATTTATTTTCTCGACTTATTCTTCATCAAAAACACGACTAATGTCTCAGTTTGGATAAAAAGGCTTTATTTGGAGCGATTTTTTGCTTAACGAACCGAATACAATTTAGTAAATCAGACTGAGAATGCTTTAGTCTGGATCAAAGAACGATTTTTATTAAAATTTAAAAGAAAACGACTAATTTCGAATTATTATTTACACAGAAACGAGTCAAACACGAGTTAAACTTAAACAAAACAGACTGTAAACGTTTTATGTCGCTTCAAAAGAACGATTCATATTATAATTTGGAAGAAACCTGCTTATTTCGGCAGCTTTTTTGCTTAGAAACGAGTAAAACCTTACCAAACCAAACTAAAAACATCTTATTTCGCCTCAAAAACACCATTAATGTTACAGTTTAAAAAAAACACCTTATTTGGGTCTGCTTTTGCATAAAGAAACGAGTATAATTTAATAAAACAGACTGAGAACTATCTAGATTAGTTTGAAGGAACGATTAAATTTATAATTTTGAAGAAAAGAACTCAATTCGAAGGATTCGTCTTCTTCTTCTTATTATTATTATTATTATTATTATTATTATTATTGTTATTATTATTATTATTATTATTATTATTATTATTATTATTATTATTATTATTATTATTTTTATTATTATTATTATATATTTTTTTTAATTATTATTTTAATAATAATTTAACTAATAATAACTTTCGAATAGTGAACGGTTTATGCACCTGTTGGTAAGAACATTGTTAATTTTTGACAAATATTTGCTTAAAAACCTGAAGACTTACACAAAGCAAATTGAAAATATCTTATTCAAGTCCAAAATAACAAATAATGTTATAGTTTTGATAAAAACAGATTATTTTGGACGTTTATTAGCTTTGAAACGAGCAAACGTTTACAAGACATACTGAAAACGCTTTAATCAGGCTCAAAAGAACGAATTATGCTATATTTTGAACAAAAAGGGCTTATTCCGTACGATTGATAGCCTAAATAAACGAGTATATTTAATAAAACAGAGTGAAAACGCTTTATTCTGGCTCAAAAGAACGATTGATGCATGAATTTGGAAGCAAATGGCTTATTTCGAAACATTTTTTGCTTAGAATCCAGTAAAACATACACTAATTGAGCCGAAAACGTCTTAGTTCGCTTCAGAAAAGCGATATATATTATAATTCAAAAGAAAACGGCTTATTTCGAACGATTCTTATCTTTGAAATCAGCAAACGTTTAAAAAGCATACTAAAAACGCTCTATTCAGGCTCAGAAGAACGAATTATGTTATAGTTTAAACAAAAACGGCAAATTTCAGACCATTTTTTTTGCTTAACGAAACGAGAATATTTAATAAAACACACTGAAAACGCTATATCCTTGCTCAAAAGAACGATTAATGCAACAATTTAGAAGCAAAGGGAAAATTTCGAAGGTTTTTTTTGCTTAGAATCCAGTAAAACTTATGCAAATCCCACCTAAAACGTCTAAGTTCGCATCAAAAAAGCGATATATATTATAATTCGAAAGAAAACGGCTTATTTCGAACGACTCTTAGCTTCGAAACCAGCAAACGTTTACAAAACATACTGCAAACGCTTTATTCAGGCTCAAAAGAACGAATTATATTATAGTTTGAACAAAAACAGAGAATTTCAGACAATTTTTTGCTTAAAGAAACGAGTATATTTAATAAAACAGACCGAAAACGCTTTATTCTAGCTCAAAAGAACGATTGATGCAATAATTTGAAAGCAAATGGCTAATTTCGAAAGATTATTTACTTAGAATCCAGTAAAACTTATGTAAATCGAGCCGAAAACGTCTTAGTTCGCTTCAAATAAGCGATATAAATTATAATTCGAAAGAAAACGGCTTATTTCGAACGATTCTTAGCTTCGAAACCAGCAAACGTTTACAAAACATACTAAAAACGCTCAATTCAGGCTCAAAAGAACCAATTATGTTATAGTTTAAACTAAAACGGCAAATTTCAGACTATTTTTTGCTTAAAGAAACGAGTATATTTAATGAAACAGACTCAAAACTCTTTATTCTTGCTCAAAAGAACGAATTATGTTATAGATTAAAAGAAAACGGTTTATTTCGAACTATTCTTGGCTTCAAATTAAGCAAACTTTAATAAAGCAGAGTGAAAACGTTTTATTGTCACAAGAAAACAGTTCAAGCACTAATTAAAGCCAATCCTGGGAGATTTCTCGATTTTAAGAAAAGAAATTGTCTAAAATAAAGGTTTTTCTTTAAAATTAGTGCCTTTTCTCGTTTCTAAGCAAAGAATCTACCGAGAGAAGCCCTTTTTTCATTCAAACTATTGAATAATTTGTACTTTTGTGCTTAAATAAGTCGCTTTTCTACAAACTGTAACATAGAACGTCTTTTTGAGGCGTTTGCTGGTTTTGGAGCTAAGAATCTTTCGAAATAAGCCGTTTTCTTTCGAATTAAAATATATATCGCTTTTTTGAAGCGAAATAAAACGTTTTCGGCCCGATTTGTATAAGTTTTGCTGGATTCTAAGCAAAAAAACCTTCGAAATATTCCCTTTGCTTCCAAATTATTGCATCAATCGTTCTGATGAGCTAGAATAAAGCGTTTTCTGTCTGCTTTATTAAATATACTCGATTCTTTAAGCAAAAAATTGTTTAAAATTCACTATTTTTGATCAAACTATAACATAATTCGTTTCTTTGAGCCAGAATAAAGCGTTTTCAGTACGTTTTGTAAACGTTTGCTGTTTTCAAAGCTCAGAATCGTTCGAAATAAGCCGCTTTCTTTCGAATTATAATTTATGTCGCTTTTTTGAAAAAAAACCTTCGAAATATTCCCTTTGCTTCCAAATTATTGCATCAATCGTTCTTTTGAGCAAGAATAAAGCGTTTTCAGTCTGTTTTATTAAATATACTCGCTTCTATAAGCAAAAAATAGTCTGAAATTTGCCGTTTTTGTTTAAACTATAACATAATTCGTTCTTCTGAGCCTGAATAGAGCGTTTTCAGTATGTTTTGTAAACGTTTGCTGTTTTCAAAGCTTAGAATCGTTCGAAATAAGCCGCTTTCTTTCGAATTATGATTTATATCGCTTTTTTGAAGCGAAATAAAACGTTTACGACCTGATTTGTATAAGTTTTACTGGATTCTAAGCAAAAAAACCTTCAAAATATTCCCATTGCTTCCAAATTATTGCATTAATCGTTCTTTTGAGCAAGAATAAAGCGTTTTCAGTGTGTTTTATTAAATATACTCGTTTCTTTAAGCAAAAAATAGTCTTAAATTTGCCGTTTTTGTTTAAACTATAACATAATTCGTTCTTCTGAGACTGAATAGAGGGTTTTCAGTATGTTTTGTAAACGTTTGCTGGTTTCGAAGCTAAGAATTGTTCGAAATAAGCAGTTTTCTTTCGAATTATAATATATATCGATTTTTGAAGCGAACTACGACGTTTTCGGCTTCATTTGTGTTAGTTTTCCTGGATTCTAAGCTAATAATCTTTCGAAATAAGCCATTTGTTTCCAAATTATTGCATCAATCGTTCTTTTGAGCTAGAATATAACGTTTTCAGTCTGTTTTATTAAATATACTCGTTTATTTAGGTAATCAATCGTACGGAATAAGCCCTTTTTGTTCAAACTATATCATAATTCGTTCTTTTGAGCCTGACTAAAGCGTTTTCAGTATGTCTTGTAAACATTTGCTCGTTTCAAAGCTAATAAACGTCCAAAATAAGCTGTTTTTATCGAAACTATAACATAATTTGTTATTTTGAACTAGAATAAGATGTTTTCAATTTGCTTTGTGTAAGTCTTCAGGTTTTTAAGCAAATATTTGTTAAAAATTAACCATGTTCTTACAAACTGGTGCATAAACCGTTCACTATTCGAAGTTATAGTTGGTTTTAAATTATTAAAATAATAATAAAAAATATATATATAATAATAATAATAATAATAATAATAATAATAATAATAATAATAATAATAATAATAATAATAATAATAATAATAATAATAATAATAATAACAATAGTAATAATGATAATAATAATAATAAGAAGAAGAAGAAGAAGAAGACGAATCCTTCGAATTGAGTTCTTTTCTTCAAAATTATAAATTTAATCGTTCCTTCAAACTAATCTAGAAAGTTCTCAGTGTGTTTTATTAAATTATACTCGTTTCTTTATGCAAAATCAGACCCAAATAAGGTGTTTCTTTTAAACTGTAACATTAATGGTGTTTTTGAGGCGAAATAAGATGTTTTTAGTTTGGTTTGGTAAGGTTTTACTCGTTTCTAAGTAAAAAAGCTGCCGAAATAAGCAGGTTTCTTCCAAATTATAATATGAATCGTTCTTTTGAAGCGACATAAAACGTTTACAGTCTGTTTTGTTTAAGTTTAACTCGTGTTTGACTTGTTTCTGTGTAAATAATATTTCGAAATTAGTCGTTTTCTTTTAAATTTTATTAAAAATCGTTCTTTTGATCCAGACTAAAGCATTCTGAGTCTGATTTACTAAATTATATTCGGTTCGTTAAGCAAAAAATGGCACCAAGTAAAGCGTTTTTATCCAAACTGAGACATAATCGTGTTTTTGATGAAGAATTAGTCGAGAAAATAAATAAAATCAAAAATTTGTAAAAAGTAAAAAATAGTTCATAATTCAAAAACTATTAGGAATACTGAGAATTTTTTGACTTCAATCGATTGCCTGGATCATTTTGCATCGGCAAAGGTCCAAACAGTTCCACTGTTTCGAATAGTATAGCCGTAAGTGGAGAAAATAAATAAAATTAAAAATTTATAAAACGTAAAAAATAGTTCATAATTCAAAAACTATTAGGAATACTGAGATTTTTTTGACTGCAATCGATTGCCTGGATCATTTTGCATTGGCAAGGGTTGAAACAGTTCTACTGTTTCGAATAGTATAGCCATAAGTGGAGAAAATAAACAAAATCAAAAATTTATAAAAAGTAAAAAATAGTTCATAATTCAAAAACTATAAGGAATACTGCAATTTTTTTAAACTTCAATCGATTGCCTGGATCATTTTGCATCGGCAAAGGTCCAAATAGTTCCACTGTTTCGAATATTGTATAGCCGTAAGTGGAATAAATAAATAAAATCAAAAATTTATAAAAAGTAAAAAATAGTTCATAATTCAAAAACTATTAGGAATACTGAGATTTTTTTGACTTCAGTCGATTGCCTGGATCATTTTGCATCGGCAAGGGTCGAAACAGTTCCACTGTTTCGAATAGTATAGCCGTAAGTGGAGAAAATATATAAAATCAAAAATTTATAAAAAGTAAAAAATAGTTCATAATTCAAAAACTATTAGGAATACTGCGATTTTTTTGACTTCAATCGATTGCCCGGATCATTTTGCATCGGCAAAGTTCCAAACAGTTCCACTCTTTCGAATATAGTATAGCCGTAAGTGGAAAAAATAAATAAAATCAAAAATTTATAAAAAGTAAAAAATAGTTCATAATTCAAAAACTATTTCGCATCGGCAAGGGTCGAAACAGTTCCACTGTTTCGAATAGTATAGCCGTAAGTGGAGAAAATAAATAAAATCAAAAATTTATAAAAAGTAAAAAATAGTTCATAATTCAAAAACTATTAGGAATACTGCGATTTTTTTAACATCAATCGATTGCCCTGATCATTTTGCATCGGCAAACGTCCAAATAGTTCCACTATTTCGAATATAGTATAGCCGTAAGTGTAAAAAATAAATAAAATCAAAAATTTATAAAAAGTAAAAAATAGTTCATAATTCAAAAACTATTAGGAATGCTGCGATTTTTTTTGACTTCAATCGATTGCCCGGATCATTTTGCATCGGCAAAGTTCTAAACAGTTCCACTCTTTCGAATATAGTATAGCCGCAAGTGGAAAAAATAAATAAAATCAAATATTTATAAAAAGTAAAAAATAGTTCATAATTCAAAAACTATTATGCATCGGCAAGGGTCGAAACAGTTCCACTGTTTCGAATAGTATAGCCGTAAGTGGAGAAAATAAATAAAATCAAAAATTTATAAAAAGTAAAAAATAGTTCATAATTCAAAAACTATTAGAAATACTGAGATTTTTTTGACTTCAATCGATTGCCTGGATCATTTTGCATCGGCAAGGGTCGAGACAGTTCCACTGTTTCGAATAGTATAGCCGTAAGTGGAGAAAATAAATAAAATCAAAAATTTATAAAAAGTAAATAATAGTTCATAATTTAAAAACTATTAGAAATACTGCGATTTTTTTGACATCAATCGATTGCCCGGATCATTTTGCATCGGCAAACGTCCAAATAGTTCCACTCTTTCGAATATAGTATAGCCGTAAATGGAAAAAATAAATAAAATCAAAAATTTATAAAAAGTAAATAATACTTCATAATTCAAAAACTATTAGGAATACTGCGATTTTTGTGACTTCAATCGATTACCTGGATCATTCTGCATCGGCAAAGGTCCAAATAGTTCCACTGTTTCGAATAGTATAGCCGTAAGTGGAAAAAATAAATAAAATCAAAAATTTATAAAAAGTAAAAAATTGTTCATAATTCAAAAACTATTAGGAATACAGCGATTTTTTTGAACTTCAATCGATTGCCTGGATCATTTTGCATCGGCAAAGATCCAAATAGTTCCACTGTTTCGAATATTGTATAGCCGTAAGTGGAAAAAATAAATAAAATCAAAAATTTATAAAAAGTAAAAAATAGTTCATAATTCAAAAACTATTAGGAATACTGAGATTTTTTTGACTTCAATCGATTGCCTGGATCATTTTGCATCGGCAAGGGTCAAAATAGTTCCACTGTTTCAGATAGTATAGCCGTAAGTGGAGAAAATAAATAAAATCAAAAATTTATAAAAAGTAAATAATAGTTCATAATTCAAAAACTATTAGGAATACTGCGATTTTTTTGACATCAATCGATTGCCCGGATCATTTTGCATCGGCAAACGTCCAAATAGTTCCACTCTTTCGAATATAGTATAGCCGTAAGTGGAAAAAATAAATAAAATCAAAAATTTATAAAAAGTAAAAAATATTTCATAATTCAAAAACTATTAGGAATACTGCGATTTTTGTGACTTCAATCGATTACCTGGATCATTTTGCATCGGCAAAGGTCCAAATAGTTTTTGAATTATGAACTATTTTTCACTTTGTATAAATTTTTTATTTTATTTATTTTCTCCACTTACGGCTATACTATTCGAAACAGTGGAACTGTTTGGACCTTTGCCGATGCAAAATGATCCAAATAATCGATTGGAGTCAAAAAAATCGCAGTATTCCTAATAGTTTTTGAATTATGAACTATTTTTTACTTTTTATAAATTTTTGATTTTATTTATTTTTTCCACTTACGGCTATACTATATTCGAAAGAGTGGAACTATTTGGACCTTTGCCGATGCAAAATGATCCAGGCAATCGACTGATGTCAAAAAAATCGCAGTATTCCTAATAGTTTGTGAATTATGAACTATTTTTTACTTTTTATAAATTTTTGATTTTATTTATTGTCTCCACTTACGGCTATACTATTCGAAACAGTGGAACTGTTTAGACTCTTGCCGATGCAAAATGATCTAGGTAATCGATTGAAGTCAAAAAAATCGCAGTATTCCTGACAGTTTTTGAATTATAAACTATTTTTTACTTTTTATAAGTTTTTGATTTTATTTATTTTTTCCACTTACGGCTATACTATATTCGAAAGAGTAGAACTATTTGGACCTCTGCCGATGCAAAATGATCCAGGCAATCGATTGAAGTTCAAAAAAATCGCAGTATGCCTAATAGTTTTTAAATTATGAACTATTTTTTACTTTTTATAAATTTTTGATTTTATTTATTTTTTCCACTTACGGCTATACTATATTCAAAACAGTGGAACTATTTGGACCTTTGCCGATGCAAAATGATCAAACCAATCGATTGAAGTCAAAAAAATCGCAGTATTCCTAATAGATTTTGAATTATGAACTATTTTAACTTTTTATAAATTTTTGATTTTATTTATTTTCTCCACTTACGGCTATACTATTCGAAACAGTGGAACTGTTTCGACCCTTGCCGATGCAAAATGATCCAGGCAATCGATTGAAATTCAAAAAAATCGCAGTATTTCTAATAGTTTTTGAATTATAAACTATTTTTTACTTTTTATAAATTTTTGATTTTATTTATTGTTTCCACTTACGGCTATACTATATTCGAAAGAGTGGAACTATTTGGACCTCTGCCGATGCAAAATGATCTAGGCAATCGATTGATGTCAAAAAAATTGCAGTATTCCTAATAGTATTTGAATTATGAACTATTTTTTACTTTTTATAAATTTTTGATTTTATTTATTTTTTCCACTTACGGCTATACTATATTCAAAACAGTGGAACTATTTGGACCTTTGCCGATGCATAATGATTCAGGCAATCGACTGAAGTTCAAAAAAATCGCAGTATTCCTAATAGTTTTTGAATTATGAACTATTTTTTACTTTATATAAATTTTTGATTTTATTTATTTTCTGCACTTACGGCTATACTATTCGAAACAGTGGAACTGTTTCGACCTTTGCCGATGCAAAATGATCCAGGCAATCGATTGAAATTCAAAAAAATCGCAGTATTTCTAATAGTTTTTGAATTATAAACTATTTTTTACTTTTTATAAGTTTTTGATTTTATTTATTTTTTCCACTTACGGCTATACTATATTCGAAAGAGTAGAGCTATTTGGACCTCTGCCGATGCAAAATGATCCAGGCAATCGATTGAAGGTTAAAAAAATCGCAGTATTCCTAATAGTTTTTGAATTATGAACTATTTTTTACTTTTTATAAATTTTTGATTTTATTTAATTTCTCCACTTACGGCTATACTATACCAAACAGTGGAACTCTTTCGACCCTTGCCGATGCAAAATGATCCAGGCAATCGATTGAAGTCAAAAAAATCTCAGTACTCCTAATAGTTTTTGAATTATGAACTATTTTTTACTTTTTATAAATTTTTGATTTTATTTATTTTTTTCACTAACGGCTATACTATATTCGAAACAGTGGAACTATTTGGACCTTTGCCGATGCAAAATGATCCAGGCAATCGATTGAAGTTCAAAAAAATCGCAGTATTCCTAATAGTTTTTGAATTATGAACTATTTTTTACTTTTTATAAATTTTTGATTTTATTTATTTTTTCCACTTACGGCTATACTATATTCAAAACAGTGAAACTATTTGGACCTTTGCCGATGCAAAATGATTCAGGCAATCGACTGAAGTTCAAAAAAATCGCAGTATTCCTAATAGTTTTTGAATTATGAACTATTTTTTACTTTTTATAAATTTTTGATTTTATTTAATTTCTCCACTTACGGCAATACTATACCAAACAGTGGAACTGTTTTGACCCTTGCCGATGCAAAATGATCCAGGCAATCAATTGAAGTCAAAAAAATTCTCAGTATTCCTAATAGTTTTTGAATTATGAACTATTATTTACTTTTTATAAATTTTTGATTTTATTTATTTTCTCCACTTACGGCTATACTATTCGAAACAGTGGAACTGTTTGGACCTTTGCCGATGCAAAATGATCCAGGTAATCGATTGAAGTTATAAAAATCGCAGTATTCCTTATAGTTTTTGAATTATGAACTATTTTTTACTTTTTATAAATTTTTGATTTTATTTATTTTTTCCACTTACGGCTATACTATATTCGAAACAGTGGAACTATTTGGGCCTTTGCCGATGCAAAATGATTCAGGCAATCGACTGAAGTCAAAAAAATTGCAATATTCCTAATAGTTTTTGAATTATGAACTATTTTTCACTTTTTATAAATTTTTTATTTTATTTATTTTCTCCACTTACGGCTATACTATTCGAAACAGTGGAACTGTTTGGACCTTTGCCGATGCAAAATGATCCAAATAATCGATTGGAGTCAAAAAAATCGCAGTATTCCTAATAGTTTTTGAATTATGAACTATTATTTACTTTTTATAAATTTTTTATTTTATTTATTTTCTCGACTTATTCTTCATCAAAAACACGACTAATGTCTCAGTTTGGATAAAAACGCTTTATTTGGAGCGATTTTTTGCTTAACGAACCGAATACAATTTAGTAAATCAGACTGAGAATGCTTTAGTCTGGATCAAAGAACGATTTTTATTAAAATTTAAAAGAAAACGACTAATTTCGAATTATTATTTACACAGAAACGAGTCAAACACGAGTTAAACTTAAACAAAACAGACTGTAAACGTATTATGTCGCTTCAAAAGAACGATTCATATTGTAATTTGGAAGAAACCTGCTTATTTCGGCAGCTTTTTTGCTTAGAAACGAGTAAAACCTTACCAAACCAAACTAAAAACATCTTATTTCGCCTCAAAAACACCATTAATGTTACAGTTTAAAAAAAACACCTTATTTGGGTCTGCTTTTGCATAAAGAAACGAGTATAATTTAATAAAACAGACTGAGAACTATCTAGATTAGTTTGAAGGAACGATTAAAGTTATAATTTTGAAGAAAAGAACTCAATTCGAAGGATTCGTCTTCTTCTTCTTCTTATTATTATTATTATTGTTATTATTATTATTATTATTATTATTATTATTATTATTATTATTATTATTATTATTATTATTATTATTATTATTATTATTATTTTTATTATTATTATTATTATTATTATTGTTATTATTATTATTATATATATTTTTTTATTATTATTTTAATAATAATTTAACTAATAATAACTTTCGAATAGTGAACGGTTTATGCACCTGTTGGTAAGAACATTGTTAATTTTTGACAAATATTTGCTTAAAAACCTGAAGACTTACTTACACAAAGCAAATTGAAAATATCTTATTCAAGTCCAAAATAACAAATAATGTTATAGTTTTGATAAAAACAGATTATTTTGGACGTTTATTAGCTTTGAAACGAGCAAACGTTTGCAAGACATACTGAAAACGCTTTAATCAGGCTCAAAAGAACGAATTATGCTATATTTTGAACAAAAAGGGCTTATTCCGTACGATTGATTGCCTAAATAAACGAGTATATTTAATAAAACAGAGTGAAAACGCTTTATTCTGGCTCAAAAGAACGATTGATGCATGAATTTGGAAGCAAATGGCTTATTTCGAAACATTTTTTGCTTAGAATCCAGTAAAACATACACAAATTGAGCCGAAAACGTCTTAGTTCGCT
The DNA here is from genome assembly GCA_939628115.1 of Tribolium freemani. Lineage (NCBI taxonomy): Eukaryota > Metazoa > Arthropoda > Insecta > Coleoptera > Tenebrionidae > Tribolium > Tribolium freemani. Next base: position 3,913,146 of record OW626787.1, on the reverse strand, counting down.
TCAGTAAAGCGATATATATTATAATTCAAAAGAAAACGGCTTATTTCGAACGATTCTAATCTTTGAAATCAGCAAACGTTTAAAAAGCATACTAAAAACGCTCTATTCAGGCTCAGAAGAACGAATTATGTTATAGTTTAAACAAAAACGGCAAATTTTAGACCATTTTTTTTGCTTAACGAAACGAGAATATTTAATAAAACACACTGAAAACGCTATATCCTTGCTCAAAAGAACGATTAATGCAACAATTTAGAAGCAAAGGGAAAATTTCGAAGGTTTTTTTGCTTAGAATCCAGTAAAACTTATGCAAATCCCACCTAAAACGTCTAAGTTCGCATCAAAAAAGCGATATATATTATAATTCGAAAGAAAACGGCTTATTTCGAACGACTCTTAGCTTCGAAACCAGCAAACGTTTACAAAACATACTGCAAACGCTTTATTCAGGCTCAAAAGAACGAATTATATTATAGTTTGAACAAAAAAAGAGAATTTCAGACAATTTTTTGCTTAAAGAAACGAGTATATTTAATAAAACAGACCGAAAACGCTTTATTCTAGCTCAAAAGAACGATTGATGCAATAGTTTGAAAGCAAATGGCTAATTTCGAAAGATTATTTACGTAGAATCCAGTAAAACTTATGTAAATCGAGCCGAAAACGTCTTAGTTCGCTTCAAATAAGCGATATAAATTATAATTCGAAAGAAAACGGCTTATTTCGAACGATTCTTAGCTTCGAAACCAGCAAACGTTTACAAAACATACTAAAAACGCTCAATTCAGGCTCAAAAGAACCAATTATGTTATAGTTTAAACTAAAACGGCAAATTTCAGACTATTTTTTGCTTAAAGAAACGAGTATATTTAATGAAACAGACTCAAAACTCTATATTCTTGCTCAAAAGAACGAATTATGTTATAGATTAAAAGAAAACGGTTTATTTCGAACTATTCTTGGCTTCAAATTAAGCAAACTTTAATAAAGCAGAGTGAAAACGTTTTATTGTCACAAGAAAACAGTTCAAGCACTAATTAAAGCCAATCCTGGGAGATTTCTCGATTTTAAGAAAAGAAATTGTCTAAAATAAAGGTTTTTCTTTAAAATTAGTGCCTTTTCTCGTTTCTAAGCAAAGAATCTACCGAGAGAAGCCCTTTTTTCATTCAAACTATTGAATAATTTGTACTTTTGTGCTTAAATAAGTCGCTTTTCTACAAACTGTAACATAGAACGTCTTTTTGAGGCGTTTGCTGGTTTTGGTGCTAAGAATCTTTCGAAATAAGCCGTTTTCTTTCGAATTAAAATATATATCGCTTTTTTGAAGCGAAATAAAACGTTTTCGGCCCGATTTGTATAATATTCCCTTTGCTTCCAAATTATTGCATCAATCGTTCTGATGAGCTAGAATAAAGCGTTTTCTGTCTGCTTTATTAAATATACTCGATTCTTTAAGCAAAAAATTGTTTAAAATTCACTATTTTTGATCAAACTATAACATAATTCGTTCCTTTGAGCCAGAATAAAGCGTTTTCAGTACGTTTTGTAAACGTTTGCTGTTTTCAAAGCTCAGAATCGTTCGAAATAAGCCGCTTTCTTTCGAATTATAATTTATGTCGCTTTTTTGAAAAAAAACCTTCGAAATATTCCCTTTGCTTCCAAATTATTGCATCAATCGTTCTTTTGAGCAAGAATAAAGCGTTTTCAGTCTGTTTTATTAAATATACTCGCTTCTATAAGCAAAAAATAGTCTGAAATTTGCCGTTTTTGTTTAAACTATAACATAATTCGTTCTTCTGAGCCTGAATAGAGCGTTTTCAGTATGTTTTGTAAACGTTTGCTGTTTTCAAAGCTTAGAATCGTTCGAAATAAGCCGCTTTCTTTCGAATTATGATTTATATCGCTTTTTTGAAGCGAAATAAAACGTTTTCGACCTGATTTGTATAAGTTTTACTGGATTCTAAGCAAAAAAAACCTTCAAAATATTCCCTTTGCTTCCAAATTATTGCATTAATCGTTCTTTTGAGCAAGAATAAAGCGTTTTCAGTGTGTTTTATTAAATATACTCGTTTCTTTAAGCAAAAAATAGTCTTAAATTTGCCGTTTTTGTTTAAACTATAACATAATTCGTTCTTCTGAGACTGAATAGAGGGTTTTCAGTATGTTTTGTAAACGTTTGCTGGTTTCGAAGCTAAGAATTGTTCGAAATAAGCAGTTTTCTTTCGAATTATAATATATATCGATTTTTGAAGCGAACTACGACGTTTTCGGCTTCATTTGTGTTAGTTTTCCTGGATTCTAAGCTAATAATCTTTCGAAATAAGCCATTTGTTTCCAAATTATTGCATCAATCGTTCTTTTGAGCTAGAATATAACGTTTTCAGTCTGTTTTATTAAATATACTCGTTTATTTAGGTAATCAATCGTACGGAATAAGCCCTTTTTGTTCAAACTATATCATAATTCGTTCTTTTGAGCCTGACTAAAGCGTTTTCAGTATGTCTTGTAAACGTTTGCTCGTTTCAAAGCTAATAAACGTCCAAAATAAGCTGTTTTTATCGAAACTATAACATAATTTGTTATTTTGAACTAGAATAAGATGTTTTCAATTTGCTTTGTGTAAGTCTTCAGGTTTTTAAGCAAATATTTGTCAAAAATTAACCATGTTCTTACAAACTGGTGCATAAACCGTTCACTATTCGAAGTTATAGTTGGTTTTAAATTATTAAAATAATAATAAAAAATATATATATAATAATAATAATAATGAAATTGTAATAATAATAATAATAATAATAATAATAATAATAATAATAATAATAATAATAATAATAATAATAATAATAATAATAATAATAATAATAACAATAGTAATAATGATAATAATAATAATAAGAAGAAGAAGAAGAAGACGAATCCTTCGAATTGAGTTCTTTTCTTCAAAATTATAAATTTAATCGTTCCTTCAAACTAATCTAGAAAGTTCTCAGTCTGTTTTATTAAATTATACTCGTTTCTTTATGCAAAAGCGGACCCAAATAAGGTGTTTCTTTTAAACTGTAACATTAATGGTGTTTTTGAGGCGAAATAAGATGTTTTTAGTTTGGTTTGGTAAGGTTTTACTCGTTTCTAAGTAAAAAAGCTGCCGAAATAAGCAGGTTTCTTCCAAATTATAATATGAATCGTTCTTTTGAAGCGACATAAAACGTTTACAGTCTGTTTTGTTTAAGTTTAACTCGTGTTGGACTTGTTTCTGTGTAAATAATATTTCGAAATTAGTCGTTTTCTTTTAAATTTTAATAAAAATCGTTCTTTTGATCCAGACTAAAGCATTCTGAGTCTGATTTACTAAATTATATTCGGTTCGTTAAGCAAAAAATGGCACCAAGTAAAGCGTTTTTATCCAAACTGAGACATTAGTCGTGTTTTTGATGAAGAATTAGTCGAGAAAATAAATAAAATCAAAAATTTGTAAAAAGTAAAAAATAGTTCATAATTCAAAAACTATTAGGAATACTGAGAATTTTTTGACTTCAATCGATTGCCTGGATCATTTTGCATCGGCAAGGGTCGAAACAGTTCCATTGTTTCGAATAGTATAGCCGTAAGTGGAGAAAATATATAAAATAAAAAATTTATAAAAAGTAAAAAATACTTCATAATTCAAAAACTATTAGGAATACTGCGATCGAATAGTATAGCCCTGAGTGGAGAAAATAAATTAAATCAAAAATTTATAAAAAGTAAAAAATAGTTAATAATTCAAAAACTATTAGGAATACTGTGTTTTTTTTGACTTCAATCGATTGCCTGGATCATTTTGCTTCGGCAAAAGTCCAAATAGTTCCACTGTTTCGAATAGTAGAGCCGTAAGTGGAAAAAATAAATAAAATCAAAAAATTATAAAAAGTAAAAAATAGTTTATAATTCAAAAACTATTAGGAATACTGCGATTTTTTTGACTTCAATCGATTACCTGAATCATTCTGCATCGGCACAGGTCCAAACAGTTCCACTGTTTCGAATAGTATAGCCGTAAGTGCAGAAAATAAATAAAATCAAAAATTTATAAAAAGTAAAAAATAGTTCATAATTCAAAAACTATTAGGAATACTGCGATTTTTTGACTCCAATCGATTAGCTGGATTATTTTGCATCGGCAAAGGTCCAAACAGTTCCACTGTTTCGAAGAGTATAGCCGTAAGTGGAGAAAATAAATAAAATCAAAAATTTATAAAAAGTAAAAAATATTTCATAATTCAAAAACTATTAGGAATACTGCGATTTTTTTGACATCAATCGATTGCCTGGATCATTTTGCTTCGGCAAAAGTCCAAATAGTTCCACTGTTTCGAAAGTAGAGCCGTAAGTGGAAAAAATAAATAAAATCAAAAATTTATAAAAAATAAAAAATAGTTCATAATTCAAAAACTATTAGGAATACTGAGATTTTTTTGACTTCAATCGATTGCCTGGATCATTTTGCATCGGCAAGGGTCGAAACAGTTCCACTGTTTCGAATAGTATAGCCGTAAGTGGAGAAAATAAATAAAATCAAAAATTTATAAAAAGTAAAAAATAGTTCATAATTCAAAAACTATTAGGAATACTGCTATTTTTTTGACATCAATCGATTGCCTGGATCATTTTGCATCGGCAAAGGTCCAAATAGTTCCACTCTTTCGAATATAGTATAGCCGTAAGTGGAAAAAATAAATAAAATCAAAAATTTATAAAAAGTAAAAAATAGTTCATAATTCAAAAACTATTCGGAACTCTGAGATTTTTTTGTCTTCAATCGATTGCCTGGATCATTTTACATCGGCAAGTGTCCAATCAGTTCCACTGTTTCGAATAGTATAGCCGTAAGTGCAAAAATAAATAAAATCAATAATTTATAAAAAGTCAAAAATAGTTCATAATTCAAAAACTATTAGGAACTCTGAGATTTTTTTGTCTTCAATCGATTGCCTGGATCATTTTGCATCGGCAAGGGTCGAAACAGTTTCACTGTTTCGAATAGTATAGCCGTAAGTGCAGAAAATAAATAAAATCAAAAATTTATAAAAAGTAAAAAATAGTTCATAATTCAAAAACTATTAGGAATACTGCGATTTTTGTGACTTCAATCGATTACCTGGATCATTTTGCATCGGCAAAGGTCGAAACAGTTCCACTGTTTCGAATAGTATAGCCGTAAGTGGAGAAAATATATAAAATCAAAAATTTATAAAAAGTATAAAATAGTTCTTAATTAAAAAACTATTAAGAATACTGCGATTTTTTTGACTTCAATCGATTGCCTGGATCATTTTGCATCGGCAAAAGTCCAAATAGTTTCACTGTTTCGAATATAGTATAGCCGTAAGTGGAAAAAATAAATAAAATCAAAAATTTATAAAAAGTAAATAATAGTTCATAATTCAAAAACTATTAGGAATACTGAGAATTTTTTGACTTCAATCGATTACCTGGATCATTTTGCATCGGCGAGCGTCGAAACAGTTCCACTGTTTCGAATAGTATAGCCGTAAGTGGAGAAAATAAATAAAATCTAAAATTTATAAAAAGTAAAAAATAGTTCATAATTCAAAAACTATTAGGAATACTGCGATTTTTTTGAACTTCAATCGATTGCCTGAATCATTTTGCATCGGCAAAGGTCCAAATAGTTCCACTGTTTCGAATATTGTATAGCCGTAAGTGGAAAAAATAAATAAAATCAAAAATTTATAAAAAGTAAAAAATAGTTCATAATTCAAAAACTATTAGGAATACTGAGATTTTTTTGACTTCAATCGATTGCCTGGATCATTTTGCATCGGCAGGGGTCGAAACAGTTCCACTGTTTCGAATAGTATAGCCGTAAGTGGAAAAAATAAATAAAATCAAAAATTTATAAAAAGTAAAAAATAGTTCATAATTCAAAAATTATTAGGAATACTGAGATTTTTTTGACTTCAATCGATTGCCTGGATCATTTTGCATCGGCAAGGGTCGAAACAGTTCCACTGTTTCGAATAGTATAACCGTAAGTGGAGAAAATAAATAAAATCAAAAATTCATAAAAAGTAAAAAATAATTTATAATTCTAAAACTATTAGGAATACTGAGATTTTTTTGACTTCAATCGATTGCCTAAATCATTTTGCATCGGCAAGGGTCGAAACAGTTCCACTGTTTCGAATAGTATAGCCGTAAGTGGAGAAAATAAATAAAATCAAAAATTTATAAAAAGTAAAAAATAGTTCATAATTCAAAAACTATTAGGAATACTGCGATTTTTTTGAACTTCAATCGATTGCCTGGATCACTTTGCATCGGCAAAGGTCCAAATAGTTCCACTGTTTCGAATATTATATAGCCGTAAGTGGAGAAAATAAATAAAATCAAAAATTTATAAAAAGTAAAAAATAGTTCATAATTCAAAAACTATTAGGAATACTGCGATGTTTTTGAACTTCAGTCGATTGCCTGGATCACTTTGCATCGTCAAACGTCCAAATAGTTCCACTCTTTCGAATATAGTATAGCCGTAAGTGGAAAAAATGAATAAAATCAAAAATTTATAAAAAGTAAAAAATAGTTCATAATTCAAAAACTATTAGGAATACTGCGATTTTTTTGACTTCAATCGATTACCTGGATCATTTTGCAACGGCACGAGTCCAAACAGTTCCACTGTTTCGAATAGTATAGCCGTAAGTGGAGAAAATAAATAAAATCAAAAATTTATAAAAAGTAAAAAATAGTACATAATTCAAAAACTATTAGGAATACTGCGATGTTTTTGAACTTCAGTCGATTGCCTGGATCACTTTGCATCGGCAAAGGTCCAAATAGTTCCACTGTTTCGAATATTGTATAGCCGTAAGTGGAAAAAATAAATAAAATCAAAAATTTATAAAAAGTAAAAAATAGTTCATAATTCAAAAACTATTAGGAATACTGTGATTTTTTTGACTTCAATCGATTGCCTGGATTATTTTGCATCGGCAAGGGTCGAAACAGTTCCACTGTTTCGGATAGTATAGCCGTAAGTGGAGAAAATAAATAAAATCAAAAATTTATAAAAAGTAAAAACTAGTTCATAATTCAAAAACTATTAGGAATACTGCGATTTTTTTGACATCAATCGATTGCCCGGATCATTTTGCATCGTCAAACGTCCAGATAGTTCCACTCTTTCGAATATAGTATAGCCGTAAGTGGAAAAAATAAATAAAATCAAAAATTTATAAAAAGTAAAAAATAGTTCATAATTCAAAAACTATTAGGAATACTGCGATTTTTTTGACTTCAATCCATTACCTGGATCATTTTGCAACGGCAAGAGTCCAAACAGTTCCACTGTTTCGAATAGTATAGCCGTAAGTGGAGAAAATAAATAAAATCAAAAATTTATAAAAAGTAAAAAATAGTTCATAATTCAAAAACTATTAGGAATACTGCGATTTTTTTGACTTCAATCGATTGCCTGGATCATTTTGCCTCGGCAAGGGTCGAAGGAGTTCAACTGTTTCGAATAGTATAGCCGTAAGTGGAGAAAATAAATAAGATCAAAAATTTATAAAAAGTAAAAAATAGTACATAATTCAAAAACTATTAGGAATACTGCGATTTTTTTGACTTCAATCGATTGCCTGGATCATTTTGCCTCGGCAAGGGTCGAAGGAGTTCAACTGTTTCGAATAGTATAGCCGTAAGTGGAGAAAATAAATAAGATCAAAAATTTATAAAAAGTAAAAAATAGTACATAATTCAAAAACTATTAGGAATACTGGGATTTTTTTGACTTCAATCGATTGCCTGGATCATTTTGCATCGGCAAAGGTCCAAAGAGTTCCACTGTTTGGAATAGTATAGCCGTAAGTGGAAAAAATAAATAAAATCAAAAATTTATAAAAAGTAAAAAATAGTTCATAATTCAAAAACTATTAGGAATACTGCGATTTTTTTGACTTCAATCCATTACCTGGATCATTTTGCAACGGCAAGAGTCCAAACAGTTCCACTGTTTCGAATAGTATAGCCGTAAGTGGAGAAAATAAATAAAATCAAAAATTTATAAAAAGTAAAAAATAGTTCATAATTCAAAAACTATTAGGAATACTGCGATTTTTTTGACTTCAATCGATTGCCTGGATCATTTTGCCTCGGCAAGGGTCGAAGGAGTTCAACTGTTTCGAATAGTATAGCCGTAAGTGGAGAAAATAAATAAGATCAAAAATTTATAAAAAGTAAAAAATAGTACATAATTCAAAAACTATTAGGAATACTGCGATTTTTTTGACTTCAATCGATTGCCTGGATCATTTTGCCTCGGCAAGGGTCGAAGGAGTTCAACTGTTTCGAATAGTATAGCCGTAAGTGGAGAAAATAAATAAGATCAAAAATTTATAAAAAGTAAAAAATAGTACATAATTCAAAAACTATTAGGAATACTGGGATTTTTTTGACTTCAATCGATTGCCTGGATCATTTTGCATCGGCAAAGGTCCAAAGAGTTCCACTGTTTGGAATAGTATAGCCGTAAGTGGAAAAAATAAATAAAATCAAAAATTTATAAAAAGTAAAAAATAGTTCATAATTCAAAAACTATTAGGAATTCTGAGATTTTTTTGACTTCAATCGATTGCCTGGATCATATTACATCGGTAAGGGTCGAAAGAGTTCCATTGTTTCGAATAGTATAGCCGTAAGTGGAGAAAATAATTAAAATCAAAAATTTATAAAAAGTAAAAAATAGTACATAATTCAAAAACTATTAGGAATACTGCGATTTTTTTGACTTCAATCGATTGCCTGGACCATTTTGCATCGGCAAAGGTCGAAACAGTTCCACTGTTTCTAATAGTATAGCCGTAAGTGGAGAAAATATATAAAATCAAAAATTTATAAAAAGTAAAAAATAGTTCATAATTCAAAAACTATTAGGAATACTGCGATTTTTTTGACTTTAATCGATTGCCTGGATCATTTTGCATCGGCAAAAGTCCAAATAGTTTCACTGTTTCGCATATAGTATAGCCGTAAGTGGAAAAAATAAATAAAATCAAAAATTTATAAAAAGTAAAAAATAGTTCATAATTCAAAAACTATAAGGAATACTGCGATTTTTTTGAACTGCAATCGATTGCCTGGATCATCTTGCATCGGCAAAGGTCCAAATAGTTCCACTGTTTCGAATATAGTATAGCCGTAAGTGGAAAAAATAAATAAAATCAAAAATTTATAAAAAGTAAAAAATAGTTTATAATTCAAAAACTATTAGGAATACTGAGATTTTTTTGACTTCAATCGATTGCCTGGATCATTTTGCATCGGCAAACGTCCAAATAGTTCCACACTCTCTTATATAGTATAGCCGTGAGTGGAAAAAATAAATAAAATCAAAAATTTATTAAAAGTAAAAAATAGTTCATAATTCAAAAACTATTAGGAATACTGCGATTTTTTTGACATCAATCGATTGCCCGGATCATTTTGCATCGGCAAACGTCCAAACAGTTCCACTCTTTCGAATATAGTATAGCCGTAAGTGGAAAAAATAAATAAAATCAAAAATTTATAAAAAGTAAAAAATACTTCATAATTTAGTCTGGATCAAAAGAACGATTTTTATTAAAATTTAAAAGAAAACGACTAATTTCGAAATATTATTTACACAGAAACAAGTCAAACACGAGTTAAACTTAAACAAAACAGACTGTAAACGTTTTATGTCGCTTCAAAAGAACGATTCATATTATAATTTGGAAGAAACCTGCTTATTTCGGCAGCTTTTTTACTTAGAAACGAGTAGAACCTTACCAAACCAAACTAAAAACATCTTATTTCGCCTCAAAAACACCATTAATGTTACAGTTTAAAAGAAACACCATATTTGGGTCTGCTTTTGCATAAAGAAACGAGTATAATTTAATAAAACAGACTGAGAACTTTCTAGATTAGTTTGAAGGAACGATTAAATTTATAATTTTGAAGAAAAGAACTCAATTCGAAGGATTCGTCTTCTTCTTCTTCTTCTTCTTATTATTATTATTATCATTATTACTATTGTTATTATTATTATTATTATTATTATTATTATTATTATTATTATTATTATTATTATTATTATTATTATTATTATTATTATTATTATTATTATTATTATTATTACAATTTCATTATTATTATTATTATTATATATATATTTTTTATTATTATTTTAATAATTTAAAACCAACTATAACTTCGAATAGTGAACGGTTTATGCACCAGTTTGTAAGAACATCGTTAATTTTTGACAAATATTTGCTTAAAAACCTGAAGACTTACACAAAGCAAATTGAAAACATCTTATTCTAGTTCAAAATAACAAATTATGTAATAGTTTCGATAAAAACAGCTTATTTTGGACGTTTATTAGCTTTGAAACGAGCAAACGTTTACAAGACATACTGAAAACGCTTTAGTCAGGCTTAAAAGAACGAATTATGATATAGTTTGAACAAAAAGGGCTTATTCCGTACGATTGATTACCTAAATAAACGAGTATATTTAATAAAACAGACTGAAAACGTTATATTCTGGCTCAAAAGAACGATTGATGCAATAATTTGGAAACAAATGGCTTATTTCGA